>OY755176.1:7330331-7394503 GCA_963576735.1 Bedellia somnulentella
GCACCGCCATGCACCTCCGTCGCCGCCGCCACAAGACCGTGCACTTCGGTGAAACCTCCTCATGCAAGTCTGCGCCGACCGGGCACACCTATCCTCTCTTGGAGCGCGAATCCCAGACATCTCCTTCTGCCACAAAGGCCACACCGGCCTCCAACAAGGCGATGCCGGATACTGCTGCGTCGCACATCACTGCTGCCTCGCTGCCGGAACATTAACCGCCTTGACAACCAACAACGGCAAAAGTGCTAGTAACACTAAAAATGGACGTCCAAAACCGAGAAGACAACGAAGTGGTGATTCGCATTCCAGCGGCGGAGAAATGACTGAAAAATTTGATTCGGGAGAAAGTGCAACCTCAGTTAAAGTTAAAACTAAAAGTAAACACCACCATCATCATCACCACCATCACCATAGATTACACTCGTGTCCATACCACGACGTCGCTCCGCCGCCCACTACAGAGGAAACTGCCATAGTACCGAAAAAAACTGTTTCGCCATATCTTTTCATCCCGAGTAAACTTGAACCCAACGTTCAGCAATTATTTAGCTTTATAGAAAGTGTTTTAAGCGCCATGGGGCAGCCGAGGAGGGTCTCACAAGCACAGGAGAATACTCCGAACCAGATGAGCGAATGGTCCGTAGGCGAAAACTAAATAAATACAAGAAACGAACCGATATATTGAACATCCGACGAATCGTTTACGATGTTTCAATTTTAAGAGGAACTAAACTCCTCGGAAACGTGAGATTCCGTCATTATCATTGGAAAGGAACTGCGCAGACATGCAATGAGACCTTTTTAAGAAAGGTAAGTCTTATTTAATAACATTATTAATACGTAAGTAAATTAATGCTTTTTTTTTCTTCAGAGTCACGTTTTAAAATAATGAATATCAAATGATCATTGAAAATCTATTGTATAGAAAGTATGAGTAAAAATAAAATGACACCTATTGCTAAAACTTAAATTCAATTTAGGTGACTTGCAATATGTAACATTCCACTACTATCATTTCCTTCCACTAATATATCACAATAATGTTAACTGTTATTGTATATCATGTGAAATTAAGAATATATTTGTTGAAATTACAGGAGTATTCATGTAGTATATGTGAGACAACGCGTTCTTATTTTATGTTTTTACTTAAATTAGCATAATTCCTAATAGGTAGCCAGAGTAACAAAATAAATAAAATTATTATAATAGGAAATCAGCGATGAAGTTAAATATTTTGGGGATTATTTCTATTCAGATCGCCTAAATAAATTTCCAGTATCCCAAATCACATAAGACAACCATCTCAAGACGCAGTAATACTATTGCATACCAACACCACAATATTTTCCACTACAAAATTACACAAATCTGTACGTTGAAATCTTGCTCCAGTACAGGTATTTCTGAGTCAAAACAGCAAGTAGACTGTGAAATTTCCACCTCGAACTAAACCGTTCTGCACACCCTACTAACTACGTTATGACGGGGCTGTTAGGGCTTGACCCTATTTCGCTTCCGAGTCTTACAAATAGAATAGCAGTTAATGACGGCTACGTTCATTTCGCATCTGGCAAGTTCCATTCATTATTACATTTTGAGTTTAAGTCGTGAACCTAAGAATAGCGCTATCACGTCTGTTCGTGAGTAAGGCACAAGGTGACTGAGGCTAAGATCGTTAAGAAATCTAAGTCATTTATTAATTGAAATTAACAACTACGACATATATACAATACAGTAATTGATGGATGATAGTAAATTGGTAAAAGAGATTTATAGAGCTAATGTGGATGGTAATGTTAGTAGAGGACGACCTTGAAGGACACATTTGGACCAAATAGCAAGTGTGCTCAAAAAGGCATGCGTCCGAAGTACGAAGAATAGAAGAGCATGTATGAGAAGATTGACGGATGTTAACGAAGCTAGAAAGGTTTGTCAGGATTGTACCAAGTCCGATCGATCGTCATGGTGTGAGTATGTATGCACAGTAAATTTACAAATTGATTTAAGGGCCTCCCCGCATTTTGCAGCTATTGCGCTCACTCTTACGTCAAATTTACTGAGAGTGACAGGGACGGAAAAAACGCGCGCGCAGGATAAATGTAGTTTATTTAGTTTTATTGAATAACTATAATGTTTAAATGAAAAGTTAAACATCAAAGTTACAGATATTAAAGCTACGCGTATATAGACACATAATGAGTTCTCATGTATGTTATGCCAGTGGAGCCTATACGGTTTTTATGAAAACAAAGCATGTTCCAATTGAATTTTTTTCATCATATTTTTCAACAAATAATTAAAATGTTAAACATCAAATTTTAACACCATGAACTAATCACCAACATATATTTTATTCATGTCATATCAATATCATCAAATCAGACTTTATAGAATTTCCAAACAATCATTATCAACCTATTTTTCCGGGGACGCCCTTAATATAAGTATATTTTTGGACTTTATGATAAGCAACCAATTACCATCGACTCTTTATTTGATACTATTTATTATCCTAAATTCCAAAACTTGCTTAAGAAATATTAAAGAATGTAGGTATTAGTAAGGAGAGTAAAAGAGCTTGCAGAAAGGAGTGATAAATTTTAACAGGGCAAGATTAGTTTGGCTCAGAAATGTGTACCAAAGTATCTGTCTACCTCAGTAGGAGTAGTAGTATAGGATGTCTTTCGGATTTCCTGGTAATTGCTTTCGCTTTGTTTTCCAGGAATTTCAAATTTGCATTAAACATTAAAAGCATTTCTGTTCCTTTAATCACAAAAGCTTTGTGAAAATAGATTGTCCTTTTTCTTTGAAACTAACTATTACAACTGCGTCATATTTGCATACAATACAAGGGGAAACTTTTGGACAACAGCATCCATTCCATTTTCTGAAATTTTATAAATGTAAATGTTTTTACATATACATACATAGATATACTCATGGCTATAAATCCCTTAACGGGGTAGCCAGAGCTTTGGAATGAAAAATTCCTCAGCCACTTTTGGAAGTTGATTGGGAAAAGATGGTTATAATAAATGTTTTTGGTGACGGGTCTCCAACCACATCGCCCAAAAATCACTTAAAAAACCCCCTATACCCTTAATCGCCTCTTACGATCAGCCACGGGTAGAAATGGGGTAGTGTTATTCTAAGCCGACACTACACGGCAAATAATACAAATAATATTCATTTATTATCTGCCGGTTAGTAATTTTATTTCGTTTCATGCTAATTGGAAAAGATTATTAGACGGGCTTCAATTCTTTTGTACCCAAATAATAAGTATATATTAAACGAATCCCTACTTTTGTGGATACAATTTTTGAAAGTGAGAGTACTAAAATATCTGGGCAATAAAATGGACACTGTAATCTTTGTGTTAACTTTTGATAATTCTTGCATTCAGTTTATTACCTTGCTTTGATTATGACGACTTAATAAATTCTTAAAAAATGGCATTTCTAAAGAAACCTTGATCAATCAATCAATCAATCCCATACAATTAATATATATCAAACACTAGCTGTTCCCCGCGACTTCGTCCGCGTCAATTTGTGTTTTTAAATAAGAAATAATATATTTGCTATAGTGTCAGCTTAGAATAGCACTACCTACCCCATTTCTTCCGGTGGTTGTACGTAAGAGGCGACTAACGGTATTGGGGCTATTAAGGGATTTTTGGGCATTGCGGTTGGAGACCCATCACCAATAACCTTTATTTCACCATCTTTACCCCACTCAACTTTCCAAAAGTGGCTGAGGAATTTCTAATTCCTTAGCTCTGGCTACCCCTTCTAGGGATTTAGAGCCGTGAGTATATGTATGTATGTATGTATTTGCATAAGTGTCGGCTTAGAATAGCACTACCCAATTTCTTCCGGTGGGTGTACGTAAGAGGCGACTAACGGTATTGGGGCTTTTAAGGGATTTTTGGGCGATGCTGTTGGAGGCCCATCACCAACAACCTTTATTTTTACCATCTTTTCCCCACTCACATTTACAAAATACGCAAATAATTGGCAATAATGCATTAATTTCGACCAAATTTGGTTACCATAAAAATGTTTATAGTAATTCAATCTTAAAAGCTAGACATATACTGTCTCTGACATTTTTTTAGATCGTTTATTATTTCATACATACTTTTTGGGTGACTTCAACCGTTTACGCAGCGCACACAACGGAAGCCTACAAATATGAATAAATTTCCCCGTTTTTGCTACATCTTTCGCTGATTCTTTGTTCTTATTAGTTGCAGCGTGATGATATATAATCTAAAGCCTTTCTCAATAAATGGACTATCCAACACAAAAAGAATTTTTCAATTTGATTGGGTAGTTCTTGAGATCCTAGCGTTCAAACAAACAAACAAACAAATTCTTCAGCTTTATAATATTAGTATAGATATATGTTAAGGAGTTGTATTTATTTATGTATTTACATTATATATATTTTTTCCTTCTAACTTTTTTTTTTTATTTAATTTAGATTTTTTACTAACACAAAATATTTAGTTTCTTAAGAGAAAAAAGTATATTTGTTTGTAATTATTTATGAGGTTATGCCGTATGAAAGTAGTTATATATTATATATTAAATTCATTTATTTAAAAAAAAATGTTTATTTTTTTTTTATCTTTTTGGTATGTCTGTTAGTATTTTTTTTGTTGTTTTATAATTTTTGTTTGTTTAACTTATTTATATTAAGTTGTAATATTAGTTTTAGTTATGGCGCTAACTGAAAACCAGCGTATGGGAAATTCATCAACCAAGTTGCTTGACTTTCTCATACATATGCTGAGTGGTTGCCTTTTTGGTGCATTCTTTTTTTGTTGTTGTAAATTTACTCTGTATTTCTTATTGTGTGCCAAATAAACAATTTTTCTTATTTCTTCTTTCAATCACTTGAAACCTAATATTAATCTTTAAACTTGGACACGTATTCCCACAGAAACTCATTTTCCAGAGTTTTTAAGAACCATTAAATATAACATGATTAATGAATAAAACTGTTCTTTTTGAATCTTTGAAATAAACTAGACTTCTCTATAATTTGACAGATTTTGATACTCTCTTTCTCTACCTACTATTTTAACTTTACTTACCTCCACTTAGAAAAAATAGTTTTGTGTCGTTTATTGATCAGCGAATAATATGTTAACGCAACTGTAATAAAAAGAAAGAAAAATCGCAAATGGAAAAGTAAGCACTAACAGTCAATGTAAAAAAAACTTTTTAGACACTTAAAATCAGTAGTTTTCCATATTTTATAAATATAAACATTCGAAAAAACCAAGCATATATACAAATGAATTCATTTCCTTTGAAATAAACGTAGCATTTAAATCATTGTAGGAAGCAGTCGTACTTCAGGCTGAGCAAAAGTTTGTTTAAAACTACAGCTTTTAGTTAGTAGGGCGGATACCCGCCTCCTATATTCGCCTACCTGCGTTGTATTTACATCGCTTTCACCTAAACTTAAAATGTGTGAACTGGCTTCAAACTTGAATTTGGATTATTTAATTGATTATGACTCGTTATTATTTTGTTGTTTGGTTTGGTTTTAGAATAGTAGCATATTATCGACTAGGAAGCTTTTTCCTGAATATTGAATCTAGCTAAATATGTTTTCCACCTATTAAATTTTAGATGATTAAAGATTTTAATAAGGTAGCGCCCAACAAGCAGTAATCGCCAAACCCAAAGTCAGCTTGTACTCCTCACCTCCGGGAGGGTTAGGTTAGTGCTATTATAAGCCGCCACCTCAAATATTTACTATTACCTAAATAATATACATAAAACTACCGTGATAGTTCAGTGGAGAGCATGATGCTTCGAAAAAATCTTTATTGAATTAAATGCATTTTTTTATTTGATGTAAAACATAGTATTTCTAACCTGACCACGGTCGCAAAAAGTATTCTCTTTCAATACTTGAATCTCTGTAACTTACAAAACAATACCATGATCATACGTTTAAAATTACCTTACCGTGTAGTGCCGGCTTAGAATGTCGCTACCCCTTTCTACCCACGGGTGTCGTAAGAGGCGACTAAGGGTATTGGGGCTTTTTATTGGATTTTTGGGCGATGCGGTTGGAGACCAATCACCAAAAACCTTTATTTTTACCATCTTTTCACCACTCAACTTCCAAAAGTGGCTGAGGAATTTATAATTCCTTAGCTCTGGCTACCTCTTCTAGGGAAATATAGTCGTGAGTATATGTATGTATGTACGTTTAAAATTGATTTTAAGTTGTAAAAGTAACTAACTAACCAAACTATCACTCCTATATCACTATCATAAATGTTTGAATTTGAAAACCAATACTTTGTTACTCTCCAGCCAATTATGAACTGTAACGTAACACTATATTGAATCGAACCTTCAAAACTAAAAATGCAAAATCATTTTACAAAATATTTTCGTGGTAGTCCATTTTTCTGACAATCGCTATGTAGCTACGGGAGCGCACCTATTCGCAGGCTCTACGCCCAGGCTGTGGAGAGCCATCGAGAAAACCTGAGAGCCGTGACGTATGGCGGCTTCAAAGAGACCCTTCATTGTGTTCTCATCAGAAGCATATGAAACACTGCTACCTACTTTCGGTTACGTTCTCGTTTTCCTGTGGCTGGAAAACTATCTTGTACTTTGTAAACGTACCGATCTTTGAAAATTAACGAGGTTGAGTTATGGCATATAATCGTATCTTCTCAAAAAAGTAACGGAGTAGCGTTTTTAAGTCTTATTTTTAAAGCAATAGAACTATTAAATTGTTGAGTGATTCGATAAAAGATTCGATTTTTGTTTAGGGTGGCTTTGGTTGAAGATGTAATATGGTTAATTATAAGTTATCACATAAACCTTTGATAACTGTAATTGTAATTTAAATAGAATAAAAAACTCCAATTCACCAGAACTATAGCTTTTTGAGTATAAGAGAAGTCCAGTGACGGCTGTCAATGGAAAAAATATAATTCAAATTTAACAGAAGTATCTCTTTTTGTGATCATATTTCAAAGTATTATTTTCAAATATAATTTATAAGTTATGTAGAGAAAAAATAAGTTGGATAACCCAAATAATCACTTATGAAATTCCACCAAACATGTAAATTTAAGTAACCGTCTCACGACTGCTACTTAGATGAATAAGGAGTTCCATGACTGTATAAATAACTCGTTTAAGAAAGTTAATTAAGTGCTGCGAAATTACCAATTTTCTCAAACTCCATTAATAAATAAGAAGTAAATGATATATACTATAGTAAAGTGTGCTGTGTAGTGTCGGCTTAGAATAGCACTACCCCATCTCTTCCCACGGGTGTCGTAGAAGTCGACTAAGGGACTAGGGCTTTTCCATCTTCGCCCTTACACCAATCCAAGGTCTGCCGCGCCGAGGGATGCGTGGCCAGGGGTGAGCCTGGTCGCTAGCGTGCCGCCGTCCCGGAGCTTGGTGCACTCCGGGTACTAAATAACCTTACCTAGTCAAGCGGGGCTCTGGCTAGGTGGACAGTTTACTTCCCTTGCTTCTCGTGGGTCCAATATGTGTTCCAATTCTAATAAACACGGAGGCGGCGATGTAGCTCGCCACTCATCACGCCATGGTTTCTCACGGGGCGAAAAGTGGGCTAAAGAGACCCGCTTCAGTACGATGAATGTATGTGGAGGAATGTTTGAAAAATTAGATGAAGTATGTATGATTATGAATGAAAGAAAACTGGATTTTCTATGTTTAAATGAGACGAAGCGTAAGGGAAAGGAAGTTTCACAACTTGGCAACATCACAGCAATCTGGTCTGGAGTCGCTGACAATGACCGAGCTAGCCAAGGAGTGGGACTTCTGATATCTGAAAGGATGGCTCAGTGTATGAAAGATTACGAATGTGTGAGTCCAAGGCTCCTGTGGATTAAGGTGAAATTGGGACTAGTCCGGATGCGCATAATTTGCGTTTATGCTCCGGACATGTCTAAATCCCTATCCGAGAGGGAGGAGTTTTGGAATCTGTTAGACGATGTTGTGAATGGGTGTGATCAGAATGAGAGACTTATAATGTTAGGAGATTTTAATGGCTGGGTTGGTGTGTCACGCAACGGTTGCGAAAGAGTTTTAGGAAAGTTTGGTGATCAAAGAATGAATGAGAATGGTGAAAAATTGATTGAGGTATGTTTGGAGAGGAATCTTTGTGTTACAAACACGTTGTTTAAACACAAAGATATCCATATGTATACAAGACAGAGGGGAAGCGAGAGAAGTATGATTGATTTTGTGATAGTTGATGAAAGGCTGAGAGCAAAGGTTGTTGACACCAGGGTCTATAGGGGCACGAACGTTGGCACAGATCACTTTCTCGTTATATCACGATTAAGGGGTCTGTGTACGCGTTGGCGTCACAGGCCTAAAGTGTCAACAACGGATTTTGCGAGAATAAAAGTGGAAAAACTGCAAGAAGATGAAAATATCAGAGATGAATATGTGAGAAAATTGGATGATAGACTAAGTTGCGTGGAGATGAAGGATGAAATGGAAATAGAAGAAGTATGGGATGTGCTCAAATCGACGATGGTTGAATGTGCGACGGAAGTTTGTGGTATGTGTAAAAGGTCAAATAGACCACCAACAAGTTGGTGGGATAAAGTTGTGAAAGAGGCGGTTGGAGATAAGAAGAAAGCGTGGTTAGATTTACTAGCGATTAAAGCTAGTAAACGGATGAATGTGAGTGTAACTGACGATGTAGTGCAGAAAAGTGAAGATGAATATAAGAGAGTTAAGAATGAGGTGAAGAAGAAAATAGAAAAGAAAAAGCGGGATTTGCAAGAGTGGTGTGAGAGGAAACTTTCTGATAATTTCCGGAATAACCAAAAGTTATTCTGGAAGTATATCCGGAAGGAAAAGGGAGTTTCCCAAAACACGAGAGTGAGTGTAATAAGAGATGAACAGGGTGAATTGGCGACGGATGAAAGTAGCATGAAACGGGTATGGAAGAATTATTTTGAGGGACTGTTTGAAAAAGAGGATGCATCCATTTCTTCGCCAATCGACAGTAATGTTGATTGGAACGAAGAGATGGGTGATTTCAGTGACAGTGAGATTAGTATGGAAGAAATAATGAAAGCAATGAAAAGTATGAAAGTAGGGAAGGCGGCAGGGTATGATAGGATTACTATCGAAATGCTGAGGGCTGGTAAAGGGTTGGTGGCTTCTTGGTTGTACTTCCTTTTCCAAAAATGCTGGTCGAGTGGCAAAGTTCCTCGAGACTGGTGCAAGGCGGTGATTGTGCCTCTATATAAAGGAAAGGGGTCACACCAAGAGGCTAAAAACTACCGCGGCATCAGCTTACTCAGCATTGTTGGTAAATTGTATGCTAAGGTACTGATTGAAAGAGTGATGAATGAAACTGATGAGAAAATATGGGATGTGCAAGCGGGATTTAGGAAAGGAATGGGATGTATGGATCAAATCTTCTCTCTAAGGAGCATCACTGAAAAGTTCTTAGCTAAGAACCAAAAGGTGTATTGCTCCTTCATTGATTTAGAGAAGGCGTATGATAGGGTGGTAAGAAAGTGTTTATGGGAGGTGTTATCCAAGTTCGGTTTGGGGAGTCAACTTATACGTGCATTGGTATCACTCTATGAGGATTCTAGTGCATGTGTAAGAGTAAACGGGGAAAACACTGACTGGTTCGGAATCTCTAGGGGTGTCCGACAGGGATGTGTAGCTTCTCCGTGGCTCTTCAATTTGTTCATGGATGACTGTTTGACAGAGTTGCGTGAAAGTGATTATGGACTAAGGATGGGTGGATTCATCATTAAATGCCTCTTGTATGCTGACGATCAAGTGCTACTTGCACCATCGGCAGAAGAGTTGCAAGAGATGATGAATATTGCATGTGAGTCTTTTGTAAGAAAGGGAATGAGGGTGAATGTGGATAAGACCAAAACGATGGTTTTTGAGAGACAGGAAGATGTGACAGAATGCGTGATTGCGATTGATGGTAAGGATGTGGAACAGGTGAAGGAGTTTGTATATCTGGGAAGTTTGTTTACAAGGGATGGAAAATGTGATGAAGACATTGAAAGAAGAGTGAAAAAGGGTAATGCGGTAAATGGAGCAATGAATAGCCTAATGATCAGTCAATCGGTGTCTGAAAAGGCCCGAATGGCTGTGCATGATGCTGTTCTTGTTCCTACGCTTATGTATGGAAGCGAATGTTGGGTGTGGCAGAAGAAGCATGAGAGCAGAGTGAATGCAGTAGAGATGAGGTCCCTCAGAAAAATTTGTAATGTTAGTTTGTGTGACCGAGTGAGAAATAGCGTCATTCGTGAAAAGTGTGGTGTGAAAGATGATATTGTAAGAAAGATAGAAAAAGGAATGTTGAGATGGTTTGGGCACATAGAGAGGATGGATGATAGAAAATTGGTAAAAGGGATCTATAGAGCTAGTGTGGATGGTAATGTTAGTAGAGGACGACCACGGAGAACACACTTGGACCAAATTGAGAGTGTGCTCAAAAAGGCTGGCGTCCGAAGTATGAAGAATAAAAGAGCATGTATGAAAAGATTGATGGATGTAAACGAAGCTAGAGAGGTTTGTCAGGATCGTACGAAGTGGCGATCGATAGTCTCTGCCTACCCCAATGGGAATTAATGGCGTGAGTATATGTATGTATGTATGTACTATAGTAAAGTATAAGTATATTGGTGTTACATTTCGTCAAATCGCTTAATAATCACGCAAAAAATCCGGACTTGTAAATCTCCTGATAAGAAATCTGGTAATAATATGTTAACTATGACATTGTCAGGTAGGTAATTATATGCATGAAAGATGTAATAGTTAACTTTGGCTAGATAGTTAAACCATATGTATTCAACGTTCAACCAGCTAAATATCTCGTTTCACTAACAAGCGTGTTTCTCAGAATAATGTACGGGTTCGCAAATGATTCAACACGTTTCAAACACAATATCTATTCCGCAAAATTTTATCCGAATTGGTTTACTGAAAACTTGCATATACACCACGAAACATCTCATCAACTTCACTTTGAAATAAAAACTCTTGTAGCGCATACTGTGCTATACGTATTTTCCAAATGCAATATATGAAACCAGTTGTATCCAGTATAAAGGAAGAAGGATTTTTGAGTGCGTATTTGTTTATTCAATGCCACTATACAATTTTGAAAATGTGGTTTTGTTCTGTACTGTACTATATTTAGGAAGATACGAGTAATGTATAGAGAGATAGATAGATAAGCATTTATTTCCACTACTCAGACATACAAAGTACAACAACATGATCACATACTATACAAAAATAACAGAAATACACATTTATAGAAGCTATGATAGAGGAAAAGAACAAAATTGATCAGTAAAGGGGTTAAATGTGGGGTAACATTATAATATAAACTTTCTGATTTCTGTACCTGTAGAAACTTGAAATTATATTATTAAGCATTAAAAAAGGAAACACAAAAATTCATCTTCTAAGAGGGTAAAGTTGTGGTTTTACTTTCATACGTATGTTTTCTTAATTCTGGGCTTAGCAGTGTGAAAGTTGTTTGGGTGTTTTCTATTAAAATATAAAATAAACTATTACCAAATAATACTACATGTAATATTTGTTTGACTCATAGAAAATATAATTATAAGGAGGTGTTTTGTAACACAAATAAATTTTTCGGATCAACTAATGTTTCATAAGTAAGTAAATGAAGTATATGATAGTGTATTCGTATAAAACGGCAATAGGCCTACTTAGATACTCTGAACCCTAGATGAAGTACGTCTGCCACCCTTTCAGAGATTCAGGTCGTGAACGTTGAGTTTTTTGAGAGTTGAGTTTATGAGTATTTTAAAACCACAATACAAACATCAAATCCAGCACGTTAGTTATAACCTTCTTTAGTTTCCTTTTATCCTTATAAGACTTATCGCCTTATTTGCACCATCTGCAGGAATAAATGAGATATTTCTATTCTAGAATAAAACCCCACATTAATCAAGCTAATCTGAATACATTAAGGATCACTGTTTGGCATGGAATATGTAAGAGCTTTGCGAGCGTATCTATACTATACCTCTTGATATCTGACTCTGGTCATTATGATAATATTATACTCAATAATAGTTGTAGTACACATGTTTATTATATAATATCGAACCCCCGTCTCACCCATAATGTAATGAGTATTTTCCCGTATTATTTTATTTTGGCCGAACGTGCTTCCAAGCCGTCATATTTCAGTTTTATTACGGTTCATAATATTGGAATCCTCAATATAATATTTCGGATATTGAATATCATAATAGCAGTAGCCGATTATCGTTAATAAAATCGTTGTCTTTTATTGAGTTCTCAGTTAATTATGTATGTAATGTTCATAATCATTTTCTTTTATGAGAGTCTATTACAATATTGTGCCTTTCTGTCGAATTCCTCTCGCTACAACGACTTAATTTAATTTCCAAACATACTCCTACTAATTTCTTCATCTACCCACATAACTTATAACATAACATACCTATACTCACGGCTGTTAATCCCAGAAAAGAGTTGCCATAGTATTCGAATACGAATAACTTTTGGAAGGTTTATGTAGAAAATATTTTAGGATGCAGATGAGTGAGAACTCCGCAACATAGCCCGATAATAACTTACAAAGCCCAATTTCCCTCAGTAGCGTTAGGGAAACATGGGTTAGTACTATTCGAAGCCGATAATTCACAGCTTAAATTATCAGTTTTGTATTGGTATCAAAAGTATTAATAGTATTAGTTAGTTGCTATTCAATTTTAGCAGAATTACTGATGGCGGGCTTTAATATCTTCATGTATGCAGAACGTTGTTCCACATTCCGTATGTTCCAACAGAAAATGTTGAAACGTACGGAAAATAAACATTTTGTTAAAAAGCACAGTTTTCATCCCTTAGCTGACTTAGTAGAAATGTTAAATAACGGTTACATTATTGACGTAAAAAATATATGTGATTGGTACTGGATTGGAATTGTACTCATTTAGTCTTTAATATATAAATAAATACATATACTCACGCCAGTGAATCCCATTTGGGTAGGAAGAGACTAAGTACTACTACTCAGAAATGCAATGTGTTACAACTGTAGTAGGTATCAATACAAATCAACTTTTCTCATTATTATTTTAATACAATGTTAAATGAACGTTTCTAAAATGAAAGGATAACTCTACGATTTATTGTAACTAAAAAAACAGTAATCAGCTTAGTATTGAGGTTTATTCTGAGTCCAACAAGCGGAATTAGAATAAGTCAAAACGTAACAATTTTAAAAGAGGGTATTTATTATTATTAGAGTTTTTTCTTTATTGTAGCTTTTGTGGTGATGGTGTGGTGAAGGACCACTTTTTCATTTCGATGCTTTTACTTGCATCACTTCCCTACTTATGTATTATTTGAAACCATTTCGCTGTAAATTATTTTAAAATATGAACATTTACTAATATGTTAAAATATTAGTAAATGTACACTTTACTTCTTCCAGTAAATAATTATGATCATAAGATTTCTAATTCATTTCAATACTGATATGCATATCTCACGTCATAGAATACTCTATATAAGTTTTTAGCAAATCACCAAAGAATTCCCTCAACGTAGTTCGTAATAAAGTAATAAATCATCTCACAAGCATAAACATTCCGTGTACCTGCGCCATAAATATACTAAAACAAAGGAAAAAGGTTTCCGGAACTCGGAAGATACTATTTTGTTTTCACCTGCAACATTTCACTGTATTTTCGCACAAATATTTCCCAAACTATAACTCACTCTTCATCTCTGATTGAACTGCGCTCAGAATTGTGATATGAAATTGAGTTTTCCTTTTGACGTATTCAAGGGATAGAATATTTTACTGCTGCACATATTCAATACGACGTCAGATCACGTCGCTCAAATACAACCCGGGCATGTTGCTCCGAAATTTACAAAAAGACGATTTTGAAATAGCTCTGGCTAGACCGCTTATTGAACTCTCCGTTTTTAAATTTTCTTTACATAAACATAGAACTGTAACTTAAAACATATCAGAAGAAATACAGATTATGAGTAAAAAATATATAAATAATCAAAATTTTTCATGCTCATAATTTGTTCAGGTCCAATTTCCACTTGGTTGAATATTTAATGCTGCTATTGTAAATTAATACAAAAATAATTTGTATTATTCGTACGAAGAACGGTCGAATTTTCAATTAACTATTTACGTTTATTTGTTGTGGGGAGCAGGTGTAAACAATAACATAATTAAAATAACGTATAAAAATATCATTATAATTTGGAATGATACATGTTACTAGATTTGAAATAAATTTTAGATTGAGCAATTGCAAATGGAAATTACTCAATCACTGTTTAATAAGCGCTAATATTATTTTAATATCAATTTCGTTGAACTTTCTATTGAATTGTAAAAGATTAAAATATCAACTTAAATATTCGGGTTTGACATAAAATTTAAAGTTTTCAAACATTTTCCTTCCATCATTCATACCCTAGAAATAATGAATAAGAATGAATGCGTTTTCAGTTATTAAATAATTTAAATTATATTTAGTAAAAACTCTTTTTATTAAATACCTAAAATGGAAGTATCAGTTATGGTTTCTTTGTAGTAAAATCATAATAATATATATTTTAGCAAATAAAACAACTTTATAAAAAAAAATTTGCCCTAAAATCACAGAAAAACAATAATTTGTAGAATATATATTTTTTTTTATTAAAGCCAATAATGAAATGAATAAGAAAAAAGAAAAATATGAGGAAGGCAACAAAGATTTAGCTGAATCGAACAAAGTGACGATTAATAGTTTCTGCCCAAACAAATGGGGAACAACGGTATGTATATAACTAAGTTAGTTAGTGCAGATAATGTTCCCTATTACAGAGTTAAAATTAAAGACAGTCTTAGCAGAAAGTATGTGTGTGTGTGTGTGTGTGTGTGTGTGTGTGTGTGTGTGTGTGTGTGTGTGTGTGTAAGTGTAGTGTCGGCTTAGAATATCACTACCCCATTTCTTCCCATGAGGGTATTGGGCGATGCTGTTGCAGGCCCATTACCAAATCATCTATTGGACAATCTTTTCCCCACTTAACTTTCGAAATTGGCTGATCTGATTCTGAAGCTCTGTCTACCGCTTTTAGGGATTTGTAGCCGTAAGTATATTAACTATAAAAGCCACTGCCTGTGTTTCGTTGAAAAATGTAGATATCCGTTTCTAAAAATATTTATCTTTACTCAAATTATTAGTCTCTAATAAAAACACTGTTGCATTAAAGTACTTGCTAAATGAATATAGTGAAGGAAATAATAACTGCAAACAAATTAATATTCAAGCAATATTAAGATTTACGTTGGTGAAACTGTAGTTAGAAGAAAAAATATAAGATATTATTCGGATTCCCGGCAAAATATTTTTATGATATTAATAAATAAGACGCTCCATCTTCTGAGAAAAGTGATAAGAAACTGTTAACTAAAATAAAGCTCTTTAAAGATGCAGTAAATGGAAATAACTTCAGCTGAATTACTAGAAATGCAATATTACATTTTAAACATAAGATTCTTTGAAGAAAAACTACGGTCCTAAGGTTTCCAGGAAAAAAAGGGGCTGTGTTATAGAACCCATCTTATAATAACTTTTAAGTTTATTTAGTTTTAGTCATACGCTATCATAGTTTTGACTAGTTTGACTACAGAAATCGGAAAGAGCTTAAAACAAAAATCCCACAAATATTAAATCTAAGTTTTATGATAGTATAAATAATTGCGAAAATCTTCACGAACTATTTTAAAGACCATAAACTTAATGCTTCAAGATGCTGGGGAGAGGTTTCCTAGGATCGTACAAAGCGATCGATAGTCTCCACCTACCAACCCTAATGGGAACTAACGGCATGACTATATGTATGTATGTAAACAGTGACTGGCGCCTACCCGTGCCTACGTCCTTTCTGTCTGACTTACCCCAAAGTTTTGCGACGACTTTGATTTCTATTCACAGTTTTCCTTTGTGTCGTACGTCTCAAATAACTTATGATTGCTTTGTTTAGTTTTTTTTATAATATCTAAGAGTTATTTATGCATCCATAAGTATTTTCAAATTATACAGAATTTTCTTTATGACTTTTCGATTAAAAGATAACTTTTTTGTTAATCAAATTGTATGGAAAGTGAATACGTTTGAAGTCATGCTCCGTGTATACAAATTCTGTGTTAAGTTTTCTGTTAATATACTAAATATACTAAGTACTAAATAGGAGAAGCATTATTTATAGTCAAATTTAGAATATATCATTAAATATATACCAATATTCACCAATTAAAATTTAAACACACAAATGTATATTTAAACACAATTTCTATTTCCATTGTTGTATATCTCTGATCCATAAATCTCGATAACGCAATTAAAATTGCCACGCTACACATAGAGTGAGATTCTCTACATCATAGTATAATAAAATAGCTCTTGACTCACTAACAATATCAACATATGAGTGATTCTATGTCTTTCTTTATAACAGTAGTAAGGGAGAAAGCAAGTGGCTACCACTTGCAGGCGTGTTTATAATCTTTCCAGTTCTGCATCAGCAACATATACCAGGACGACATAAGTCCCTAGCTACTTAGACTACCATATCGACATTAAATATCTCTTTTTGTCTCCAGATATCTGACGACGACCGCATGTCCTTGACGACGGCTGTGTCGGACGAAGAAGAAGCGGGCGAGAGTGCGATGAACTCTCCTTACAAAGGCAAGCAGACTGGCGCGGCCGCTGCCTCTTTCAACTGCACTGGGGCTGTCAGGAAGGCTGGGTGAGTCAATTTTATTACTGATATTAAGAGGTTCGAACTTTTTGGTGATCATTGGGAGATGAGGCTGGATACCATCATCAAGGAAGAAAGAAAAATAAAGAGGAAAGATTTTCTATAATGAATAAGCCACCACTTAAGTTAAGAATCTTTCGTCAATAAAACCTACAACGTTCAGAAGAAACAGGCTATATTTGTCATGCTGAATGTCAATGCTCAAATTCTAAATTTTACTCAGGGATTTTTTTATTCTGAAACCCTTGCTACCTCATTTTTGAATTTATATCCGAGATGATAGGTAAATATGTATCGCTTTATGATTAAACTATGGTTATCGATTGCGAACCCCATCACCTATCGGGTTATCAAAGCCACAGTCCCTTAGCAGTCTCTTACAAGGTCCCATGTGATCGAATCGGGCATTGAGTAATATAAGCCGCCAAATTATTACACCTTCAGTGTCCGAGCAAAACATGGGTACTTTGACAATGTAAATGTAACTCATTAGGTGACAAATTTGTCACGTTAAGTTCAGAAGTATTAGTTCCTCTGTCACCCTTTATGAAACCAGGTGCAATAAATTATTAATAGGTTGGTAGCAACTTTTTCTTTTTTCTAAAGCATTCAATTTCAACGAATTAATCCAAGTGTAATCTTGTTTCTTTAGCTTTTAAATAAATGTGGTCCATTTGCGTTAGCAAAAATAACGTAAAAAAGTGAATAATCCCTTGCTTTTAAACAGTGAAATGCTTTAAAAAGGTTGAACGTTTCTTGTGATTTAAGTACCTACTGTTGATCTAAATCATAGTGAAAGTACGGGTAAAGCTTATTTCTTAAGCTATCGTTACACTATTACTGTCATTATAGTAAATAAATATTGGTCTGTAAAGTGGAAACACAAAGAAGCGGAAATTGATTTTGTCTATTATAATATGTATCAATATCTAAAAAGGAAAAAACTTTATATTATTATTATTTTTAACTTTTTACTGCATTAAATGAATATTCAAGTGTTCTATTTTCGGGATATATAAGCTTGATGTATTATTATAGAATAAAATTTATATAATGAATATTAATTAATTATGCAATTACTTTATTTTAATTTTATTCATTAAGTTTTTGCCTCTATTGACCGGACTAATAAATAATTTTCCTCTTTTTGCCCCCAATACTCCGCTACTCTAGCTTTTCCAGCTATCGATCGACAGTCTGTCTAAAGTGGCCGAAAATTATGACAAGATCTGGTAGAAGATAGCGGCAATTATGGCTAATCTTTCATTTCTAGAGCGCTGTTTTATTAATGGTTTTATACAACCAGTGAAATGGCGGCAATATTCTAAAGATGACTTAGCCATTAAGTTTGAGAGAGTCGTTAAAACACGTACTCAAGTAAATTTTAACTTACCCAGAAAATTTTCATGTTTGCGTTGTATTTTTAAACGGACTCATATGATAAGCTTTTGATATTGTATATATATTTCACAGATGATTATGATATTGAATTATTATATTTAAATAAGGAACAATATTAAAATGTAAATTATATTATAGTATTTAAAATAGTATCAAAATAAATGCGGTAACATCCGATTTTGAGTTAAACGAGTCAGAAACATCTTTGTTTTGATAAAAGCTGTTATTCAAAAATAAAGAATTTCGAAAGCTATACTAATAAAAATATATGTTTAGTAATAAAAAATACGATGCAAGAATAAGTTGGAAAAATCTACATACATATTCTAACAAATGAGAGCAAATATTGCAATATTGGCAATCAGTTCGAAAAGTAACAAACAGCAAAATCTGCAACTGACGTAAAAAACAATGAAAAATATTTATGTTTGGAGCGTTTGTTAACATATTTTTCGTTCATACGTAGAAATGTAGTATCAGAGTTTTGTTTTTGTTAAAACTTTACCGTAGGGCAAATCAATTAATATCCAAAAACAGAATTTCACGTAAAACAAGACCAAAAGAATAAAATCCGACAGAAATACAAAATACTGTTAATAAAAACTAGCTTTACTCGTGCACATATTCTTTTCTTTTTCACCATATAATTTAATCTATTAAGTCCAACCAATCCCCAGGGTGAATATTATTAATTACCAACCAGATCACATCTATGGTTTTCTTACTATTCTTGTGTATCTCATATATTCATCAATATTGTTGAAAAAATATATTTGGCACACGAATATTTATGTAGTAGTTTATAAGTTATTTTTGCTGTTAGTCTTCTAAATAAAATAAAATGAAAATTATTTATTGGGTCTCTTTCAAAGCGAAAAAGCATAGAGTAAACATAAATTATGTACATAGCTGCAGGTTAAAGCTACATCAAATAAATTCGTCATTCACTGTATCAGATTTCCGATATACGTTATTTAATAATGTCACGAAAATTCAATATATTTGTAGCAGAGGCTTAAAAAGCCGTGTGTAAACAACACAATGTTCTGCTTGGTCATCGAAATAATTTAGATAGGCTTTCGCGTCGTTTGATCGATCGGATTCTTGATTGACTAGGCGAAAGTCCATTAGGGGCCTCGGAGGCTAAAAGGAAAGTGAAAATTGGCTGAAACTAAATAATAAAAACAAAGAGTGGAATCACGATGATAGTATTTTTTTATTATTTGCCGTATATTAATGTTTGTTTTGATGCTGTGCAAGCCGTTACTTCTTTATTGAAATGAAATTTGGCTAAGACTACAATATATTTATCAAATACCAATTATTATTAACCGGGATATTCAATTTCAGGTTTAGTTTTGCCGTGTAGTGCCGGCTAAGAATGTCATGCTCAGGCGACTAAGGGTATGGGGCTTTTTTATTTAAGTGATTTTTGGGCGATACGGTTGGAGACCCATCACCAACGATACTTTATTTCTTCCATCTTATTTATATCGGTATGTTCATAGCGGTAAGGGTATCTTGAACAAACCCAGAAAACTTAGAAAAGCTGTAAAAAGACAAATCTCCAAATATCACGTGACGAACTTTCATAGAGTTGTAGGCCCAAAACAAGATTTAAACCTACGCATTGTTTAATTACATTGATTGCTATGTGTAATTAATTAGTGATGTAAATAAAAGTCCTATACAAACATAAAAGAAAGGAATATAAATATGCAATTTGAGCTTAGAAAATCACTCCGAAAACCTCTTTGAACCTCCTAAAAAAATGAGAAACATTTACAAATATACAGATTTCAGGGTACTATGGCGGTTTTAACACTAAAAGCGGTCTCTCCCAGACAATCTTTGAATGGTTAGGTTGGTAAATTATAGTCATGTGAGATAGGGTGTCCATCAGCATGGGGAAACAAATAACTATGTTGAAATCTATATAATCTATACAAACTATTTTTTATTTAATGTTAGGTGAATTAAATTGAATAATAATTAATTAATATATCCATATATATATATATACTAGCTTTCCGCCCACGGCTTCGCCTGTGTGGAATTCGGTTATATTGCGATATAAAGCACAACTATAAGAAAACTTTTCATTCCCACGATTTCCCTCGGGAATATAATTTATTTCCGAGATAAAACGTACCCTATTATTTAATCCGGACTTCTAACTATACGTCTGCAAACTTTCAAAGCAATCCGTTTAGTAGTTACGGCATGATAGTGGAACAAACAAACAAACAAACTCACTTTCAGATTTATAATATTAGTAAGGATATATTACTTTTCATATACATTTGTTACTAAAAGTTATGCTACCCCTTACTTGTATTTCAACTAGAATTTAGAATTGTGCCTGACGGGGATACTATTAAAGAACATATTTAAGAGCATAAGTAATACGTGAGTTAGTTTAGATAAACAAATAAAAAAAAGAGGGTATATTTCTTTCTCGAATGCTTTTGAACGGTGACAGTTCATAACTCGCATATATAGTCTATTTACCATTCTACGGCACGCTGCGACGGGGCGCAAACAATTTTGCAAAATTCTTTTGAGTGTTGCGAATCCAAACATTCCAACACTTTATTCTCAATCTCACACATACGACTAAAATATCGTGAAGAGTTATACACATCTTGATTTCTTAAAATTTTTGTAAAAGTGTTGGCAATAAGGTCTTTTATTTGTATGTTTATTCTATTAAACTTCCAAAAATTACCTTTACACATTTTTAGTATTGGTATCACTATTAACGCCACTGTAAGAAATAAATAAGAAAGAGGTATTCTTTAGACCTTTTGGGAGTTATAGCCGTGAGTATATGTTTGTAGATTTGTTAATACTATAAAGAGTTATTAATTTTCTTCACAAGTCCTAAATATAGTTCTAAGGAACGCATGAGCAATGAGTCATTACATTATGAATTATTGTCATTCATTAATTGGTTAAGTTAACAATGTAATCTTTTTTGCACTTTTAAATTGTTTTCAAGAAAAAATAACTCATTACATTATTTTGTTCATCGTTTTAAAAAAATCTTTGCTGCATGCTTGTTGGTACAAGCAAAGAAAACAAGGACGAGAAAACAAAAAGAAAGGGTTGATGTCGTATCGCTTCTGCCAAGTTCTTGTTAAGTGAAGCCCTCGGCGTCCTTTATGTATCTCGAGGCTACAATTCCTTCCATGAATCCCAAATGACCGGAGGGAAATCTCAGCCATGACCTATTCAACGAAGCAAAAAACTGCTAGCAAGAAATATATTTATCAAGGCGGAGCGCAGAAGAGCTCATACTAGACTATGTTTGACGATCCTTTTTGTTAGTTCTTATCATCGTCTTTGGGATTAGCTGAAGCAGATCGCTATTGTGTACTTAGTTAAGGATAAAAGAAATGTTTAATATCGATCCTAAACCCAAAAACTGAATCATTTTATTTTTGTCCGGAAAGCGGAATCTCGATTGTGAAAAGGAAACGCAAGTTATTAACGAGCCCTCTTACGTTTTACCGAGCATATTGTTGTAAAAGACAATTCGTATCACTTCATTTCCGTCTAAAGGATAGAATCCTTTGTCCTTTACAATAAATAACAATTTATATCCTCAAACAGAAATGAGATAGAGTCTTTGATTAATCCTCTATTTTAATGAAAATTAATAATGGTAGTGAGCAATCCTGTAAACTGCTAGTCGAGCACTCCAATTGAACAATAAATCAAATTAAACACTGTCTAAACTTTTAAATGAATCAGTCTCTGGCCGATAAAGGGAATTACTTTCTCATTACCAACTAAGCAACATAAAGTTTTAACTGGATTTTGTAACAATACAATTATGAATAAATCATTCGCTTGCAAAAACGATCTTTTTATAAAGCTAATAAGATATTTTACATTTTGTTGTTCTTAATATTGTGTCCAACCTTTATAAACATTAGAAAAAAAACTACAGGTATTTTACTTTATCAAAAAAAGAAAAGAAAAGAAAGATAATTAAGTCGTTCGAAATCAAATATTGCGGATCACACAAAATGTTTGAAAAGATACTGTTAACGCACGCCTACGATCTCATAGGATCAATAAATATCTTTAAGGGGCATTGTGGGCAAATTTTGCGTATATTGGGAAGTTAGAGATATTAATAATACTTTATTGAGCAATTTCTTCAAAAGCTGGAGAAATACGTAAAATACATCTTGCAACCGTGAGTTTCCACAATGACATCTGTCGTTTACACTCATAGACATTCTACAGATAATTCGCCAGTTTTAAAATCCTAGATGTAGATTTAAGATGTTAGATAATCTCGGGCACTTACTTAGTACTTAAAGGAATTTAAGCATATATTCTTGGATCTAAGTCCTGGAAACAATAGATATTTTAATATTATATAGTTAGAAATATATATTTAAAACATTACGTTGTCCGATTATAGTATGGGTACCTGATTAACAATTCATCATTGTCATATTCAACATTCATCAAATTCCTGCAATTATCCTTTGATGACGACTTATCCTACTTTTGGGTGATTTATCATAGTATCTTTTATTATGTTTACCACATTAACGTCACACTTTGATATTATTAGCATAGTGCGTTTAGAATCCTGCACTGACGACGGACGCCATATAGAAAAAGGGAAATCACACAACATGTCTGTAGCATAAAAATGATACTCGGGTGGATTCTTGTCCGTAGCTCAATTTATATTATAATTTTATTGCTATGATCTAGGCAATTTCTTTATGGTCAAAAATGCAATCTTCTTACTCTGAGATTAATCAGTATGTCAAATACTTCAAAAATTCAATATGTCAACTGTAAAATGATAAATAATGTTATTTTAATCTGCAACAGCTTTAAAGGGATTGTTGTAAAATAATGCTCAGTTTTATCGCACCCAATTTGGTCTCTGTTTCTTTCGGAATTGCCAAAAACAAATCAAAGTTGGTAAAAATACATAATTTCGTTTCGACGTTTTATAAATGGCAAAGGTTATGATTACAAACATTTTGATTGGAAAATTTTAAGGAACAAAATTGCCAAAGCTTATAAATTTTATTCGAAGTCAACTCATATACAAAGAAGAATGCCAAGAAACACGAAATTGAGCAAGATATATTCATTAAAAAGTAGTTTCAAAGCGTCAAGATCAAGGTGGAAAGTATTTGTCCCAACTCCTGTGAATGTGTTGATATGGGCAATGGTGAACCTTGGTGGGGACAAAATTGGAGTGCCACAAGACACAATAGCAACATTTATAAAAGAACACTTCACTATTCCTCAGGATACGCGAAGTGAAGATGATAAACTAAATAAAGCTTTCCTTTACGGCGTCTCATTTGGAATAATTCGGCGGAAGAACAACTTATTTTATCTAAATCCTCGCGTTAAGTGACAAAAAATGTCTAGTGTTTTGTGCAATATTTAAATATACAAAGTAACTTAATTCTAAAATATTTTTATTAAGCCTTCACTTATCTCCACAACTTTATTACATAGTCTAAAGTAATCTCCATTGAAGGTAATTTTTCATTTTCTTGTAGAGTAGCTTTCAATGCCGTAAATAGGGATTCTATTCAGTCGTACGGTATTATGGTAGTATGGTATTAGCATTCAAAATAATTATATTATATGTCTACAGTATCTATATATCTATATATGCTGTGTAGTGTCGGCTTAGAATAGCACTACCCCATTTCTTCCGGTGGGTGTACGTAAGAGGCGACTAACGGTATTGGGGCTTTTAAAGGATTTTTGGGCGATGCGGTTGGAGAACCATCACCAACAACCTTTATTTTACCATCTCTTCCCCACTCAACTTCCAAAAGTGGCTGAGGAATTTCTAATTTCTTAGCTCTGGCTACCCCTTCTAGGGATTTATAGCCGTGAGTATATGTATGTATGTATATATATAATATAATATATGTATAATATATAATATATTTTACCGTTATTAGGGAATAGCAGTTGAACGGGCTTTTCTTATAAGAAAAGTGTTCTTTTAAGGTAAAATATGCAAAAGCATTTCGTCAGAATCGCAAATTGCGATCGGTAATCTCTTTTCAACCAATTTAATAAATATTAAATAAAAAAATGGCGAACACAACTATTATTATGGTATCAGAGTAATGCACCAGAAGTTAATTAAAATTTTGCTTGCTATTTTATGGATTCATGACAAATGGTAGAACAGTTGGTAATGCATTGATCTGTAACTGCTAATGAAATAAACACGACTTTATTTAAATATTGGTAATAACCTGATAATTAGTTAATTCCGCCAGAAAATGGCTGAATTACATGATGAATAAAAAATTACACACATCTAAGAAACAGTTATTTTCTAATATTGTTATTAATATTTTATAATAGTGTTAGTTACACTTTTAATAACTCACGAACGGCTGAACCGTCTAGGCTAAAAATTTAAAAACGTAGGAATGGGTTATCGGATGCTTTTCAGTTAAAATATAAAATTCACCGGTCACTAAACTCC
This sequence comes from Bedellia somnulentella, assembly GCA_963576735.1. Taxonomy (NCBI): domain Eukaryota; kingdom Metazoa; phylum Arthropoda; class Insecta; order Lepidoptera; family Bedelliidae; genus Bedellia; species Bedellia somnulentella. The sequence continues at coordinate 7,355,118 of OY755176.1, forward strand.
TCCAAAACGGCTGAACCAATTTAAATGAAATTTTGCATACCCATTTGGTCTGAGAATATGTGAACTAATTTAACTATTTAAACTAATTAAAATTTAAGATGTTGTAATGTAAGTTGTCAATCCCAAACATTTAATTTTTATTTTATAGACTAGAAATTTTTAAGTTTAGCTAGTAATATTTAAAATAGTACGGATCGGTTTGTTTGTAATGAATAGGCTCCACAAGGTCTCAACTGTTTTAAAAATTTATTTCACTAATAGAAATCTAAACCTTTCAGAAATAACGTAGACAATATCTCCAGCACGGTAAATGTCATTGGTGTTCAGCAATGAAATATACTTAAATCCATTCGTGTGGATCCGGGGCAAACCGCTAGTGATTGTATAAATTTAGCCGTGTAACAAAAATTTTAACCTATACCCTTTCTCCCAGATTCCTGAGCGTTAAAAAGTGGCTACTAAGAAAGAAACACCAAATCGAGTTGGCTCGCAAACGAGGCTGGAAAGGATACTGGGTGTGTCTGAAAGGCACTACTCTGCTGTTCTACCCCTGCGATTCCCGTGAAGGTCGCTCAGTAGAAGCTGCTCCGAAACATCTCATCATTGTGGATGGCGCAATCATGCAGCCTATACCAGAACATCCAAAGCGTGACCACATTTTCTGCCTCAGCACTGCCTTTGGTGATGCCTATCTGTTTCAGGCGCCTTGTCAGGTTTGTATTTTAGATGAGTTTATATACATTAGCTTTCTTATATTTTCCTTTCAGTAAAAGATGATGCAAAGCTTTTATGTCATACTAGCGACCCGCCCCGGCTTCGCACGGGTGCAATGCTACTAATATAATAATAATAATAAAAATTAAAAGATAATCAACAACAAAAGATACTTATTCTATTCAGTTAAATTAATTCTTGATATTTTCCTCGCTAGAGAGCTCCGATAAACGCGTGCGATCGCTGCAAATCATAAAATGCTACATGGCGAAGCGCTTTTTTTTTTTTTTGTTTACCGGTGGGGAAATGCTCATAGGATCCGAGCGACGGGGGTATGTCGGACATTTACCGACTAAAACCCCACCGGTTCGGTGCTGCTGGCCCTGCGGCCTAAGCGGCGTCACCTTAATATGTTGTGCCGGGCGACTGAAGGCCGCCCTGGCGTGGCAAAGGAGTGTACCTAAGCTAAGTCGAATAGGGTGAGTATAAAAATAAAATAGACTCTAGTTGAGTCTGGTGTGGCTCTACAGTTAGTGTTAAGGGTCTAGAGTTAGTGTTAAGTGGCGAAGAGCGGCCATCGACGCGCTATTTATAGGCACGCGCCGCCCGGCGCAAACAACTACGACCCTGCATTTTAAATTTGTAATATCTTCGGTAATATTCACTTAAATTACATGCTGTAAAAAGCATATTGATCTATAATAAATGCACAATTTATTTAAGGTACTTAATCGGATAAGGATTAATGCTGTATTGTTTAAAATCACTTCGTAAATAACCATTTTTTAGTAAAGAATAAAAATGGTTATGCTGGGTTATCCCTAAGAGATAGACATATACCATCGCGGACTTTTTTGTTGAACTTTTTAAGGTGAACAATACTGTAGTACATTATTTTGGTCTATCTCGTAGGGTTCAGCCAGCGTTTGCAATATAAGCGCAAAAAAACATGCTTATTTACGACATCACATTAGAAACCTTTAAATTTATCAGTGTTTCTCTACTATATTATGCATTTATTATACATACAAACCTTCCTTAAGAATCACTCTATCTATTAAAAAAAACCGCATCAAAATCCGTTGCGTAGTTTTAAAGATCTAAGCATACATACGGACATACAGCGAAAGCGACTTTGTTTTATACTATGTATTGATATCAAAAGTACTGTACAAGAAATAAATACCATTGAGCGTAATAATGTATTCAAATTTGATGTTAAATACAAATAGATAAATATATAGAGATATATAACTGGGCCGGCCACATTAACTTCCAAAAGTGGGTGAGGAATTTCTAATTTCTCAGCTCTGGCTACCCCTTTTAGGGATTTATAGCCGTGAGTATATGTATGTATGTATATGTATAAATAAAATCCATGGCTAAGAAGTAATAATTCATATTCATTATCTATTTGTTGCCCTCAGCCTAACCACTAGGCCGTGGACGACATAGTATCGTTACCGATAAACATGATCCCTATTTGTTAAAGGTGGAGTTGGAAAATTGGGTGAACAGCATACACAGTGCTTGCGCTGCAGCCTTTGCGCGGCACAGAGGAAAAACTGGCACTCTACATCTATTGCAAGAGGAAATTTATCGTCTCGAAAAAGCCATAGAGTCTGTGAGTAACTGCAATTTATTGTTGTACCTTTGTGTTTCCAGAAGAACTATTTCTCTTGTACACTTCGTGAAAATCTTTGTTTGACCATATTCCCAGTATTTGTTTTGAACAATATCAGTTCAATTATATTCGGCTTACGTATTACTCATGAAATTGTGTTGCAAGAACTCTGGAACTGTATTTAACTCTAAAATAACTTGCAAGATACTCGTATTTAATAATGGTTATAAAATGAAGTGAATTTAACAAGCGTTTAAAGCGAGGAACATTGTTTCAACTGCGATCTGAACACTTGCATTGACCTGAAATAACAGCGGGAAGCAATGTTTGACTTGCTCTAGCTGATCTTCGCAAACCAATATCGTGAAAGTAAACACAAGCCTTTATTACTGAAGCATAAGAGTCAATTTGAAAGCATTTCCTTCCGTATCTCATTGTTCGGTTTAACCATCGAGTGTACATTGTGGCGGAGTGTGGCGGAAATGGACTGCGAGATAAATTTGCAGGCCGGGCCCCTCGGCGCTCAGCATGTCGTGAATATGCTTAGCGCTGAAAAGTTCTCCTTCATCCATAACGCATACTTGGTTTCACTGCATTATAATGAATGCATGATAGCACGTAAAACTATATTCACACTGTAGAAGCTGAGAAACGCAACGTACAGCAAGGTTTTCATTCAGATCTACTTAACTTTGATAAGTTTCAGCAAATTCATACTTAATAACTCTTCTTGTGAAACATTGTCTCTCTGGTTTGAAATATTGAAATTTTCAGCACGTAATTCTAGGAAAGATATAGATATGTGACGCGTTTCGTTGAAAGTAGGGCTCTTGCGGCCCAGTGCTCTTGTGGAAATCGTACCAATTTCCGACCAGAGCCAGCTGACCGCAACACACGTCAAAGCCTTTGTGGTGCCCGCAGCCCGGTACATATTTACCGCATGCAAATATATACTCTATCTGTTCCGTGTATGTTTGTTTTCCTTAAACAGTAAATAGTGCAATATGCGTCACCTAGCCTCCAGGCTGGAACGCCTGTCGACGCATAATTTGAACATAAAATTAATTGCTTAACAAATAAATGCATGCACTCTATTCTTCACTGGCTTTCACATCATAACCTGCTTGGTTTACAAGGGGACGATATTCAAACTCAATTAATTAAAGTTAAAATTTTGCCTAACTAAAATGTATGTACAGTTTTCAGTATACTTATACAAATTATAGAAATAAATAACACTAAATCTTTGCAGTTGCAAAAAAAAACTTTCGCTGTTTAAAGAATTAAACAATCATGGCAACACAGGAAAGGTATCTGTATTTAATAAATATAATACAAGAAATGTCTTCAAAAACATTTACAATTTTTAATAAACATTAATTCTGTTAAACCTTTTTTTAAATAAAATGGGTTGATAGTTTTTTTTAAATAAATAAATTTAAAACCCCAAGTTTCCAAACACAGTTTTTTATTGAAAATAATACACCTTAATTTTTGTAGCACTATTTTCGCTTAATAAATATGTTTGCATCGCAAAACATATTTAATGTTTGCGATGTTCGCAGTTATGATAGGTTGAGCGGGACATAACAAAATTATCTTACGTAGGTAAGCATCGGCAGGTGAAGTAGGAGTTATTAATATTCATATCACACGACACCCGACTGCCCCCGGTCTCATTGCGCCCCCATTCTATTCAAAATGCGATAAAGCCTTAACTAGAACGAAACAACGAGAAATTGTATTAAACTTTTACCTTTTTTCTATTGTTTCATTCGGTTTTAGTATTTTACATGGCTACACATACGCAGATGACGTTGCGCCTACATTTTCTGTGAAGGTGTAATCAAACATTTTAGATCTTGATCAGTTTTTTAATTGGATAATGAGCTACTTAATAATTATACCTTCTTTATGTAGTAGGGTTTGCAGGTTTTTGTGGAGTATAAAGTTTTTTTTTATTCTATCCCATGTACAACATAATATTAAATAAACTCTGTACAATGTCATTAACGTTATGTCCACTTTTGCTGCTTGCATAATAGGATTAGAAAATTACTTATATCAACTTTTCGAACAAAGTATGAAAAGAACTTCTAAGTCTTCGCGACCATTAAAAACATGTCACTTCTAAATAATTGCGAATATTGAACAAAAAGGAGCTCGCATACTGCAGTAGTTTGTTTGAGGAAAAGTATCTATCAAGGAATCCAGTATTTGTAACTACAACTTTATTCAATAAATCAATTTAATCAATATTGTGTTTATTGAATAAACTCAAATAGTGATTAGAAAGGTTTCATTCCTTGAGTTCCATTTTTATAACTTTTTTTAATACTACTTTATGGGCACGGGTGTACTTAGATAATCCGATAAGTATGTGCCCTATTTCAAACACAGTTGGTTGGCTACAGTTAAACAATTACTGGTAAAGCTCTTCTGGTCAATAAAAGTGTCAGTGTAGGTACTTTTACATAAATAACCCGGAGTCCTCCGTAGTAAATAGAATTAAATAATTCTCTTATTTACGACAGACCCATAGTTACGCAACCTAAACAATTTTAATCTACCCAAATTCCTACTTGTTTACCATTCGTATGTATTGCATAGTAAAATCCTTGCTACCCTTTAAAGGCTTTAAGTTTGATGAGATGAGAAAACTATTTTAATTATTAAAGTCTTTCAGAGTTTCAGAGAAAGTTCGTCACTTTAGTATATTCGCTAATGTAATGTATAAATCCCGTTTGTTTAAATTGTTTGACTACCAGTAGTAATTTGTCCATCCATCCATTCTAAGATTGCTCCAAACTACTACAAAACTACGTACTCCTATGTTTTTTTTATCTTTTTAGTAGCATTAAGGAGATGCAGAAACAATATAGTCATAATCAAGTTCATACTCGTTACAAATTAAAGGAATTAAAACGAATAATTGCTTATAAGCTTAACTTAAATAACAATTAGACAATATTGAGTAAGCAGCACAAGAATAAATAAAAGAGTATTTCTAACAAGCACTAGCCAATTAAAAAACTATATTTGAATCAATTCAAAGTTCAAAACTGGAAATACTATAAAAGATTAACTATCTCGTTCAAATATGAAATGGATTTTCAAAGGAAATATATTTGTTTTGAATTTTAATGGCAACTAAACTCAGGCGTATTTTTCAATCGACCTTATCAATAAAGAGGAATATCAATAAAGTGTCCAATTTTCGCTGGATAACTACAATTTGATATGCATTTACCAGTAACAAATTTCGAATGTGTATTTTATAAAACAATGCAATACATTAACAAATAGAATAAAATTTTGAAAAGGACTGGTCAATAAAATCTATGTTTGCTACCATTAAAAAAAACTGATAAAAGTATCAATTATTACTACTTTGTTTTATAAAAAAACAACCGTAAATATCTAATATGAACCAAACGGTAAAAGCTCAGTGAGAGAACAACCACTTTTCATGCAGAAGACGCGAGTTTAAATCTTAACAATGTGTCATTAAAAAAGTCTTAGGGAGGGAAAACATGTGAAGAACCTACATGGTTGAGTTGTACTTAGTCATGTGACCGTTGCGTGCAATAGTGTAATTGATAAGCCCGTCCCATATTACGTGAATGCGCCATCCAAGCAAAATGTAGCCACGCTGAACACCAGGTGCCCAGAATATCACATGATGAGAAATTTTAACGCTATCCGTCTCGTAGTTTTTACACTATTATCACTTTTGAAAGTTGAGTAAGGAATGGATCGCAAAGTAAATGTTTTTGGTGATTCAACCGCATCACCCAAAAACCTCTTAAAAAGCCCCAATACCGCCTCTTACGAACACCCATAGAATGTAATGGGATAGTGCTATTCTAAGCCAACACTACACAGCTACACTTCAAACGATCAATATTTAGTATTTTCGATCTTAACACACCGAAATTACATCAGAAGCATATATATTTTTTCACACTATATTGACACACTGTATATCCTTTTTTTGTGAAAGGTGAATGAAGTTTCCTATGTGAAAATTCAGTAATATTCCCAAAAGCAAAATTTTTAAATTTACAAGGCACTCGCATCTTATTTTATAATAAATTATATACGGCGATAGGCCTGCCCCCTATCACGTGAGTACACTGTCTAAGCAAAACGTGGGTACCTTCTCTGGACACTACATGGCGCTGCCATGTGAGTTCAGAAATATTGGTACCTCTGCCAACCCCTTCGGGGATAAACGGCGTGAACGTTTATGTTTTATGTTATGTAAATTATATAGGTAAGATATAATAAAAATGCATCTTACACTTAAAGAGGCTCAAAAAGCATTATACATTATTACTGTAGCAATTGTTTTGCAATTATTCTCAGGCGATTTGAGCGTTTTCGACGTTTCCAGCATATAACTTCTGTCATATTTACAACATCGTCATACATTTAGTAAAACAAACTTAAAATAAAAGATCAATAGTCTTAACAGTCTTTCAAAAATAGCTCGACCATTTCTTTAACAATAAACTTCCAGTTGATTCTCAGAAGAAAACGCCATGGGCGTTTAGGACGATAAAACAACGCTATTTGTTGAGTAAGTGAGAGAATACATTTCTATACTTGCGCTGTTTGGTTTCTTAAGCAACAACCGTTCTGTTCATATATTTGCACACATTTAAGTTTCTGTTTTTATATTATTTGATTTTATTAGTGGTATTATAATTACATAACAACAAGTCAAAAAATACATGAAACGATTAAGTATATTTTTTAAGCTAGTGTAAAATATTCTTTCTGTTATAAAATAATGAAAAATGCCAACCCTAGTGCAATGGTTAGGATGCTTATTAGCTGGGCCTAAACGCAGCAGGTTTAAATTCCAACGAGATTCATCAAAATAATGTTCTAAGTATTTCACACATTGAAAAGGTCTACAGAAAACTTCACGATGTTATATGCTTATATCTATGTAGGTAAGAGGGACTTTTTTTCCGAAAGAGGTAAAACATGAGGTATAATTCTTGAATGACTAAATGTTTGGTACTTAACTCAATCACGTCTGAACTACAGGAAAGGTTCTGATGATGATTTGTCTTGTCTCACGCAGACAAATTTGCACGGGTCAATCTGATAAGTATACTTTGTGTATACTTAGAGAGATCTAAAAATTTGCGTCTTGAGACATCATCTTCGTGTGTTGCATAATTTTTATTTTGAACGAATTTCAAAACGTGTGCAACGGATTTAATAGGCCCTAATATACTATTAATATTTTCGATACCGTAATAAACAGAAACTTTCTTTAAACAGGACCAAAAGCTGAAACACATGGCAGATTTGCAACAATCAGTGGTTTCCGACCCCGAGACCCGAGCTCAGCTGGCAGTCCAGATGCTGCAGTGGGAAGAGAACCTCGAGAGACTGCATTGCGAGCAGTTCCGACTACGCTGCTATATGGCTAGCTTGCAGAGCGGGGAACTGCCTAATCCTAAGGTAATACTTTGAGTATATTTGAGTATATTTTTCTTGTTAATTTTTCCAGATCGATCACATTTTTATTTTCGCTTGCTTATCTACACTAAGGGCAATAACTAAAAAAGGGTTATATCATGTTTATTGTAGCATTAGTCCTGAAATAGCTGTCAATGTAAATAGGCGACCGAAGAATAAAATTTGCATAAATTTAATTATACAGAAAACAATTATTTTATGTAATTCTTCAATCTTTCTTACTGCTCTAAAAACTATGCGTTCAAACTTGAGACAATTTTATTTTACTTTTATTTTATGCATAAATGAAGACCGGTGTTTTTACGTGATCACGACTTATAAATAGATTAATGTCTTCGGTTGCATGCATTTAACGTATAACCATAAATTTATACACAAAAATATATTTTAAAAAATACATTTAATTCTTAGAATATTCTAGTTTGAAGCAGTTTTAACCTATCGTACTTGTTACTGGCTTGAACTTTCAAATTTTCACGCCATCTCTAAACCCTTCACTTTGACAGCTGGGCTAAGACTCGTTATATGATGCGCAAACTACAGTTTAGCAAGGGCCCTCCCTGTTATTACTTAGCTTTTCCTGCCTCAAAAAGCGACATCATCAGAATTAACTAAATAAGGCTAAAATAAACGATCCTATCTAAGAAAAATATTTTCAATAACCCCAGAATAATGCATACCGTTTCACTCCGAAAACAGCATGATTCTGAAAAAACAAACCTGTTTTAAATATATCTTTGGCAAGTTTCGACGTCAAAAAATATGAAGGCGTATTGATTTTTGCTGTTTTTACTCTCAAGCTATTTTCATTGTTTTTGGAAACAAAAGCAGAGTTGGTTTGAATTTTTGTTTGCGAATCGAGCCCACATATTTTTTACCAGATTACCGCTATCTAATAATTCTGACTTACATTTCTTACAACTCAGACCTTAAATGTAGTGGTTTCACGGAAAACATGCATTCTTTATTAAGTTAAACCTTGCTTTAAATAGTTAACGTCCTCAATGGATCACGAATGTTATCAATATATTACTCGAAACGGAAGGTCAACATTTCCCATCTGTTTCTAGTACACACGATAACCGTCGAAATATTTGAAACGGTAACCGCGACCACAACCGTGTTTGATCACAGAAATATTTCGGTTAGCCCTCTAGTGAGTTAACGAAATTTACAAATAAATCCATTAATAGCATTTTCATGCAAAATTGGTATGCCTAATATCTAGGTTCGCTTATTTAAAACAATGCATTTAGTATGGGTATGGCTAAATATTTGAATAGAGAAACGTGACTCAATCCAAAATACATAATGTTCTTACCACTTCAGTCACTTTACATATTTCATTTCAACTCTTTGAAAACTACGCGGTCATGTGCCAACTTTGATTTCTGCAACGACGATCTTGGTTCTGCTTTTAAAGTGTAATGTAGAGTAGATGTGTCTGTTGGAGCAAGTTTTGTGAACAAAAACCAAACAATGGTCTTAGACAATTGAAGTTCTTATTTCTCTAGATTCTTCTTTATTTCTGTGGTTCTGACACAATGATTACGATAGGTACAAAAAGTTTTAAGTACAAGATATTAAAGAAAATAAATTAATAAACGTTTTAAATTGATAATTAAGTAATATAAAGATGTAGTAAATCAAATAAAAAAAAATGTTGGCCCTAATTTAGAATTACAGATAGATAGATAAAAATTAAATAGTATATATATTATATAGGTAACTAGATGAAAACCCAGCTTTGCTCGGGTGAAATATAACTCAAAATCGCCATACAAATCAAGGTACAAAACGAAGGTAGATACTTCTGTGGTCATCGGTTCTCAAGGAATATTAAAGGAAAGAAAGTACAGCTTCGTTCATTGTTTTTATGATTGATCGAGAAATCCTGCAGATTTTAGACCAAAGCAACTACAGTCTACTAACTGTTATTTAGGCTATTGTTCTTCTTAGGCTTGTAACTTTGCCAGTTTTTTAAATCTGGTAAATATTAAATATATGAGGTGAGAACAATATGTTTTATTCAACTTCAAAGTAATATTAACTGCAAGCACTACTAACCTGATCACAAAGTATGACTTTTTTGCGACCAATCATCATTGCTAACATTCCCAAATAATCCAACTTAACATTAATGAAAAACTAAAAGTACCACCGTTAAGTACTTCAATCAAATTAAAAATATATATAAATACAACTACTATTTACATTTATGTAACAGTAAAAAAAAGGGTCTGTTTCTGTATGTGTTCATGATACCTCAACACAGGCAATGCATGTGGTCATTTATTATTATATGTCGGTTTAAACAGAAAAAATATTGAGCCGCTTACCGACCTTACCGAGTATAATATTGTCGCAACGTCTACGACTGAAGAAAAGAGTGTCTATAATAGTAATTTCATCAAGGAGTACGGTAGACTCGATCGAAACCTCCTTTAAAAAAGTGTCCTTTGCGAAACAATGGGAGGTTTTCCTTTTTTTCTTTTTTTCTTCTTCCCTGTTCTCAGGATAGATGGCGCCAGACTTGCTATGTTACTGGTAGGAACGGAACGTAACACTGTTTTTTTGCACACTTGGATGTAATGATGTCGTAAAACGGAACGTACATAAAAACGTTCTGATTTGAAAGTCTAAATTAACATCAGTTTAAGCCAAGATAGCTCAAAAGTAAATAAACAAAGACGGCACTTATATTTAACATTCTTTTTGTTGTTTTTACTCGCCAAAAAGTTACTCTTTGGTGCTGTGACACATGTTTTTAACGTTGACATTGGCGAAATTATTGTGTGGCGAAATTGTGTGGTAAGTAACGTAGTTACATCAACGCCATCTACAGAGCTCTAGGAAACTATGTTGTTTTTTTATTTCTCAAAAAGAAAACCTCTCATTGCAAAATATTATGAAACAAAACGTATCTAAATTTTTTCTATCAGCACCATTAGAATTTTGCAAAATACTCGACAATCCGAATTTTGCGGATAGATGTTGTAGACTCAAAATCATTATTTTCATATGGTTTATTATTATTATTCAGGTAAGGTTTCGATCGAGTCTACCGTTCCCCGTGACGAAATTATTAATATAGATATACCTTTATATACTGTATATTCACAAAATGACCAAAAATTTCAGTTATAATTTGTTTTTGGAAAAAAGTGTAAAATAAATAAAAACATAAAAAAAAACTTATTTTGTCAATCTCTTTAATGAAACTTAAATGTAATAACTTGAAGGTGAAAAATACGCTGTCGTAAAATTTTTGAAGTAAAAGGAATAAAAGAATAAAAGCTGGTATTTCACAAATTGACGTAAGAATGGGAGACGTTTTAATAACTGTTTTTATATTCATAATGGACTCGAACTCAAACTTGAAGAAAATTTGATTTAATTATCCTAATCCTGATGACTACGGCTTTTTGCTAACTCGAAAAGTTTTTCGTTAATTTTTATGATCGATGTTGTTTTACTTAATTGCCTGTTCAAATAAAATTAAAAGGTTGGCATTGTTTTGAAATGAAAAGATTTAGTCGTTTAAAATGCCTAACGAGTTTGGTTATTTAAATATTTAGTAATGCAAAAAACCCCTTTCAATGTTTTTTGTCGTAATTATATTGTTGTAACGTATGTTCCTAATCATATTTTTAGAAAATGATGTGGAATCCTTTGGAAGAGAATCCTACTCTAACTTTGCAGCCCAAAGAAATAGCTTGATTAAGAATTAACAAAATTCTAGAACTTTCTAGATTACTGAGACTGGATTTATATAATATTAACTAAAATGATCTTTAAGAATGTGCATAAAAAATCAGTGTAAAGAGGAAAGCTTAGCGAAATACGTGCTGTATATCCGGAACAACGATCGGAAAATGTCAAAGCGGTGTAAAAAGAGGTATGCAACCCAATCCCTGCGTTCTTTATGTACGTGTAGTGTGGTGCAAACTATATCGCACATTGCGGAAATTCCGGAGCTGGAATGTTGTACGCTCTGTGTCCTCGTCACCCCTTGTTTATATTTTTAAAGTATAAGCTTTGTTTTACTGAGAAGAGAATATTAAAAATGTAAGGTCTGATATTTGTGTTTATTGAAATAAAAGTATATATTTTGGGTGGTTTACCATACCATATCCGAGACATTCTAATCTTGAAAGCTTTGACCATAGGACCCCGAAGACAATATTTTAGTTAACCAAAATAACCGAAACAATTTGTTCCAGTCGCTCCTATCGTACGTGTCACGTTCCACCAAGAGCACACTAAACAAGCTGGGCGTGTTTACCGTATCTTCGTTCCACGCGTTCATCTGCGCGCGCTCGCCGTCCTTGCTGAACAACCTGCTGGCCGGCCGCGGGGCCACCAAGCGCCGCGCGCCCAACTTGTCGCGCTCCAACTCGGGATCCAGCAGGCGGTCCATGCAGGTAAGGCTTAATGGTTGTTTATGTTCAAACAGTTGAATGTGATTTTAGGAATTTGGGAAAATAAGATCTAAGGTAATATATAATGTACATAGGTTCAAAACTGTGGCGGTATTAACTGTGACATTTAAATAAAAAGGAGTATGAAAGAAATTTAAAATAGTTCGCTATGTTTTACTATTGCAAATATGAAAAAAAGGATTAGTTGAAAATTTGGATTATGTTCTAAAATTTGCTCAAATAATGTCGTGCATGACTTCATATGAATCGATAGCCATATGTATGTACGTACGTATTAGTATAGGATCGATCCAAATGGTTTTATTTTTATGGCTAACTATCAATCCATTAGCTACCTCAGCGGTCCACAACTTTGTACTTTATATTTTATGATTACGGTTTCATCTAGAAAACAAATTCAACGATTTTAAAAAATCTTAAATATTTCCATCGATGCAAAAAAATAAACTATGGCTATTAAAATAAGCCGTAATTATCGGGCATTCTATATTAAATCTAACCCAGAAAGTAATAGGCATGGAAGAATCTGTGTAAATAATCCATTACGACATACGACACAAACTAACTTAACAGAGCTGTGCAACAAATATATGCTCAAGTAAAATTACTTCGTGTTGTACGTAATATCCTTTGTAAATCACTGAAGCAAGTTCTGGCAGGAAATGTGGTGTTGGCGTGCACAGTAACGTAAGAACCGACACGAAATCGGTCTATTACTCTCGCGACGGTGCGGTTTACCCTCACTGCTCTTATTAGGCACTTGCTCTAGTTCTACCCCGTATTTGTTAAACAAATTGCAGCTAACTCGAAAAGTATTTAAACATCCTGGCTTCCCACTAATAAGAAGTGTCTTACATTTTCTTAATGAGCTACTCAAGAAGTGTTGAAGTTAATCTAACAAGTTTGTTTGGAAAATATTTGAAAGCTGTGGTATGTTCACTGCGAAACAATCAGAAACTTTGGACGTTTATTGGAGAAATAAACAAGCCAACTTAATTATGAATAGGAAATTCCAATAGCACATCTTTTATGTTTTTCCAAATAAATAAACTCGTATAAAACTTCGAGGAAATCATAAAGGTCTCTTAATAGAAAGTATTCACAAAGTAATAGAAACAACTGGTTTCGATTTCGTAGCTTTGTTCAATGAAACAGAAGGGTATGTTTATTTTGCTGAATCTTACCGCAATATTTTATAAAGATTGTTACAATACCGATGTTTAATATTGATGGTTTGGTATATCAAAACTTAGATGACCTCAGCATAATAAAGTATTCTTTTTTTATATTCTGTACACGCGAATATTCACAACTCAATCAGAAAGCTTAAAAACTTGTGTGTTCTTTTCAAGATAGAGATACTTATTTTTTAAAATATATATTTATACATTTACTTATTATCCTTGGCTCTAGGTAGCCTGTATCATAAACAGATTACAAGTTCATGCAGTTATAAATAATAAAAATTATTTAATTAAAGTAATGAAGAAAAATCTTATTATTAATTAAAATTATTTTATAATTAAAGATTATTCTTTATTACTTTAATTTATTAAGTTAAGTTGATCTTACAGCAATCATTTATGATATGAATAATATTATTAAAACTTTACAGAATAAAAACCTTACATATTCACGAAGCTCAGTAACTTTAACCAAAGATTAAACATATGCCTCACTGTCTCAGCAAAAAAATTAATCATAATTGAATAAACATCAAGTTGAAATAAAGGACTTCTGATTTTTTGGATCTAATTTACAAATATTTGAAAACTTTTGTAATGTAAGGCTTTCGTTGAAAAATAATTTATATTATTTATTTAATAGACTGGGTCAAGGTTTTATCGAACCAAAAAAAACTTAATATGTTCTGTAGGAAGTGTTTCCACCAGGAAGCCATATTTATTCAGAAGTTTAGTAGATAATTAATATTTCAAAAAGACGCTTTTTCCACTAAAGATTTTGATTAATCATTTTATTGGTCTTAATCATAATCCTAGCCTATTAGCCGTTTATTCTAAAATAAAAAGTATATAAAACAGTATTAAAGCTTCGTTACATATAAAACACAATGGTTAAAGTAACAAAGAAAATCATTTTTCACTGTTCCGTTTTATTGTGCTTTCGCAACGTACGTGGTTTCGACCAATTAGAAGGTGTGTTTTTTTATGTCTCTCGTTTATGTTCAAGTCACTAAAAGCTACTGTTTTTCTTATAACTTTCACCAAGCTTTTTCGCTATGTTTTTAATGATTCGGAGCCTTATATAAAGTTTTATTGAATAAATCTTGCATTTATAGGCCATCTTTTTCAACGGTCTAGAATTAACTTGAGTATTTAAGATCTTTTGTTTGTTTAATACATTTCTTTTGTCATCAATTATGTACATATGGTTCAGTTACAGTAAAACTAAAGGGGTATACAGATATCACCTCTATACAAGCTACAACGTTACTGTCAATAAACACCATGCTTGTTTTATCTAAAAACATACATTGTTATGTATAAAAAACATATTTTCAATGTAAAACAATTAAACGTCTTCGGAACACCAAGACATCTGTGGTCAAGTAGTAAGAAAGCTGCTAAATACAGATGCTTTGTGTTTGATTGCCGCTGTATTCATTCATTATATATCTTCGTTATTACTCTATGCATATAGTAATGAATAGATCTACAAGATAACATACCACGATACCATGCTACAATTCATTTTCATACTTTATTTGGGCCTCACGTGTTCCGTGCACTGCGACCGTATTTTACTTATTCTTTGTAACTTTTGACCAGATGTCAAGAGAAGAAGGCGAGGCAGCAGTGCGGGTATCTTTACCCGAAGGAACCACCGCCACGGTTGGTGTCCGCGAAGGTATGACGGTGGAAGAGTTCCTGGCTGCTGCCTGCGCTCGACGGAACCTCAATGCACTCGAACACTTCGTACGCGTGAAGAAGCGGAGAGATATGGAGGATCATAACTACTTTGTTCCTCATCGCAGCGATCTTATTGAGACTTATGTGAGTATTTTTGCTGCACGGTTGGATAATTAGATTTAAGCGCTACCCGAGCCGCATTTTTATGGAAAGAGATGTGGTAAAAATATATGATAAATTTAAATATACAGAAGCATACAGTTTGAGTATGTATTGTTTCTAGGTCCATGATTTTTTCTACAAATGTAGTTTGCAGTTGCAGATAATAAGAGCCCCTAAAATAAATATTATGATTGGTTTTCATTTCGTAAAATGCAAGCCGTTTGTTATGAAAATGAATGTTAAGAGTGAACTGCAAGTCATTATATTTGTTTTTCAACATCAAAGAAGGAAAGTCCTCGACTGTTTCCTTTATTAATTAATTGGAAAATTAATTTAGGGAAAAACAACAGAAGAACACAAATAAGCTGATTTAATATTTATTGTTGGTAAACTTATAGTTTTACTGCAATTATTTTAGTTTATGGAATTCGATCATTTCATAGCTCCTTTTATAAGTTTAAGTCATTATTTTGCAATAGAGTATAATAAAAAATACATTATTACTTTTAAAAGTTTTTAATAATTAGTTAAAAATAACTACAACGACGATTTCCACTAGTTAGTAGTAATCAAATTAGATCAACATCAGCAATATATATTCTTTGATAAATACTATATTAATGCCACTTTGCACGATCTTGACGAACCTCTCTAGCTACCGTTATTGTATATGCTTCTTATATAAGCAATCTGGACCCCTCCCGCTTTTTTAAATTGTATCTTTATAATTGGGGTATCTGAAACAACCTACGCGGTTTTCCTATACTAACAATAATATCCACATAATTTTGTTACTTTACAGTTAAAACAATTCGGTAGCCTTCATCACATGAAGTAATAAAATTTAATGTTGAATGAGATCTATATATCTATGTATTATTAAGGATTATCTAGCTATTTATTTATAACACTAAAATATTTCTTCCTGTGTGTGTCTTACGAGGCGGTTAAGTGTAATGGAGCATTTGAGCAATGTGTCGGGGCATATATCAGCTATCGTTCTTTATTTTGCAAGTTAATTTCAGCCCGCCATAATTTCCTCTAGCTTCCTTTTATGAGATTTATAGCCGTGATTATTAGTATAGATCTTTTCAGGGACAGATTAATCCTAAAAGAAGAAAGAGAAATACATCATAAAATATATGACGCATTTCAGAGCTAAACCGCTCGAAACGGTCACGTCCCCGCTGCGGAACTGAAATCCTTTTAGAGTGTTCCGTTTTGAATCAAGAAAGATATAACTTCCTTTTGGCTAGTGCAGTCTTATTTCATATTTCTATTTTAAGATTTAAACTTGTAATCATTTGAAAGAAAGTCTGTTTTTTCTTACAAAAAATATGAGTAACAAAATATATAATTGAAACAATCACTGCAATAAGTTTCTACACTATATTTTCAACATCTTATAGTTATAGATAATAGGACCCAGCTGTCAGTATTAAAATCGTTATATCTTAAAATGAAAATGGTAGAATGATTGAACACAAAAAAAACACTTTGTTACTGTTGCTGTAAAAAGTGTGGTTAGGAAAGCATTAATAATACACCGTATAATATTATTGAATTCTTTCTAATTTGGCTATATTGTATAAAACTGCCACCATAAGTGTATATTCACTTATATTATATATGCATATATATTATTTTGAATTATGGAAAATCCACATAACTATGTAGGCGAGTAGGTCGGTCAACCACAAACGCTCAAAACCATTCGTCTCGAAATAATTACGCGCACAGAAAACAATAGTAGCAGTTAATGTACCGTATTCGGGTTACATGATTGGGGTCTGACAGGCCCCGGCCACCATTCAGACAAGACGGGAGCAACCTGTTTCGGAGGCACTGCTTTTACGTTGTCATCGCTGAAAAATACTGGCGTTCACTGGGGAACCTTTAATAAAGTCACAACAAAACAAATTCAAAAGAATAGTTGAGGTTTTGAAAGAGATTTCTGGGTTAAGAAATATTATGTCATAGAATTCATAAGTAAATACTTTGCGATTATTTGGTTTCTTTCTTTATTATTTTTGTTTACTTACATGATGTAACTAATAGTAGTAATAATAGTAAATAAGTAATAGTATATATCGCATACCATAGACTCCAAAAGAAACGTTTAAATTCGTCACCACTGGCTCAGTATGATAGTCTCCTTTCAATAAATAATACAAAGAGCCCTAACACTCAGATAAACTTATATCAAAAAATTCGAAACCTCAACCTCCGGGCCAGAAGTGAGTCTCCTAACCACTGTACTAAATACATCGTTAATTAGACTACGAAGACATTACTCACGTTTGTATAATCATACAAAGGGGTACCTAACCATAGTTTCAGAATTTTAAACTCCTCTATAACTTTTTGTATTTGATAAAGTAAAAGATTGTAAAAATTCAATAAGACCACCTTTCTATAAAGCTTGGATAATACGCAGGTTCAGTAATAAATCTCATCATCACGTAGAAGCCATGTTTTATCGTTCACAACGTGTCGCTGTGAAAGAAATTAAAACTTTCTAATTCAATCGACCCGCTTCACATGAACTTTCATGAGTTGACATTTGCCTTCCACCGTACGCGTACTATTTTATACGAAGTCACTTTCTATGCAAATTTGAGGTAGACTAACCGTCCTGCACAAAATGAAAGTACAATACTCTTTAAAAATTACTTTATGGTCTCTTGTTGTCTTTGATTATAAAGAATACGATTAATCTTTAGCTAAAAATAACAACTTCTTAGTTAGATAATTTAAATCTTTTTGTTCGTGAAAACCTCACAAATAAATAATAATACTCCACTAGAATTTAGGAGGCAAATAGCAGATGTAGACTTTCTGATGAAAATCGCAAATGATATGATTGATTGCACTGATTTATTGTCCTCTATCCACTTAAGGGTACCGCGCTCAACTTCACGGGATCAACAAACTCTTGCTGTTCCGCTTGCTCGTACGAACTATCGCAGAAATACTTTTATGACTCGAGCGGCTCGAAGCTTTAATTCACTGAGTAGTCAAGTTGATTAAGACTTTTTTAATACCAATACCTCACTGTTTAAAAGAAATATGGCAAATTTATTCTTTTAGGATGATCATAAATCTTTCTATTTCTATCCAGTTCATTATTACAATTACAATTCTTTTTTTTATTGTCAAATTTGTTAATCTACTATCTTTCCTAGTTCTTATATTGTTAGTTAATTTACAGTAATACTTAATTAAGCGCATGTTCGTTACCAATATGTGAAAACTGTTTCTGGCTATGTTTTAATTTTTATTGTTTTTTGTTAATTGTTGTGTTAAAGCTGTTTGTTTTCCGTAAATAAATAAATAAATAAAAATTAAAACTCAAATTAACAATTCCAATCTTTTTTAATTTATTTCATTAGGATATTATACGTCATAAAAAATACCCTGACTTCATGATATCTACAACTCACCAACTACTTGAAAGGATACATTGTGTTATTATATAAATAGAAATAGAGTTCCTCAACTCTTCAGTGCAAATTACATACAAAGTATAATACATACATACATACATATACTCACGGCTTTAATTCCCTAGAAGGGGTAGCCAGAGCCAAGGAATTATAAATTCCTCAGCCACTTTTGGAAGTTGAGTGGGGAAAAGGTGGTAAAATAAAGGTTTTTGGTGATGGGTCTCCAACCGCATCGCCCAAAATCCAATAAAAAGCCCCAATACCCTTAGTTGCCTCTTACGACACCCGTGGGTAGAAAGGGGTAGCAACATTCTAAGCCGGCACTACACGGCAAAGCCGGCACTACACGGTATACACACACTACAAAGTATAATAAAACAGTTTTACAAAGAAATACAATCGGCGGTTTTATTACTTCAATATATACAAAATGATTAAAATGTTTTGTTCATGAAACGCATGATACACAAAATACACAAATAAATAAACATATTCAATATTACTACATTATTTTATATATAGTGAATATGTATTGTGTGAAATCAAATTTAAAATACAGGTGGTTTTTACAGTATTTTTTCTTTTGTTTTGATTTCATGAAAATTTAATATCCGAAGCTGAGCCATTCCGTTTCAGTCGATCTCAATTGAAGTTTCCTCGAATTATGGGCCTTTACATTATGAATAAATTTATTTACCTCATACGATAAACCTTTTATACACCCAACCCTTCGGTCTCCGTTTTATGTATTCTGTAGCCATTTTGAGTATTGAAAAATAACTGTTATTATGACGTCTCTCCTTACCTACTTCGTAGAATTTATGAATATCGTCATATCCAAGATATTACCAACACTTTTACGATACAAATAAAAAAATATGTTTTAGAATGTTCGTCAGTTGATTAAACTTTCCTAAAGCAAAATTTATGAATGAAGACTGCGTCACATCTCTCCGTGTAATGTCTTATTAATGTTTAATTATAATCAACTCGCAAACTTTAGTTTCTCATTCAATTTTATTCGTAACACTGTTTGAAATTCACACAACTTTGGTTGCTTTTCTCTATTCTTCTGTGGCAATTTCAGGCTATGGAAATTATTATTTGTACCACTGACTTTGAAATTGTTGCCGCTGAAATAATAAATCAGACCAAAACTTTTAACTTTGAAGTTTGTACTTTCATACGTTTGTTTCGTAATCCAATTTGATGTTGTTTGGATATAATGTAGTCCTTGGCTCGACTTTCTGCATTGCAAATCTTATTCTAAGCTTCACAGCAGGGCTTCCAATTTGCATTGCCTGAGGCAGTGCTCTTTGTTTACTGTGAAAACGTCCAACGTAGACAATAACGAGATGCGATGAATTAACTCTTATTTATTGAGGGTAAAGTAATGGCTACTCTGGTAAGGCAATTTAGACTGTTTGTTTGAGTATTCTAAAAGGTGAAATAAAATTTATCTTTTAAAAATAACCAATTTCATTTTGATACGATAGTTACAGAGTTTTCAATGGTCGTGTAACTTTTTTATGGATATCATAATAATCATAAACGTTCACGCCGTTTATCCCCGAAGGAGTTGGCAGAGGTACTAATACTCCTGAACTCACATGGCAAGCGCCATCTAGTTTCCAGAGAAGGTACCCACGTTTTATGGATATGTTTAATACATTTCTGTTCATAGTAAGAAAATACGACGGTCAACATATAATTTGATTTAACTATATTCACAAGGCATATTACTAGAAAAAAGTGTTATAAAAAACGTAAGAATGCCGTTTAAAATTACCTCTTCTTATTAAAAAAACAAGTGAAATTTGGCTCCAATTATGGCAAGACGGCGAACAAAAGAATATTTTAAAGAACCTTATTACCGTATTTTAACCTTTTTTCTGTGTAAAGATTTTATCGTGAGTAATCTCAGGCATTTCAATGACCACGTTTATGTCACATGAGTTAGGATTGGCAGGATGCACATGTCAACGAGTTTGCGCTTCAGGATTAACGGAAGCTTACCCTTCATTAGTCGTAGAATCGAAGACCGGGTAAAAAAAGACCACACGATATCAACAAAATAGGAGTTATATATGTTAAACGATATATATGTCTATTCAAAGCTCTAGTGCGTAATTCACAATAGTTACTGCTCACCAAGTATTAAATACATAAGCACTTGTAAAGAGCGAATTGCTGCACTTGTATAATGAGCACTTTCTGTTCTAGCGAGCATAACTAACTGTGCAAGCGTCTTAAGTGTTTCTCTTTTTGCTAGTAAGACCCAGACCGTAAATAACGTCGCTTTATTTCAGTGGAAATCTCAAATTTCTAGGTTCTCTGAGCACAAAAAACCTTGGCCTGCGATGTAAATAGGAGCCTTTTCAGCGTTATGAGGTGAACAAATGGCTCGGTTCAAATGAAATCTAAAATAAAACCGCCGTTTATATTAAATGACATCAAACGGTATACATTTTTGGGATTATTGCAAGTAAGAAATAGTATACGCATATAATAGCTTACATTTGCGTTGGCACTACGAGAAGCATTTAATACATTGAATTAATAAAACAACACTTACCTTAAAGCAAAAAAGACAAACACGGTTTACGAAAAAACTATCTTTTCTCTTTTAAATGTGAGCTAGTAGTTTAAGAAAACAATTTGTAACACTGATTGTACTGAATAGTATTGTTATTGAAGTTCATGAATCCACACTTAATTTTCGACCTAATGATTAAAGTATCTGATCAAACAATCTCTCTCAGTAGCGCCGATACTCAAAGCTATGATATCTAAATTGAATCACCGGAGCCCTAATTTTTATTGTATATATCAAAGTGGCTATTAAGCATAGTTCAAAAACATAAGTCAAAACTTTAAGAAAGGCTAATATGGTGAAGTTTTCACAAGACATCAATTACTTCGTTTGTCCGTATACGTATACCTAGTTCGTAAAGTATTGAAACACAAAGTAGCTCTGATGGCTACCCATTTCGCCATTGAGAGACAACTGTGAAAGTTGGAAAAGCATTTCTTTCTTCTAAAAATAATCAGAATTACTTTATACTTCATTTGATGCATTTCCTACATTCTTCTATCTTAAGTCACAATTTCCAGACACCAATATCTCATATTCCCTACAGTTGCACACCCACGAAGTGGTGGAAGTATGCGCAAAGATCTTGTACCAAGTGGAGCTGCAGCGCAACACCCTGGACCAGATGTGGGGCTTCAGTGTCGAGGCTGAGCTGATCGAGAACGCGGAGCGGCAGGACGAACTTTGCTGTTACGTCAGCAGAGTCGAGGATAAGAGCGTTGCTATGCATAATGGTGAGGACTCACGTTTTATAAGTACATACATACATACATATACTCACGCCATTAGTTCCCATTGGGGTAGGCAGAGACTATTGATCGCCACTTCGTACGATCCTGACAAACCTCTCTAGCTTCGTTTACATCCATCAATCTTTTCATACTTCGGACGCCAGCCTTTTTGAGCACACTCTCAATTTGGTCCAAGTGTGTTCTCCGTGGTCGTTTTATAAGTATACCTATCATTTCAGCGAATAAATGTTTTGAACCTGTGTTGTTAGATAAATGCCTCACCCAAAGTCTTCTGCAACAAAAAAATATGTGTGGGGTGGGGGGTGTATGATCAAGCAAGCAGAATAGAAGCTTAATCGTTTATTTTGTAAGTGATTGGAATTCTTACGTGTAAATATATGCAACGAGTTCCTTTTCATATTATATTAATGAAATTCCATTCATCGAATAACAGATATACATTTTTTATTTCATTCCTGTCATATACGAATGAAAGCTTTGGTTTTTTTTACAAAAAAAATACTAGGCAACGTAAATATATTCCCGACTACAAAATGTACAAACAGAGCGGAAAAATCATTCGACTGTAAATGGGAGACTTATTAATAAACCTCTGTAGTGACGAGCTTCGATTTTTCTAGAGAAAATAACAACGGCTTTTCTTTTGTTCCATCAGGTATTATCAAAGGAGATGAGATCATGGTGATTAACGGGGCTATAGTGTCTGACCTGGATATGATGTACTTGGAAAGCGTGCTGCAGGAGGAGCTCTCGCTTGTCATGATGATGAGGTTTGCTTTCATTATATATGCTTAGTAATTACATTCCATGTGAGTGCAGTCGGCTTGAGTAAGTTGAACTTGTTCTACACAAGGCATTTAAGGAGCATGCTTAAACAAGTTTAACACAAAGCATTTCATAAATTAATGGGTGATATGTTGAATAAACTTCCAACTTAAGTTAAACGTTCACAGTGTGAGGCCTAAGGGGTGGCAGAGGTACTTATACTTCTGAATATCCCGTGACATTTTTTTTTTTTTTATACAAATACAAATAGTTTATTCAAGAAAAGCGTACAAGTTAATTATAATGGTTTATAAACAAAAACTGTGCTTAACTTTACAGTGCAATTTTAAAGATAATTGCAGCCGAACTAGACGATAGTCTGTGTTTCAGCATACAATTCATGTTATATAGTCTTATCAAAGTTTTGTAGTTCTAATATTAGTGGCTTTAAAAGACAATATTTACAAATTTTATCCTACTAAAATATATTCATATATAGTTAGAGCATGCAAATTTTACTTCATCATTAGGATGAAATATTATTGTATATTTAAATTAAATTAATAAGATTCTGTGTGAGTATTTATTTGTATCTGTGAGTGTGTGTGTGTGTGTGTGTGTGTGTGTGTGTGTGTGTGTATTAATGTTTGTCTTTTACATCTTTTAAATTAGAATTATTGAATTACATCCAGTAACATTTCACTATCATGGTATGAAAGTTTCAACAGCCAATCAATTACAATTTTCTTACATAGAAATTTATTCATTGAGTAAATATTGGTCAGCTTGTTGATCTTGTCATAAAGGTACGGCCCGAGAAATGGAAAGAATCTCCGTGAAAAAGTAGTCCTGATTTTATGTGATCTATTACAAACAGCATTATTTCGACGCTTATCAAGTAGACTAGAATTATAGACCATGCTGGTGTGTTGTTTTGTTATGACATTTAGAACAAAAAGTTGGCGCACATTAAGAACCTGGCATGATTCGTAGAGTAGATTGGTTGGGTAGAAAAAAGATTTAAATGTACATACTTTTAATATGGTTCTTTGTGAGACTTCAAGTTTTTTTAGAGTTGTTTTCGGCGACCCACCCCAAGATGTAATACAGTATGTTAATAAAGATTGACAAATAGCATAATAAATTCTTTTAAGCATATGAGGTTCAACCACATGTCTTAAAGTTTTAAAGAAATAAATGAGCTTACGTATTCTATTAGTAAGTGCCTGTATCTGCTGCTTAAAAGACATGTTCTCGTCAATCAAAACACCCAAATATTTAACAAACTTTGCTCTTGACAATGGTATGCAAGAGCACTCTCCATTCATGGGACTTGATGAAGTTGAGTGGCAGTTGTGAGACAATAGTTCGAGTTGTAGATCTGGTGTTTCTCTTATAGAAAATGTTAAGTAAAGGGTTTTTTCGCTATTCAACGTGAGTTTGTTTTGTTTCAGCCATTCTTGTACATCATCAAATCCCTTTTGTGCAATTCGAAAGGTTTCCTCCCAAGTCCCTGCGGAAAAACTCAGAGCTGTGTCGTCTGCATAAGATGTTATTTTGCAATGTGACATTAATGTCACTAAGCGTTCTGAGTTATCACGTTTTATTCGCTGACGTCAATGACTAACCTAGGGTTTTTTATTCTTTACACATGAATTTTAGTTCTATAATACTTACAATGTTTGTTACTAGAGGAAGATTTTCAGGAATTCGTTTGATACCATTATTCGACAACTCAATAAAACACTTCACATGTCACATAACAAAGGCAAATCAATGAAAATATTATCATCTATAATGCTGAAATTTTGCAACATTGTAACGAACAATCAATGGCACAAATTCCCTCGGCATTTCCCCAAGAGTAATATGCAATAGACATACAATTTACTCAGAATCCGTTCCGCTAGCAATGGAACGGATGCAGAAATAAATGAGTTGCGTGATAGGGTCGAGCTATAGAGTATATTGGCGTGTCCTGTCCTCATACACCTGACCTTTTGCGACCGCGACTAGTTCGAAGCTCTGTGCGACCTACATTAGTTCTCCCCGCTCCGGCCCTGCCTTGTCGCCGGGCTTGTGCGTTGTTGCATTTGAAACGTGGTATTGACTAACCTAAACTCTATAGCTTAGGAAGGAGTAGCCAGAGGTTTAGAGTTAGCAATACTTTACCAACTTTTGTCAGCAGATAGGGAACAGATGTTAAAGTAGGGTATGCTTAGTATGCTTGGTTTCCGACAATTTTACTCACCAGTTTCAAAGCATTGGCAGGTTTCACAGTAAACGATAAAGATGGCAAGGGGAGAGAGAATGAAAGACATCACTACTTGGAAATCAGTAACAATACATAATAGATTTACAGCATTTGCAGGAGTTTTTCGCTACTATGAGTATCGAAAGTTTAGTATACTTCATAAGTCTAGTATAAACAATAATGGTTGTATATGTAATTGATCTCAAGTGTGTGTATCCTTTGGATGACAATCTAGTTCCATACCTTGTGTTGCCTGTTTTGTGTTTGTCTAAGATTTTTATGTGTTTTACATACCTAAGAAATAAATTAATAAAAAAATATCATAAATAAACTTTTTTACAATCCAAAATGTAAGAAATGGAATTTTATATAAATTACACGGTGTAATAGGGACTAAATAATCGTTTTGTTATAGACTCGCTATAGAAACATTTAATATAAAATAGAGATCGCAAGATTGAAATTTTAACCCTTTTCTTACAATCAGTTGCATTTACAATAAGAATCATTTAAGGAAAAATAGAGTAGTATCGTATAAAATTATATACTAAGTAATAACTTTATAAAATAATGCCGTGGAAAATAAAAGATTACTATAGTAGAACTCTCAAAAAGAAATTATCGCAAATTATCTTGTCCTAAAAGATCAACACCGTTTATATATAGTAGTTTTAGTTTATTCACTCGTTTATTAACTTGAAAACTGTCAAAATTTGAACTCACATTAATTTCAGGGTTTTAGCTATTGTTGGTTTAGGTAACGTTTTCTTGCGTGTCCGCGGTTGGCGGCCGTCCTGTCTTCGCTTCATCTTCGAGACATCCCCGTCCTCTTTTAAATTCAGCAAACCAATTGAATACTGTTGTTCGGGAACAAGCAGACTAAAAAAAAGTAGAAGCCAAAAGTTCAAAACATTATTGAGGCTGTAAACCTTTTTTAAAGTCATAATAAATCATAGCGCGAAAATCACGTCGACTGAGCTCCATTGTTGCAATTGAATTCCCGCCAGTTTCTCGGAAAAATGATGCTCATTCAAATAAAAAATTAATAAAGGAAATACCACCCTATAATATGGTGTATAGCTT
This sequence comes from Bedellia somnulentella, assembly GCA_963576735.1. Taxonomy (NCBI): domain Eukaryota; kingdom Metazoa; phylum Arthropoda; class Insecta; order Lepidoptera; family Bedelliidae; genus Bedellia; species Bedellia somnulentella. The sequence continues at coordinate 7,381,322 of OY755176.1, forward strand.
ACTAGTGTCAATTAAATGAGAAAAGAGTTCATTTCTTCATTTCTTCTTTTGGCATGCCCCTCGTATTACGTTTCACCATTAAATGTTATCACGAAAGTAACAATCATTTATAATGTCTCGCACATTATTTTCAACTTCACTTTTCATCTTACGCCTTTGGCAAGGACATAAAATGATAAGGCGTTCCCTTTTGTTTTCACGTTTATAAACGCGGCGAGTCTAAACAATTAATCACCAAGTTTCGTGTGAATAATTAATGTGAGACTGTACAGCGCGGTAAGGTTGTATTTCTGGAGTTATTACACGACTCGCTATCGCTTAATACTTTGTTTTCATGAGGAGATATGCGTTGTACTCCCGTGTAGCACTTAATTGAATCGAGCTCACAAGAGCTACGGCATCCAGGTTTAATAGACCAATTTAGCTCCGTGCGCATGCCGATAGCAAAGTGGATTCACTGCACCTATTCACGGTGTCAGCTTCAGCACTTACCTATGAATAGAGTATTGAAATGTCACCCGCAGACACCACAAGTCAATGGTGACTTGTCCGCGCAAAAGGGACCCTTCTGTCGTGACAGTTTAACTCATTTCATTTCCCACTTGTCAATAGTTTAAATATGAAGTTTGTTGTTCAACAGATGTTCAAATCTACAACTTTCTAACTCGTTTGTAAAGGATTTGCGCTCACGAATTCCATTCGTATTTCCGTTCAAACTTTCAGTGAAACTTTATTTTGCAATCTCATTTTCTATTGCTCTTATAATCGGTGCTCGTTTTGAACGAATTTATATTGATTTTCAGTATTTGTCCGTAATGCCTTGTACGTGAGCTAAATACTGTTACATCTAACATAGAGGTAGAAATAGTGCCATGTGGAAAATAATAATAACTCGATTTTTAAAAGTCTAAGCATGCAGTCATGATGTTGAGAAGATCATTTATTTTAAAATAGAACTTACATCACTAAAATAGAGGAAAAATTATATATAATAATAATCGGGATTAACCAACGAACATTTTTAAAACCACTTACGTGATGTCCAAAAGTGTATATATGTCCGTAAGTTGTTTTAAAAATATTCGGATCGGCCCAGCTTCGCACGGGTAGCGTAGTTTTTTCTAAAAGAGGCTGGGGAATTTATAATTCCTTAGCTCTGGCTACCCCTTCTAGGGATTTATAGCCGTGAGTGTATGTATGTATATGTAAGTTTATCTCCGAAAATGAGCCAATAATCAGGTTGCGTTGAAGTTAAGTAAAGCGCTTTGAATATGTAATATATAAATTAGTAAAGATTTGGTTTTTGTCGCGTGCTACTATTATTTTTCATTCATGTATAATTTTGGTGTTTCTGTACCGATTTCTATGATTCTTTTTTTATTGAATAGGTAATAATGTTAACTTTTTTAAATAAGAGAGGAGTTGAAGTATTATAAACGTAAGAGTATACAAATATAATCAGAATGCTCCGAACTGCTAAGCTATCAGGAGTTACACGTGTTATTGTGAGTCACCCATAAAAGATAGACATATGCTGTTGTGGAATATTTTATAGACAATTTTATGTGGAATATTTCCGTAATACGTAATTTCTATGTAACTCTAACTAAGGCTGCACACACGACGGAAGCTTAAAAAACGGAGTAAAATCTCCCGTTTTCCCAAAAGTTCCCACAATCCCCCTTCACTACTCTGCTGAAAAGTATACTATAACCTGCCTAGGAGTATGAAGAATAATTATACCAAGTTTCGTTAAAACCCGTCGAGTAGTTTTTGTTTCCATAAGGAACATACAAACCGAAAGACAGACAGACAGACAGTCAAAAATTTTACTGATTGCATTTTTGCCATCAGTACCGATCCCTAATCACCCCCTGATAGTTATTTTGACAATATATTTCATGTACAGAATTGACCTCTCAACAGATTTTTTATAACTATAGATAATGTCTACAAACCGCTAGAGTATAAAAAGTGTATAGAGGGAAAATACCAGACTTACGTTTACATAAAATTAAACATGTTTACCCCAAACAGTAGGGTAAAAAATAATTTAAAACCATGGTATGGAAACTAAATAAAATAAAACTAATAAACAACGGTATTCACCTAGAAATCTAATAAAATTGGAAAATATGAATAAAGCTTATATATTTTTTACAATGCTCAGAGCTTAAACAGTTGAAACGTAATTGCTTTGCTTATTTCCCACCACCTTCACTATCATGATTCTAAACTACAGTAGTATTGTCTCTTGATCCCCTAGATACGAGGGCTGCTATTTATGTATCCGGAATAAAAAAAAGAAACAAACATATATCAATTAATATGGTTTTATTGCTTCTCAAAATATTCGCCGCTCAGATCTATACACTTTTGCATGCGTTGAAACCAATTTTCATAGCACTTTTTCCACTCAGACTGAGGTATCTCCAAAACGTGCATTTTGAACGCATCGACTGCCTCTTCGCGGCTCGAAAAACGTTGACCACGTAATTTTTTCTTCACATTTGGAAATAAATAAAAATCATTGGGTGCCAAATCAGGGCTGTACGGCGGATGACCTGTCAATTCGATCTTTTGAGCTTCTAAAAACTGAGTTGTGACGGCCGACCTGTGACAGCTAGCATTGTCGTGATGCAGAATGATTCTACGTTGTCGGTTAGTCTTTCTTATTTGTTCAAAGACTTCCGGCAAACAAATGGTCGTATACCACTCCGAATTAACAGTTTTACGATTCTCTAAAGGCACTGTAGCTACATGGCCATTTATACCAAAAAAACAAGCGACCATTTGCTTCAATGTGCTTTTTGCACGAATAACTTTTGTTGGGTTCGGCTCATCTTGGAACACCCACACCGTGGACTGCTGCTTAGTTTCGGGGTCGTAAGCGTAGATCCAAGATTCGTCACCTGTGTAGATATTATAAACAGCTTTTGACGCACCACGGTTGTATTTTTTTAACATTTCTTTGCACCAATCGACACGAGCCTGTTTTTGATCAATACTCAAGTTGTGCGGAATCCAACGGGAGCAAATTTTTTTTACAGCTAAATGTTCATGAAGTATCTTATGTATGCTCGTCATACTAATGCCCAGAGATGCCTCTATCTCACGATATGTAACATGACGATCTTGAGTTATTAGTTCCCGGACAGCATCGATGTTTTGAGGTACAACGACCGTTTTAGGGCGACCTTCTTTAATTTCATCAGTAAGCTTAGATCGTCCACGATTAAACTCGCTAAACCAGTGATACACAGTGGTCTTTGAGGGTGCTTCATCCCCAAAAGTCGAAGTAAGCTGATCGATGCACTGTTTTTGAGTTAGACCACGCCGAAAATCGTAAAAAATCATGGCACGAAAATGTTCACGAGTTAAATCCATGGTGGTGAAGACACGCAATTTTCAAAATGACGCTACGATGTGAAAACAATTGACAGTCACATAAAAATAAATGTATTCTAAAGCTAAAGAGTTCTATTTTTAAATGATGTAATTACTTTTTAAATTATTGTTCTGTAAGTGGCCAGTTCCGGATACATAAATAGCAGCCCTCGTAATACCGTTTAAGAGTGTCTTGGGAAATCTTGAAGGTATTCTGGAATTTGTAGCATTTTGCTAGGTTTTTCTTTCTCTAACTATTATTCTCCTCCCTTAGCTTATAAACTATGTTAACACTTAATTGATCAAAATGCATAAGCAGCACTTCCCCACTTCTTCCGGTGGGTGTACGTAAGAGACGACTAACGGTATTGGGCCTTTTAATTTTGGGCGATGCGGTTGAAGACCCATCACCAACAACCTTTATTTCACCATCTTTTCCCCACGCAACTTCCAAAAGTGGCTGAGGAATTTTTAATTCCCTAGCTCTGGCTACCCCTTCAATGGATTTATAGCCGCGAGTAGAGTACATACATATGTATAAAAAATTACATTCACGAATATACCGTAAAAATTACCTCCGCGGTCCTACCGTTATAGCTTTAAGTTAATCACTCGGTAATTTCGATTTCGATCCCCGAAGGTTTCTTTGGGAAATTCTATATTACATAACACTTTTTCACTTGTTCAACAGAACTTTAAGATGATTCCTTGTCTTACGTCAGTTGTGGTTTCCACCACGGTAGTAATAATTAGTGCCTTGTCTACCGCCGCGGCGGCTCAATAATATCTTTGTCATATTAGGTCATCATTGTAAGGGTACTAGTGGAACACATTCTCATTGATATGATGCGCTATGGATGTGCGATGTATTTGTGGTCCTTAAAGTGATACATATATGATGATAAGATGTGACGTAATTTAGAACTTCTTCATATTCTTCCCGCGGTTTATTTCGAGTCAAAATATGGGTTCTCTCGAGTGGTTATTTAGCAATGTCTCTAAAAACCCATAATAAGCAACAACATTCAAAAAACAGCTGCGTTATTGCAACGACAATTGTAAATCCCGAAGCTTTGTCTACTCTTGATAAATAGGTTTTATATCCATCAGAGTATAAATTAATAAAATGTTATGTAAACAAGTATAATGACATAAATGATGAATGTAGGCGAAGCACAAGAGGTTTTCCAGGATCGTACAAAGTAGTGATCGATTTGTTTAACCCAATAGTAACTAAGGACCTAAACATATGTATGTACGAGTATATGTATTCATTTGTATAATACACAACTTATTCTATACAATGTGGAAGATCCTATTAATCCATCCATACTAATATTATAAATGGGAAAGTGAGTTTGTTTGTTTGTTTGTTCCGCTTTCACGCCGTAAATACTGAACCGATTGCTTTGAAATTTTTCAGACGTGTAGTTAGAAGTCTAAATTAAATAATAGGGTACTTTTTATCCCGGAAAAAATATGTTCCCACGGGAAATCAAAAATATTGTTTGCTTACTAAATGCATTGGAGATGGCGCTGTGTATCGTTTAAAACAACGTAAAATATTGTAAACTAATATAAAAATCAAAATTTAGAAGCTTAATGGTACGGTAATGCATCCCCGAAAATAAGGAACTCCCGAGCCATGATGTACTATTTTTTTATCGTATACATTTTTTTTTACATCTACTTATATTGCAAACGAATATTAACATGTAAATATAGAAACTAAATGAAACGACGACGATTCCTTGAAACTAAGGAATCCGCAAGAGTTCTCATAGGAACATCAAAAAACCTTAACTCATATATGGCTCAAAATATTGCAGCGATTATTTTTATCATCGATGGAATTCACATCAGACACTTTGTTAATGTTCATTTTGGAAAGATGAAGGGGTTTCATCAATTTAAATGAAAAATTTGTTTATCAATAGTAAGACTAATGTGAAATAAAGCGTAATAAAATTTTGACACCGCCCCGGTAACGTCTTCGTGGCGTAGCGGTATAACTAACTACTATGAATATTTAATTAGAACTATTATGAATCAATCGTCCCGGGTTCGTATCTCAGGTAATTCAAGCTTTTTGTAAAAAAAATTTTTGTCAGCTTAAAATAACACTATATATAATAATAACAAGCACTATCCCTTCAATTTTGCGATTATTTTGGAAGGAGATCCACCACTAATCATCCCTATATTGCCGAGCAATCGCTGCAAGCTCTCCCACTATCACCAACGGTCAGTGTAGGGGGCAGCACCGGGCCGTCGCCGCAGCGCCAAACTACTATCCGTATCTGTACTTACTAGAGATATTCTCATTTCTGAACATAAAAACTTGGTATATTTGTTTCATGATTCTTATGAACAATTAAAAAGGAATTTTTGGAACTCATCCCCTAACGGGTTGATATAGCAAATGAAAGTTAATATAGAGTTTTTTTACATTTTATAATAAAACTTGGTGCGATTGAATTTATGAAATCCAACTATCAATCATTCATGAGTATATGCTAACAACCATAAATTCCATAAAAGGGTGGCCATAGCTTCGGAGATACTAATTCTTCATCCAATTTTGGAAATATATTGATAAAAGATAGGTTAATAAAGGTTGTTAGTGATGGGTCACAAACTGCATCGCCCAACAATCACTTAAAAAGCCTCAATGTCCTTTATGTCATTTACAACGCCCGCGGGATGATAAATATAAAAAACAGAAGTTGAGACAGTGTTTCGGTATTTTGGTATTATGTAAACTGGATGCAAAAAATGAAGTCCACGCGGACGAAGTCGCGGGGCAAAAAGCTAGTATTATAAATATGAAAGTTTAGATGTATGTGTGTTTGAGGCAAAAAGGCGTCTCAAGTACATAATGTATATGAAAGAAATTTTCCAGAATCATAGATTATGACTCAAATTATCAAATAGGATACTTTTTATCCCGGAAAAATTAGATCAATATAATGTTCACGCCTGATTGAACTAAGAGTACCGGAAAAAACGCCTAAACTTTTGTCATAAGCTATCAGTACAAAGTCTGTCGGGTCAGCTAGTATTATATAAATTGTCATACAGGTCCTCCCGCACGGAGCCCCCAGAGCTGACGGGCGGGCTGCGCGCGGCCACCGACGACATCGACTCGCTGGTGTGCCCGCCGCCGCCGACCGACCCGCCAGTCATCTCCGACGACATGATCTCTGGACTCATTGTGCCTGCGCCGGCTTGGAGTGAGTACTTTGAAAGTTATCTAGGATTTTTGTAGGAGTTATGGGCTGTTTTGATGTGAGAAGGTCTTAGGAATTGATTATTGCCGGCGCCGGTTGGTGCAAGAAAAAAACTACACGTCAAGAATACTAGCTTACCCTTGATATGCAGATGGGTTAGATTGAGGTCGATGCTGCTGTGAGAAAATTGTATATTTGTTTGATTATTTATTTTATGGTGTTATGGGTTGTGGAAAACTTTAGGAATTGTTATAATATAACAAATAATTTATTAATTCAAAACAATAAAAAAGCAATATGAAGGAATCTAATATGTACATTATTAATTCTGTATGTCATTTTTACGTAGTAGAATATCTGACTTTACGGACATTTTATTTTGTGTTTTATGGAAGTCAGTTATAGAAATGGGAAAAACACGTTTATAGCACCCAGAGAAATTAGAGAGAGTCTTTATGGTGCATGAAAAATGCAGGTTTACTTAGGAAGTGGTTAAAAAAAAAAAGAAAAGTCTTGTATTATCATTTCATGTCGCTTGCTTTGACGCCAAATATTTTATTATTAAATTTATAAGTTTTTGATAGATAAATGTTGCAAAGATTGTAAAATAAAGGATGGTCGGTGATTAAGTTACATCCCCAACAATCCTTTTAAAATCCCCCTAAATCCCTCACCCTTTACTTTACCCTGGGTCAGAAAAGGATAGGTACTATTCTAAGCCAATCAGATAGTTGGATAGTCGTGTTATAACGTAAGCGTATTTCTGTACAAAGCAACCGTATTTCAAACCCAATCTAAATGCACGTCCAAATCGATATCTGGTTTTAATTGGCTTGTTTAACAGAATGTCAAATCAAAGTTCGGCTAAATAATGATAGTTTGCTTATATTCTCTACACGAGGAATTCTGCATATTGATGTGAATGTATGTACTGTACGTTTAAGTATATTCACAATTTAGTTAATTGAAAATGCTAGTTAACAGGCTCCCAAATAGTTTTATCGTTTTCGTCTGGGTTCTTTTTAAAACCCTTTTCTACCGAGGAGAAAAAAGGATAAAAATTTAGCAGCCATAAGCCATTTTAAATACATACAAATTTAAAATTAAGGATGTTTCAACTTATAAATAACAGCTTAGAGCCAGAAATAGATACCTCTATACATCATATAAATATTCCGCCTATGCGAATAAGACCTCCGACCTTACCGGTTCCAGCTAAATATAGCTAGGCTTCAAACCCTGTACAACGCACGTTAATGAAATTAATTGAAGATCAATGTAAACCTCCATACCAGCTTACTTTCACAAACATAATCCCAAAAAGACATAGCCAGAATTTTGGAGTCAGTATTGAATAATTAGTTATTCCTCAGCCACGCTTCCGAGATTTGGTCTAATAAAGGATCATTTGTAATCGGTTTTGAACCACATCGTCTTTATAAATTGCCTTGTACAAGGCCAACATTTCTAACAGGGCGAGTACTATACTAAACTGACAAAACGCGCCAAAGAGATAACCTTTAAATTAGTTTAGATATTGATCTGTAAACAGTTATTGAAGCTGAGGTTGTTATTTGACGTAGTTACTATTTAAGTAATCGTAATCTAACTTATTTGCAGTTTGTAGATTTCACTCCAAAATATATTTGTGGTTACAAATGATTAATTAATGCTTTATCAGGCGTGAAATTGGTATTGGAAATCTAATAATAGTTGTAGTATATGTATTCGAAATGAGATTCAGTAATTTCACAAGCTGAGATTGTTGTAACTATGATATGTAAAGCTTTTACACATATGAAAATATATCGTTCGAGTACCTACATTCAAAAGACAAAACTGACTGTCTGGCTAAGAATCAACACACAGCTAAACTACTACACTTAGAAACTTAAAATTTGGTCCAAGGTTGTCATTTATTTTATTATGTAAGAAACAAATTTCAGAAAAAGGGGTTGGAAGAAGAAGTTTCAAAATTGTGATATAGATTTTCGATTATACTATTAATGATTTATGAAGGGCAAAGGACCAAAATTTTCCTCTGAAGCGGTAAAATCGGGGTAAAGATTGCATGAAAATTTTAATATTTCCGTTTAAAAAAATTGAAATTTTGCTAAGGAGTTACTTTTTGATATAAATACATACATACATATACTCACGCCATTTATTCCCATTGAAAACCTCTCTAGCTTCATCTACATCCATCAATTTTGAATGGATTTGAATTCGATATAAATGAGAATTTAAAACGCACTTTTATGAATTTACACCTATTTTAGCAGTATAAATATTACATACATACATACATACATATTCTCACGCCGTTAGTTCCCATTGGGGTAGGCAGAGACTATCGATCGCCACTTTGTACGATCCTGGCAAACCTCTCTGGCTTCGTTTACATCCATCAATCTTTTCATACATGCTCTTTTATTCTTCATACTGCGGACACCTGCCTTTTTGAGCACATTTTCTATTTGATCCAAATGTGTCCTCCGAGGTCGTCCTCTACTAACATTACCTTCCACATTGGCTCTATATATCTCTTTCACCAATTTACTGTCATCCATCCTCTCTATGTGCCCAAACCATCTCAACATTCCTTTTTCTATCTTTCTTACAATATCATCTTTTACACCACACCTTTCACGAATCACATCATTCCTCACACGATCACATAACCTTACATTACACACTTTTCTGAGGGATCTCATTTCTACTGCATTCACTCTACTTTCATGCTTCTTCTGCCACACCCAACATTCACTGCCATAAATAAGCGTAGGAACGAGGACAGCATCATGCACAGCCATTTGGGCCTTTTCAGACACCGACTGACTAGACATTAGACTATCCAGTGCTCCATTTACCGCATTACCCTTTTTCACTCTTCTCTCGATATCTTCATCACACTTTTCATCCCTATTAAACAAACTTCCCAAATATACAAACTCTTTCACTTGTTCCACTTTCTTACCATTAATCTCAATCACGCATTCGGTCATATTCACCTCTCTCTCAAAAACCATAGTTTTTGTTTTATCCACATTCACCCTCATTCCCTTTTTTTCAAAAGACGCACATGCAATATTTGTCATCTCTTGCAGCTCTTCCACCGATGATGCAAGTAGCACTTGATCGTCGGCATATAAGAGGCATTTAATGATGAATCCACCCATTCTCAATCCATAATCACTTTCACGCAACTCTGTTAAACAGTCATCCATGAACAAATTGAAGAGCCACGGGGAAGCTACACAACCCTGTCGGACACCCCGAGAGATCCCGAACCAGTCAGTATTTTCCCCGTTTACTCTCACACATGCACTGGAATCCTCATAGAGTGATACCAGTGCACGTATAAGTCGACTCCCCAAACCGAACTTGGATAACACCTCCCATAAACACTTTCTTACCACCCTATCATACGCCTTCTCTAAATCAATGAAGGAGCAATACACCTTTCGGTTCTTAGCTAAGAACTTTTCGGTGATGCTCCTTAAAGAGAAGATTTGGTCCATACATCCCATTCCCTTTCTAAATCCTGCTATGTATAATATTAGTATGTTTGTTTCTGACAAAATTCTTCCCTAAAGGCGTAAGGGCATATTTTTTTGTATAATTTGCAGATACTAGGTCTTACGTCACCCAAACGAAGTTGCTCGGGTCAACTACTTTATTATAAAGAAGAAAAAAATTTCGTGTGTTTGTTTGTATGTAATATAAATAGACATCGAAACCACTCAACCAATTGAAAGAAATCTTTCATACATAAAAAAACTTAGATATTTGGAAATTAACACTACCTTGTTAAACCTGTGTAGTGTCGGCTTAGAATAGCACTAACCCCGTTCTTACGGTGGGTGTACGTAAGAGGCGACTAACGGTATTGGGGCTTTTAAGGGATTTTTGGGCGATGCGGTTGGAGACCCATCACCAACAACCTTTATTTTACCATCATTTCCCCACGCAACTTTCCAAAAGTGGCTGAGGAATTTTTAATTCCTTAGCTCTGGCTACCCCTTTTAGGGATTTATAGCCGTGAGTATATGTCTATGTCTATGCCTTGTTAAACCGGGTAGTCCACTAGTTCTGTTATAAAATATGAGGCCAAAGTTACTAGGTAGTAAAAAAAAAACAAGAATGGAGTCATAATATGTATATTATTTTATAGTATTGAACAAATCGGCATTTTCGGGGTTTTCTGGGGCATAATATATGAAATCTTTAATTAAAAGCTCTAACGGCCCTTTTTGTAATCTTATCTGTGAATCTTATATGTATAACTATAAACCAAATACCTTAATAATACTTTTTTAAATTCTATTGGCAATCAATAACATTAGTTTAAACCGATATGCAATCCATTCAAAGGACTCTCTGGTAATAAAGTGTACCAGCGCTTCCATAGTTAAATAACGCAATACAAATTCTTAGTAACACTATTTTTTATCAAGCTGCACGAAAAGCAAAACACGTTTAAAAACTTAATATCATAACGTAGGTGCTCAACGAAACGTTTTCAAAATTAGCTTAGCAAAAATAGCGCACCTTATTTTCCGACAAAATGTTACATTTTAATAAATTGAAGCTATATTAAAATTGATAAGGTTCGCTTCATATTGCCTAGCAACACTAACAAGACATCACTACCCGTACGCTGTTCGCGAAAATTCCATTCTCATATTATTTTGTAGCGCTCTGGTTTGGTGTGAAAATGTTTTGAGAGTGCGCTGAATGTGGGTGCACGCTTCTTATGAATAATGAAAGATACGTTATATAAGGTGCTTGTAGTATACTTAGATACTTACAGCTCCTCGACAGTGCCATTGTTTCACGGGAACGGATGGAGGCTCTTCAGGCTATGACTCCTCAAGATACAATTTACTAAAAGATTTTACGCGCTTATATATTTTAATTATATTTTGTAACTCTTTGTGTTTTGGAGTAGAAAATATTATAATATTTATGTGAAGACTTCTTCGAAAACTTTACATTGTAGAAAGGCAGTTAGATTGTAGGAATAAAAAAAAATCGTGGCACGGGTTCTCTCCACAACAAGAAGGTAACACAAAAGAACAGTGTCGAAGCGTTTAAAGCCAATATCCCATCAAACATACATACATATTCTCACGCCGTTAGTTCCCATTGGGGTAGGCAAAGACTATCGATCGCCACTTTTTACGATCCTGGCAAACCTCTCTAGATTCATTCACATCCATCAATCTTTTCATATATGCCTATTTTATTCTTCATACTTCGGACGATTGGATATTCCATCAATCATTAAACATTTCTTTGCCAAAAATACAGTGTCAAACGAAATAAAATTTCAAAAGTTAATTAATTGTTGCCTTAACTAAAGATGACTATGATTTAGAAAAATATTTGCCAATTAACGTCACAGCAAATAATAGTTAACTAAGGACCTTTTTCAAATTAGGACTTGAAATGAAGTGACGATTTATTTTCAATTTTATTCAAAATATTGACATGGTCTGGCTTTGCTTTAATTATTTTAGATTAGTATAAAACTATCATATAAACATTTATAAGTGTGACGATGATCATATCATATATGCTACAGTATAATTATTACAATTTAACATACTCAACGATTTATTTAATGCTATATAATACACACATAAATAACCCCCAAGACTTTGAAATAAACATTTTTATTCATCATATAAATAATGGCCCTCAGCGGTATCCAATCCCTAAATATGACGTATAAATGAAAATAATACAAATATACTACATTTTAAAATTATAACATAACTCTAGTCGTATAATCAACCGGTTAAAATAAGTAACATTGACATTTGTACATAAAACATTTCTCCAGTCCCTGAATAGCTCTCGACTCGATCAGACCACATAATCAGATTATCTTTCCTTAAACTTCGCTTCCATGATTTCACGGACTACTGTTGATTCACTTACATTCCATCGCGTTAAACCTTTAAGACAGCTTTCCAGCAAATCATTTCGAAATTAAATAAACGTAAATGAAATAAAATTTACAGTAATTAAATAATGATTTCACGATGTTGTTGTTTTACGAAATTAAACAAAATGTAACGGGATATTTGGGTACTAATTATTAAATAACTAATTCGATTCGGCACATTACTTTCACAGACGACGAGAGATTGAAAATGCCTTATTTATTCCATTGTGGAATTGAAAGTGTATTTATTTCTACCTGCACCTACACTCTTGCGACCTTAAATCCAAAAGCAGAGTAGACAGAGCTTCAGCATTATGTGATTCTTCAGCAAAAGGAAGGATTGTTTGTGTTGCGTTACCAGACACATCCCCCAACAATTACTAAAAGATCCCCATACACTTAGTCTTTTCTAACAGCAACCACGATGGAATGGCGTAGTATCATTCTAAGACTACACAGAAATAAAGTTGGGTGGTACACTGCGATGGACGCTGTGACAATTTAATTTCTATTGTGTTAATTCACTGCCAATCAATCGGCTATATAATGTTACAAATTTTTAAGAAAATATAACTGTTTTTGAATAAACAAAGAATAAATAAAGGATAGAAG
>OY755176.1:7394703-7424090 GCA_963576735.1 Bedellia somnulentella
ACAGTGCATGTTGCATGAAGACTGCAGGTATTATTTAGCGGAATTAAGCGAAGAAATTTATTAATATTAGTATTGCTATGGATTTCCGCAAAGTAACGCCTGATTCAATCCGATACATCACTACTTGGAAATCAGTAACAATACATAATAGATTTACAGCATTTGCAGGAGTTTTTCGCTACTATGAGTATCGAAAGTTTAGTATACTTCATAAGTCTAGTATAAACAATAATGGTTGTATATGTAATTGATCTCAAGTGTGTGTATCCTTTGGATGACAATCTAGTTCCATACCTTGTGTTGCCTGTTTTATGTTTGTCTAAGATTTTTATGTGTTTTACATACCTAAGAAATAAATTAATAAAAAATATCATAAATAAACTTTTTTACAATCCAAAATGTAAGAAATGGAATTTTATATAAATTACACGGTGTAATAGGGACTAAATAATCGTTTTGTTATAGACTCGCTATAGAAACATTTAATATAAAATAGAGATCGCAAGATTGAAATTTTAACCCTTTTCTTACAATCAGTTGCATTTACAATAAGAATCATTTAAGGAAAAATAGAGTAGTATCGTATAAAATTATATACTAAGTAATAACTTTATAAAATAATGCCGTGGAAAATAAAAGATTACTATAGTAGAACTCTCAAAAAGAAATTATCGCAAATCATCTTGTCCTAAAAGATCAACACCGTTTATATAATATAGTAGTTTTAGTTTATTCACTCGTTTATTAACTTGAAAACTGTCAAAATTTGAACTCACATTAATTTCAGGGTTTTAGCTATTGTTGGTTTAGGTAACGTTTTCTTGCGTGTCCACGGTTTCTCGGAAAAATGATGCTCATTCAAATAAAAAATTAATAAAGGAAATACCACCCTATAATATGGTGTAGCTTACTAGTGTCAATTAAATGAGAAAAGAGTTCATTTCTTCATTTCTTCTTTTGGCATGCCCCTCGTATTACGTTTCACCATTAAATGTTATCACGAAAGTAACAATCATTTATAATGTCTCGCACATTATTTTCAACTTCACTTTTCATCTTACGCCTTTGGCAAGGACATAAAATGATAAGGCGTTCCCTTTTGCTTTCACGTTTATAAACGCGGCGAGTCTAAACAATTAATCACCAAGTTTCGTGTGAATAATTAATGTGAGACTGTACAGCGCGGTAAGGTTGTATTTCTGGAGTTATTACACGACTCGCTATCGCTTAATACTTTGTTTTCATGAGGAGATATGCGTTGTACTCCCGTGTAGCACTTAATTGAATCGAGCTCACAAGAGCTACGGCATCCAGGTTTAATAGACCAATTTAGCTCCGTGCGCATGCCGATAGCAAAGTGGATTCACTGCACCTATTCACGGTGTCAGCTTCAGCACTTACCTATGAATAGAGTATTGAAATGTCACCCGCAGACACCACAAGTCAATGGTGACTTGTCCGCGCAAAAGGGACCCTTCTGTCGTGACAGTTTAACTCATTTCATTTCCCACTTGTCAATAGTTTAAATATGAAGTTTGTTGTTCAACAGATGTTCAAATCTACAACTTTCTAACTCGTTTGTAAAGGATTTGCGCTCACGAATTCCATTCGTATTTCCGTTCAAACTTTCAGTGAAACTTTATTTTGCAATCTCATTTTCTATTGCTCTTATAATCGGTGCTCGTTTTGAACGAATTTATATTGATTTTCAGTATTTGTCCGTAATGCCTTGTACGTGAGCTAAATACTGTTACATCTAACATAGAGGTAGAAATAGTGCCTTGTGGAAAATAATAATACTCGATATTTAAAAGTCTAAGCATGCAGTCATGATGTTGAGAAGATCATTTATTTTAAAATAGAACTTCGATCACTAAAATAGAGGAAAAATTATATATATAACAATAATCGGGATTAACCAACGAACATTTTTAAAACCACTTACGTGATGTCCAAAAGTGTATATATGTCCGTAAATGGATTTAAAAATATTCGTTGGTTAATCCCAATTATTATTATATACTAGTGGATCGGCCCAGCTTCGCACGGGTAGCGTAGTTTTTTCTAAAAGAGGCTGGGGAATTTATAATTCCTTAGCTCTGGCTACCCCTTCTAGGGATTTATAGCCGAAAGTGTATGTATGTGTATGTAAGTTTATCTCCGAAAATGAGCTAATAATCAGGTTGCGTTGATGTGGAGTAAAACGCTATGAAGTATTTATAACAATCTAAAGAAGAAACTACTGACGCCATCTGGTATGTAACATGTTAATTAGTAAAGATTTGGTTTTTGTCGCGTGCGACTATTATTTTTCATTCATGTATAATTTTGGTGTTTCTATACCGATTTCTATGATTCTTTTTTTATTGAATAGGTAATAATGTTAACTTTTTTAAATAAGGGAGGAGTCAGTGTATTATAAACGTAAGAGTATACAAATATAATCCGAATGCTCCGAACTGCTAAGCTATCAGGAGTCACACGTGTTATTGTGAGTCAACCATAAAAGATAGACATATGCTGTTGTGGAATATTTTATAGTCAATTTTATGTAAAATATTTCCGTAATACGTGATTTCTATATAACTCTAACCATTAAGGCTGCACACGCGACGGAAGCTTAAAAAATGGATTAACTTCCCCCGTTTTCCCAAAACTGCCCTTCACTACTCTGCTGAAAAGTACACTATAACCTGCCCAGGAGTATGAAAAATAATTCTACCAAGTTTCGTTAAAATCCGTCGAGTAATTTTTGTTTCCATAAGGAACATACAAATCGACAGACAGACAGAAAGACAGACAAAAATTTTACTGATTGCATTTTTGGCATCAGTATCGATCCCTAATCACCCCCTGATAGTTATTTTGACAATATATTTCATGTACAGAATTGACCCCTCAACAGATTTATTAGAAGTATAGATTGCATTTTTGGCATCAGCATCGATCCCTTATCACCCCCTGATAGTTATTTAGACAATATATTTCATATACAGAATTGACCTCTCAACAGATTTATTATAAGTATAGATAATGTCTACAAACCGCTAGAGTTTAAAAAGTGTATAGAGGGAAAATACCAGACTTACGTTTACATAAAATTAAACATGTGTACCTCAAACAGTAGGGTAAAAAATAATTTGCAACCATGGTATGGAAACTAAATAAAATAAAACTAATAAACAACGGTATTCACCTAGAAATCTAATAAAATTGGAAAATATGAATAAAGCTTATATATTTTTTACAATGCTCAGAGCTTAAACAGTTGAAACGTAATTGCTTTGCTTATTTTCCACCACCTTCACCATCATGATTCTAAACTACAGTAGTATTGTCTCTTGATCCCCTAGATAATACCGTTTAAGAGTGTCTTGGGAAATCTTGAAGGTATTCTGGAATTTGTAGCATTTTGCTAGGTTTTTCTTTCTCTAACTATTATTCTCCTCCCTTAGCTTATAAACTATGTTAACACTTAATTAATCAAAATGCATAAGCATTTCTAAACTTATGAAGAAAACAAGAATTATGTATATCATAATTTCTAAAATGCTTGCTCTGTATGCTTGAAATATAAATAGCACTTCCCCATTTCTTCCGGTGGGTGTACGTAAGAGGCGACTAACGGTATTGGGCCTTTTAATTTTGGGCGATGCGGTTGAAGACCCATCACCAACACCCTTTATTTCACCACGCCACCATCTTTTCCCCACGCAACTTCTAAAAGTGGCTGAGGAATTTCTAATTCCCTAGCTCTGGCTACCCCTTCAATGGATTTATAGCCGCGAGTATATGTATGTATAAAGAATTACATTCACGAATATACTGTAAAAATTACCTCCGCGGTCCTACCGTTATAGCTTTAAGTTAATCACTCGGTAATTTCGATTTCGATCCCCAAAGGTTTCTTTGGGAAATTCTATATATTATTACATAACACTTTTTCACTTGTTCTACAGAACTTTAAGATGATTCCGTGGCTTACGTCAGTTGTGGCTTCCACCACGGTAGTAATAATAATTAGTGCCTTGTCTACCGGCGTAATCATTGTAAGGGTACTGGTGGAACACAATCTCATTGATATGATGCGCTATGGATGTGCGATGTATTTGTGGTCCTTAAAGTGACACATATATGATGATATGATGTGACGTATATTTAGAACTTCTTCATATTCTTCCCGCGGTTTATTTCGATTCAAAATATGGGTTCTCTCGACTCGAGTGGTTATTTAGCAATGTCTCTAAAAACCCATAATAAGCAACAACATTCAAAAAACAGCTGCGTTATTGCAACGACAATTGTAAATCCCGAAGCTTTGTCTACTCTTGATAAATAGGTTTTATATCCATCAGAGTATAAATTAATAAAATGTTATGAGAACAAGTGTAATGACATAAATGATAAATGTAGGCGAAGCACAAGAGGTTTTCCAGGATCTTACAAAGTAGTGATCGATTTGTTTAACCCAATAGTAACTAAGGAACTAAACTTATGTATGTACGAGTATGGATTCATTTGTATAATACACAACTTAGATTAATAAAGAATATGGAAGAAGCAAAAATCCTATTAATATTATAAAATGTGAAAGTTTAGATGTATGTGTGTTTGAGGCAAAAAGGCGTCTCAAGTACATAATTTATATGAAAGAAATTTTCCAGATTGATAGATTATGACTCAAATTATCAAATAGGATACTTTTTATCCCGGAAAAATTTGACCACTATAATGTTCACGCCTGATTGAACTAAGAGTGCCGGAAAAATCGCCTAAACTTTTGTCATAAGCTATCAGTACGAAGTCTGTCGGGTCAGCTAGTATTATATAAATTCTCGTACAGGTCCTCCCGCACGGAACCCCCGGAGCTGACGGGCGGGCTGCGCGCGGCCACCGACGACATCGACTCGCTGGTGTGCCCGCCGCCGCCGACCGACCCGCCAGTCATCTCCGATGACATGATCTCTGGACTCATTGTGCCTGCGCCGGCTTGGAGTGAGTACTTTGAAAGTTATCTAGGATTTTTGTAAGAGTTATGGGCTGTTTTGATGTGAGAAGGCCTTAGGAATTGATTATTGCTGGCGCCGGTTGGTGCAAGAAAAAAACTACACGTCAAGAATACTACCTTACCCTTGATATGCAGATGGGTTAGATTGAGGTCGATGCTGCTGTGAGAAAATTGTATATTTGTTTGATTATTTATTTTATGGTGTTATGGGTTGTGGAAAATTTTAGGAATTGTTATAATATAACAAATGATTTATTAATTCAAAACAATAAAAAAGCAATATGAAGGAATCTAATATTTACATTATTAATTCTGTATGTCATTTTTACGTAGTAGAATATCTGACTTTACGGACTGTAAAATAAAGGATGGTCGGTGATTAAGTTACATCCCCAACAATCCTTTTAACATCCCTTAAATCCCTCACCCTTTACTTTACCCTGGGTCAGAAAAGGATAGGTACTATTCTAAGCCAATCAGATAGTTGGATAGTCGTGTTATAACGCAAGCGTATTTCTGTACAAAGCAACCGTATTTCAAACCCAATCTAAATGCACGTCCAAATCGATATCTGGTTTTAATTGGCTTGTTTAACAGAATGTCAAATCAAAGTTCGGCTAAATAATGATAGTTTGCTTATATTCTCTACACGAGAAATTCTGCATATTGGTGTGAATGTATGTACTGTACGTTTAAGTATATTCACAATTTAGTTAATTGGAAATGCTAGTTAACAGGCTCCCAAATAGTTTTATCGTTTTCGTCTGGGTTTTTTTTAAAACCCTTTTCTACCGAGGAGAAAAAAGGATAAAAATTTAGCAGCCATAAGCTATTTTTGCCAAAACTTAAAATTAAGGATGTATCAACTTATAAATAACAGCTTAGAGCCAGAAATAGATACCTTTATACATCATATAAATATTCCGCCTATGCGAATAAGACCTCCGACCTTACCGGTTCCAGCTAAATATAGCTAGGCTTCAAACCCTGTACAACGCACGTTAATGAAATCAAAATTAATTGAAGATCAATGTAAACCTCCATACCAGCTTACTTTCACAAACATAATCCCAAAAAGGCATAGCCAGAATTTTGGAGTCAGTATTGAATAATTAGTTATTCCTGAGCCACTCTTCCGAGATTTGGTCTAATGAAGGATCATTTGTAATCGGTTTTGAACCACATCGTCTTTATAAATTGCCTTGTACAACGCCAACATTTCTAACAGGTCGAGTACTATACTAAACTGACAAAACGCGCCAAAGAGATAACCTTTAAATTAGTTTAGATATTGATCTGTAAACAGTTATTGAAGCTGAGGTTGTAATTTTACGTAGTTACTAATTACGTAATCGCAATCTAACTTATTTGCAGTTTGTAGATTTCACTCCAAAATATATTTGTGTTTACAAATGATTAATTAATGCTTTATCAGGCGTGAAATTGGTATTGGGAATCTAATAATAGTTGTAGTATATGTATTCGAAATGAGATTCAGTAATTTCACAAGCTGAGATTGTTGTAACTATGATATGTAAAGCTTTTACACATATGAAAATATATCGTTCGAGTACATACATTCAAAAGACAAAACTGACTGTCTGAAAGAATCAACACACAGCTAAACAACTACACCTAGAAACTTAAAATTTGGTCCAAGGTTGTCATTTATTATGTAAGAAAAGAATTTCAGAAATAGGGGTTGGAAGAAGAAGTTTCAAAATTGTGATATAGATTTTCGATTATACTATTAATGATTTATAAAGGGCAAAGGACCAAAATTTTCCTCTGAAAGGGTAAAATCGGGGTAAAGATTGCATGAAAATTTTAATATTTCCGTTTAAAGAAATTGAAATTTTGCTAAGGAGTTACTTTTTGATATAAATACATACATACATATATTCACGCCATTTATTCCAATTGGGTTAGGCAGAGACTATCGTTCGCCAATTCGTACGATCCTGGAAAACCTCTCTAGCTTCATCTACATCCATCAATCTTGAATGGATTTGAATTCGATATAAATGAGAATTTAAAACGCACTTTTATGAATTTATACCTATTTTAGCAGTATAAATATTAGTATGTTTGTTTCTGACAAAATTCTTCCCTAAAGGCGTAAGGGCATATTTTTTTGCATAATTTGCAGATACTAGGTCTTACGTCACCCAAACGAAGTTGCTCGGGTCAACTACTTTATTATAAAGAAGAAAGAATTTTCGTGTGTTTGTTTGTATGTAATAAATAGACATCGAAACCACTCAACCAATTGAAAGAAATCTTTCATACATAAAAAAAACTTAGATATTTGGAAATTAACACTACCCTTGTTAAACCTGTGTAGTGTCGGCTTAGAATAGCACTAACCCCGTTCTTCCGGTGGGTGTACGTAAGAGGCGACTAACGGTATTGGGGCTTTTAAGGGATTTTTGGGCGATGCGGTTGGAGACCCATCACCAACAACCTTTATTTTACCATCATTTCCCCACGCAACTTTCCAAAAGTGGCTGAGGAATTTTTAATTCCTTAGCTCTGGCTACCCCTTTTAGGGATTTATAGCCGTGAGTATATGTCTATGTCTATGCCTTGTTAAACCGGGTAGTCCACTAGTTCTGTTATAAAATATGAGGCCAAAGTTACTAGGTAGTTAAAAAAAAAAACAAGAATGGAATCATACATATGTATATTATTTTATAGTATTGAACAAATCGGCATTTTCGGGGTTTTCTGGGGCATAATATATGGAATCTTTAATTAAAAGCTCTAACGGCCCTTTTTGTAATCTTATCTGTAATTACATTATGCCAAATACCTTAATAATACATTTTTAAATTCTATTGGCAATCAATAACACTAGTTTAAACCAAATACCTTAATAATACATTTTTAAATTCTATTGGCAATCAATAACACTAGTTTAAACCGATATGCAATCCATTCAAAGGACTCTCTGGTAATAAAGTGTACCAGCGCTTCCATAGTTAAATAACGCAATACAAATTCTTAGTAACACTATTTTTTATCAAGCTGCACGAAAAGAAAAACACGTTTAAAAACTTAATATCATAACGTAGGTGCTCAACGAAACGTTTTCAAAATTAGCTTAGCAAAAATAGCGCACCTTATTTTCCGACAAAATGTTACATTTTAATAAATTGAGGCTATATTAAAATTGATAAGGTTCGCTTCATATTGCCTAGCAACACTAACAAGACATCACTACCCGTACGCTGTTCGCGAAAATTCCATTCTCATATTATTTTGTAGCGCTCTGGTTTGGTGTGAAAATGTTTTGAGAGTGCGCTGAATGTGGGTGCACGCTTCTTATGAATAATGAAAGATACGTTATATAAGGTGCTTGTAGTATACTTAGATACTTACAGCTCCTCGACAGTGCCATTGTTTCACGGGAACGGATGGAGGCTCTTCAGGCTATGACTCCTCAAGATACAATTTACTAAAAGATTTTACGCGCTGATATATTTTAATTTTATTTTGTGACTCTTTGTGTTTTGGAGTAGAAAATATTATAATATTTATGTGAAGACTTCTTCGAAAACTTTACATTGCAGAAAGGCAGTTAGATTGTAGGAATAAAAAAATCGTGGCACGGGTTCTCTCCACAACAAGGAGGTAACACAAAAGAACAGTGTCGAAGCGTTTAAAGCCAATATCCCATCATGCATACATACATATTCTCACGCCGTTAGTTCCCATTGGGGTAGGCAAAGACTATCGATCGCCACTTTTTACGATCCTGGCAAACCTCTCTAAATACATTCATATCCATCAATCTTTACATATATGCTCTTTTATTCTTCATACTTCGGACGATTGGATATCCCATCAATCATTAAACATTTCTTTGCCAAAAATACAGTGTCAAACGAAATAAAATTTCAGAAGTTAATTAAAAAGTGTTGCCTTAACTAAAGATGAAAAATATTTGCCAATTAACGTCACAGCAAATAATAGTTAACTAAGGACCTTTTTCAAATTAGGACTTGAAATAAAGTGACGATTTATTTACAATTTTATTCAAAATAGTGACATGGTCTGGCTTTGCTTTAATTATTTTAGATTAGTATAAAACTATCATAAAAACATTTATAAGTGTGACGATGCACATATCATATATACTACAGTATAATTATTACAATTTAACATACTCAACGATTTATCTAATGTTATATAATACACACATAAATAACCCCCAAAACTTTGAAATAAACATTTTTATTCATGATATAAATAATGGCCCTCAGCGGTATCCAATCCCTAAATATGACGTATAAATGAAAATAATACAAATACACTATATTTTAAAATTATAACATAACTCTACTCATATAATCAACCGGTTAAAATAAGTAACATTGACATTTGTACATAAAACATTTCTCCAGTCCCTGAATAGCTCTCGACTCGATCAGACCACATAATCAGATTATCTTTCCTTAAACTTCGCTTCCATGATTTCACGGACTACTGTTGATTCACTTACATTTCATCGCGTTAAACCTTTAAGACAGCTTTCTAGCAAATCATTTCGAAATTAAATAAACGTAAATGAAATAAAATTTACAGTAATAAAATAATGATTTCACGATGTTGTTGTTTTACGAAATTAAACAAAATGTAACGGGATATTTGGGTACTAATTATTAAATAACTAATTCGATTCGGCACACTACTTCACAGACGACGAGAGATTGAAAATGCCTTAGTTATTCCATTGTGGAATTGAAAGTGTATTTATTTCTACCCGCACCTACACTCTTGCCTCCTTAAATCCAAAAGCAGAGTAGACAGAGCTTCAGCATTATGTGATTCTTCAGCAAAAGGAAGGATTGTTTGTGTTGCGTTACCAGACACATCCCCCAACAATTACTAAAAGATCCCCATACACTTAGTCTTTTCTAACAGCAACCACGATGAAATGGCGTAGTATCATTCTAAGACTAGTTAATTCACTGCCAATCAATCGGCTATATAATGTTACAAATTTTTAAGAAAATATAACTGTTTTTTGATAAATAAAGAATAAATAAAGGAAAGAAAAATTTCGACACAGGCGAAAATCGAACTCGCGACCTCGGGTATTCGCCCCCGTCGCTCTGCCAATTGAGCTACCGTGTCAATGACTGCCAGCGCGAAATTCTTCTATCCTTTATTTCTTTTACACGTTTAAGTAGTGTTTGCGTTTCCTACCTCCGAACTTTTACTAATTCGATTTTTTTTTCTATTAATTAGTAATAATCCCCTCATGAGGTTTTCATGAACAAAAAGATTTAAAATAACTGTTTTTTGTCGGACAGAGCTCAAAAGTTGAGTTAATTACTATACCAATCTAAACACCAAAAAATCATACCAAAACACAGTAAAAAAAGACTCGAGGCTATTGTTAGGGTGAATCTATCTTAATTTCCGTGTAGTGTCTGTTTGAAAAGCACTAACTCGTTTCTTCCTGCGGATGTTTCCCCATCACCAACGAACCTTTAACAAAAAAAAGCCCCATTCAACTTCCAAAATAGTCTCAGAAATTACTTATTCAGAAACTCCAGCAACCCTTTTTGCGGATTTATAGCTACTCATACATACATACATATACTCACAGCTATAAATCCCGAAAAGGTGTAGCCAGCTTTAGAGCTAAAAACTCTTTAGCCACATTTGGAAGTTAATAGGGGACAATATAGTAGAAATAAAATATCGTCGGTGATGGGTCTCCAACCGCATTGCCCAAAAACAACTTAAAAAGCCCTTTGTCGCCTTTTACGATACCCAGGAGTAGAAAGGGGTAGTTACATTCTAAGCCGGCACACATAGCTACTCATATGAGTGTATTTACGTCTTAGCTTAAAGTGCAAACTGACGATAAGACTAAATAGACGAAAGAGTACCGCAAATAGTTCTATCTCGTACATGTATTGTATATTACGAACATAGAGCATCCCCTCGCTCCAGCGGGAGTTGCACTAATGAATCTGCAAATGACTGCCGCCATTACGCTCCGAACACATCTTAGCAATTATCATTTTCGTTCGTTTTGAATTTCTGACTAGCTATTTCATCAAGTGGTACACTCTCCTTTCGATTTTCTTATCTTTAAAATTTTAGGTAAAATTAGTGATTGTTGGTGGAAAAATATATACTTCTGAGGCTTTTACGATCGTTGCTTTTACGTATTTTGGTTATGCTATTCATGGTTAAACCAATTATTTGAGTGAGCATTCGTGTGTGTAGTGAGTGAGTAACGGTATAAAGTATTTTTTAATACTGCTATTGCCCAGAAAAGTTCAACCCACACAGGTTTAATTATGGAACGTTAATCAAACATATTTCTTTTATAATGCATACAAGAATAATCTATAATGTAATGATAAAAATAACAATCATTTTGATCATATGTAGACTAATATACAAACTAGGTGTATTGACAAGTGATATTATTATTTATGAGAGTTGTATGTTTCTATCGTTAATATTGCCATTTTATTAGAATATATAATAAAAATAGAATAAGTAACATTTTAGAATTCCAAAACAGGAACAAAAAAGTGCAAAATGCTTACAGAAATTCAACCTATTTGCTGGATATAGAACCGCATAATCCTAACAATAGCAAAAACGCAGCAATCATTGATATCGGTTCATCGCTTACTCTCGATCTTGTCATGTCAGCGCTGCGTTTGTCACATGTCTGCTCGCAACCATTCTTCATCAAATTCCAATTGGGCCGATGAGCCAGCGATATTTTGTGCAATATATTTCCCGGTACCTCGTATTGAGCTGTGACGTCACTATTTCGCACTTGTTATTGCGACATCTTACTAGTCCACTTCACATTGTTACACACATTCTATTCCTCTCTCGATACTGTAACGGCTATTGTTGTATTGAATTTCACTTTATTACGTTATTAAGTCGGCTCCAGTATTACTGCATATGCAAACAATCGAATCTCACATAAACGTGTATGTATTTTGAGCCAAACGATTTCCAGTATAACAGGACGGACGTAATTTTAAATCGCACTCCCCGCACAATCACATTTAAAACCAACTTTTGCCATTTCGTAACCAAAAGTATTGCAATAAAACGATATGGTTTAAATTAATTATTGAGTCGTGAGTTTCAGATAAATAAACGTATTTTATGACTCATTCAGGTTCACAAATTACATGCATTATTCGCGACTCCAAAAAGCTATTTCTCAATTTAAATTAATGTTATTCAAGCAATCTTTTTAAATTTTTACCCTTATTTTTTGTTCTTAGAATCCATTTATTTTTTCGTAGTACAGAGTTTTTTTACCTAAAATAGCGAGCTATGTTTCCCTTGGAGAAATAAACTTCTTTTTGTAATTTCCAACTTTTCCTTATTACTGTTCTGCTGGGGTATTTTATCTTAGCGAAATTATTTTAGAGCTATTGTTCGAGTCTACTACAAGTGAATTTATTGTTGTGACCGGTCGAATTGTGTGTTGCAGTAATAATCCCTTTGAGAACACAATAGTCTTTAGCAATCTGAGGTGAGGTGTATTGCAGGTATATTGTGGGGTGTCGGATCAATACCTCGGCTATCGTCCACGCTATGAAATCATCTTTTGTTAACAACAGTCTCGGCTATATCTCTCATGTCTGATGAACAGATTTAATAATCATATTAAATTATAGTCTTACTTAAACCGCAGACTTTAACGACAAAAGAATAAATTTGCGTTTGTGCCTACTACATTGTATGGTAGTGTGTGTTATGTTTTTTATACATTGTATGTTTTTTTATAGTTTATCCATAATTTTACAGAAATTTTAGTATTATGCACTCTTTTTTTCAAAGAGAAATTCTATACTTCGTTTCCGTTTGTGCAATTTTCGTAGAAAAGGGTTCAAAACCAAAAGCTTCACTTATTATAAAAGATAATTCAAGGAAAACAAAGCCGTGATAATCAGTCACTGTGGACTTTGGATTACGATATTCTTGTCACGTTTTATGCAGATTGTAAAGTTTTTGTTGTTGTGACATTTTGTCATAGCTTATATTATATCAGTATTTGCTATTCCAATTTTACCCTTTTAGATAACGAGTGTACTATCCTGTAAAAAATAGTTTATTTTCTATTGAAGATGGCAATTAATTCTACTCGCAAAAGTGGAATAAACCTAATAATTCCTTTAAACTAGATCAGCTATCTGGTGTAGAAAAATATTGTTCATATTTAATTTAATTGTTTCCCCATTATTATAAATATAGCAAAGTATATAATAATGTTATCTAGTGACAAATATATTTTTCAAAAAAAGCTAAGTTTCGATAGATGATGAAAATTATGCAGGAAATGATAAAACATCCAACAAAATAAATCGGTAGTATGTTGAGAAGTCAATTGAATATAAAACTATATCTTGCTGATATTCAGAAGTTAAAGATTTAAAAAATCTGTTTAAGAATTCTTTAGGAAAAAAATATTTTTGCGTACTGGCTGTGATATATCCTGTATACAAAGCAATGTATAATACCTATATAGTATATGTAATAGACTCATGTTTATGGTGCATGAAAAAGCAAGCTAATGAAAGAGGTGCTAAAAGCAGAAAACCACATCGGTTTGAAACAGAAAAACTTTCACCTCGACCTACAAATAAAGGCGGCGAAGGCTGCGACCCTACTTGGGGCTATTTGCATGTCCCCGATGTTGGCTCACTCTGACCAAAACTCATTGTATGACTTCTTGTCATAAAGTAGCCTTTATACAGCCTCGGCTCAGCATAAAAGTTTCACCACTAACGCTTTAATTTCCTTCGCTGTTATTGAAAAGCTGAGCGCCTCTTTGCCAACGGCCATATTGAAATTTTTCACGATAGCTTGTACCGAACATTCGCTGGACCTAAAATATCACAAGCATCTCATTTTACAGTATTATATTTTTTTATAAATTGAAAATACAGATCTAAAATACTTCGCTTCAAGTAACATATTGCCTTTATTTAAACAGAATACTTCTATAATTGAAACAACTTTTTGATTTTCGGATATTTTAATCGCGTGTTATTACATTATTTTTAAAGCCCGACGTTTCGAAAACTTTTCAGTTATCATGGTCACGGGAAGACTGAGGTGTTATTTGTCATTATACATTTTTAAGACCTATCAAATGTCAGATCCCTTTACAAGATGCAGGCGTTTATAAACTAGACTGTGAGTGTGGTCTTTCATACATCGGCCAAACAAAGCGTAGTGTAGCAACTCGCGTAAGAGAACATATTTCTGATATGAAGAATAGGCGTCCTGGAAGATCTGCTTTGTGTGAACACACCTTCGATAAGCCCAACCACCACATGCGTTTTGACAAACCTACAATTCTAGAAAAAGAGAATCGATTGATACCTAGAATGATACGCGAATCTATTGAAATAAAGAAACATCCAAACTTCAATAGAGATGATGGTTGGTAATTACCACCTGCTTGGAACCCGATCATTAGCACAACTAAGCGAGGGAAGAACACTAGCAAGACTCCAGATAACATTAGCTCTTTTTGTACATAGCAAATATTAAACGCAAATGTAACTTAAAATTTTGTGCAGGTAGTTAGTATTAATAATTTTATAGTACTGTATAATGACAAATAACACCTCAGTCTTCCCGTGACCATGATAACTGAAAAGTTTTCCAAACGTCGGGCTTTAAAAATAATGTAATAACACGCGATTAAAATATCCGAAAATCAAAAAGTTGTTTCAATTATAATGTGCAATCGTGAAAATCTTAGAAAATACTAGAATACTTCTATGTAAAATATACCCTACTCTGACTCACATAGAAGAAAAAGGAAATCATAACACAAAATAAAAGAAAATTTTCAATGACGTTTATAAACATATGATTTACATTAACTTATTTTCGTAACCCCGGGTAGATGCTTGTGTAATATAAAGACGTACAATGTATGAATTACAATAGGCAGTCATGTTTACTAGTAATAAAATAACTGCAAATAAACAAATTTCAGAGGATAGCCTATACGTAAAGTAAGGGTGAATACAACTCCAATATAGGTTTCACAAAACGGTTTTTTTTAAAAGCTTTGACATTGGTACTTTTAACGTTTCTAAGTTTTCCCTTTGTGCATTAAAATGCTTTGATTTGTGAGGCTTCACTGTTTGTACTCCACCGATGCGGGTATTTTTGTTTTAGCCAAGCTTTCACATGAATAACTGTGTGTGTTTCTCACACAGGTAAAGAATTATACAGCCCGGAACAGGATGCTGACGTCATCGCTGGCCCACCGAAAGTCAGCTCACGCACGAATTCCTTCGAGATCGAGAATCTTCTCAAGGTAAAAATGTTTATAAATTATTCCCATCCTTTCTAAATTCAATTACTGACATCTCGTTGACTGTAATATTTATCGATTGACAGAAGTCGAAGACCGATGTAGACTATACATATCTTCAGGTAGAAACTCAAATCGTTTTCTATTTCCATTTTAACGCATTTGCACATTTCATTCTGTATGGTTTGATAATAAGCACGCATTTACGTTTCAACCATATCATTGTTTGTCCCCATCTCCACACTTATAAAATATTCATTATCACTGTTTAATGTTTCGACACGTTTTGTTAAGCCCAGATTTTAATTGCATGTTAAATTTTAATTCAAATGCATGTCTATTGAATTTACCCTGTTACAAACCCCATTTGATAGTCATTCAACTTTAAAATTCTCAAAACCTTTTTAATACACACACATTTTTTGTAAGTCCTTATTTTCTGCAATTTTCTGAATGTTCATTTTTCCCGAATAAGATTAAAGTAGTAATCTTAAACCGTATGTTGTGGTGGTTAGAGTGCTGAGCAGGTGACTGGCTGGTGCCGCTCCCCGGCGGACACGCGGCGGGGCAGCCCGACCGGCAGCGTGGCCAGCGCCGCGGCCGGCACCCCGTCGAGACACCTTTCCGATGTGGATAAGCTGAGAAAGGTTTTGTGTGAACTTGTGGATACTGAGAAGGCTTATGTCAAGGTATGTTTGTATTCATACAGCACGAATTAATGATCTTTACAAACGCACACTCTAAAAGTCATATAAACGTAGGATTATGTTTTTCTAATTCCTTAGCTCTGGCTACCCCTTTTAGGGATTTATAGCCGTGAGTATATGTATGTATGTATGTTTTTTTCTTCACGAAAGGATTACCAGAGCGGCAACTAATAAATTTTTCCGTTGTGTTATAGATTTAATAATGATATTAAACATACACTTACGACTAGATTTATCACGCTTAAGCAATACCTCATTCTCTTAACGGGTTTATGAGGGTTTTCGAAATAGACGGTAATTTTTTTATATATGGTGAGGATTTTACGTAACTAAGTATTCCTATTCTGAGCTAAAACTGCTCACCTATATTATGTATCAAACTTTGAAAACAACTCCGTCATACAAGCCTTTATATAAACCACAACTTAGAAACTAGTGTAATCAATTGAAGCTGAATTGAAAATAACACTAAGTTCCCGCTCATAAAGTAGTAAGCGAGTTCGCAATTTGCGGATCAAAGTTTGCTAACTAGCAGGGGGCTTGCGATAAATTATAGACTACTTTTAGTTGGATCGTCCGAGATGCGACGACAACACTCGAACTTTTTCTTCTAACTTCACTCGGTACTGAAATAGTATCAGTTGTCTATACGAATGGCGACTTGCTTGAAAATTCTAATTAAAAATAGTTGCAGGTTAACTCAACTTATACTAAAAAAAAGTATAGTTGAATTTATTGTTCAGCATTTCAGCTGTTGGTTTAAAATATTAATTATTAATACAGTTTATATAGCATTACCCTGTCTCTATTGTGGTATTTTTATAAAGTAAGTAAGTCACAATTATCTAAAACTTTTTAAGTGATTGGTAAGTTATAGGAATTAAAACACACAAACAACGATCGATTTCTTTCCTTTTGTGGCCCCTGTTAACTTTTTATTTATTTATTAAATCTGGAACACCAGCATCTTAAACAACTAACATTTAATGAAGAGCAATAAACTATATAAAAACTCTAATTTTTTAAAGTGTCTTTGAAGAAGGTTGATTATAAAGACTTGAATTACCCGTTTTGAAAGCAAAGCCGTGAATATGATTACATTGGACTGTATTTTTAGTATAAAACGTTATTAGATAGCGCTAATGACTGTTCGATGAATTAAATTAAACGTATTATAAAAAGTTGTTTCGCAGTTAATTTATTCCCAAACGTAGACTAATTAATTCAGTCTTTGACTTAATCTTTCCAGTAACCGCAATTTTATTTCTTACAGCATTTGAATAATTTATTGGAGAATTACTTGGAACCTTTGAAGAAGGAAACTTTTTTATCGAACGCCGAGATCAACGCCTTATTTGGGAATATTCAGGAGATAGTGACTTTCCAAAGGCAGTTTCTGCAAAACTTAGAGGAAGCGCTCGAGGGCGAGCCTAACTTCCATCACTTTGAGTTCTCCAGTCAGTTCAAAGTAAGCACAATGTGTTGATTTTGGAAACTTTACGTAAACTGTAAACAGTTTCTTTGATAATATAAGTGGTGCAAACAATGTCCGATACTAGTTTATATTAAATTATTATTACTGTTTATTTTCAGAACATTTTGTTTGCCGTTGGAAATGCTTTCTTGTACTACGTCAATCATTTTAAACTGTACAGTTCGTTCTGCGCCAGTCATAGTAAAGCACAGAAAGTGTTACATCCAAGTAAGTAATTTTTACATAACACTATTTCACCCGACAAATGTGTTTCCATATAATAAAAAATAATACAAAAAAATAATTTAATGGCTTATAGTATTATATGTCCTATTCTCCGGCCCACTTAAAATAAACTATTATAACGGCTGAAAACAATTGTTAAGATATTGTTTGTATGTTATGTAGATATTAAGAGTTTAAATAACAGAAATTAAATTGTAAATTTTACACTTTATGTTCATCAAACTGGAATAATATTTTAATACACCATGTGATTTTACTGGCTATATAACGTACTAACTTAATGCCTTAAAATGGCCTACTAAAGACTCAGGCATTTGGTTATCCTCCAATGCTTACATCCCACCTTTACAGTGATGTAAATATATTGATATGACTTGAATAAAATGAAACCCTTATTCATATGCAATCATCGGATAAAACTTTCAGATTCTGAATTGGACGTTATACTTTAGTCCTTTGAAACAGAACTATAGTATTTTTAATAAAAGAAGAAAATTCATAAGGCAATGCTGCATTGTTTCAGATGAAGGGAACCAAGCTCTCCAGGAATTTCTAGCCGCCCGTAATCCAAAGCAACAACACTCGTCTACGCTGGAATCTTATTTAATTAAACCGATACAAAGGATACTGAAATATCCGCTGTTATTGCAACAATTAAGAAATTTGACTGAAGTCAATTCCGAGGAACACCAACATTTAGTTGGTATGCCTATTTTAATTATATTATCAGGCCCGCTTGTTAAATAAGGACGCTGGCTGATTAAAATTAATCGGCTTGCTTGTAAACCTTTGAAATTGTTTTTATAAGTGAACTGGAAATCATCTTTTCAAATGTTACAGTTACTGAACAGACACTATGGTGTTCAATTACAAGTTGACTTGATTTGCTCCAGAGGTTTAGAGTGAAAACATTCATAAATTAGATAAAATTATTGTGACGCTTATATATACCGTATGACTTTGTTTTATTTTTTCCCTCGGATATAATTATGAAACGAAGCCATTAATAAAAATAGATAATTGGCGGGGAGGACGAATATCTATAGTTTGATCATTTTAAAATGAGCGCATAAAATATCATTATATGTTTTATAACGTATTCAATTATAAGCTCATTGCAAATTATTCAGATTAGTCAAATAAATAATAAATTCGATTGAAAAATAAAGAGCCAAATAACAATAACTTATTATGAGCTTTTCATTAACTGAGACATACTTTAGGGGATACCACATAGGTCTTATGAATGAAGACATGTATCTTTGTAATCTAAGTAGAATAAATGTATAAAATATTGACTACCCGAATTTGGAACATTTATCTAATAAATAGCTAATACATAACATTATTACTTTGCAGAGGCTCTAAAAGGAATGGAAAAAGTTGCCGAGCATATAAACGAAATGCAACGAATCCATGAAGAATATGGTGCTATATTTGATCACTTATTTAGGCAACACCAAAAGTCTTGCAAGCAACCCATAGATTTAAGTCCAGGTAATAAAACTACTACTACTAATAAATAAAATATATATAATATAATATAACAATGCGTATGTGTTGTGTTTTCAGGTGATTTATTATATTATGGAGGCGTAGAGTGGTTGAATATATCAGACTTTTTAGGCAAAATTAAAAAGGGATTAGAATTGCACGCGATGTGCTTCGTGTTCAAATCCGCTGTCGTCTTCCTTTGTAAAGAAAGATTGAGACAAAAGAAAAAACTGATGGTAAGTGTATAATTCTATGATGTTAGTCACAGCTTCAGAAAAAACGAGTAAAGTGTCACTATTAGTATTTGAAATACAGGCTGAATTTGCTTAGAGATATTACTTGGAATCAAATAAAAACGACCTAAGTATGCGGCGGATATAATATGTCCTTCTGTTGTGCAAGTAATGTGTTGCTAATTGTGTCTTTCGTTGTCTTTTATTACATTCACAGAAAGTAATAGGCAAATGGATGTAACACCCTAATAAACCATTAAACTTATCGTTTTATCTGCAAACTTTACGACTTAATTTAACAAATTATATAATCCAACAATTTTCAGGGTGTATCAACAAAGAACAATTCAAACGAAGTAGAGATAATAAGATACCAAGTACTGATCCCCGTGACCGAGGTGCAAGTGCGAGCTTCGTCCGCCAAAGACATGGACAGCCATTTCTTGTGGGAACTCATACATCTTCGTTCTCAACTGCAGCGGCGATCTGAGAAAGTTTATGTACTGTCAAACAGGTTAGTCTTTCAGGGTATTATACTTTTACTATAATAATATGCATACATGATAGCTTGAAACAAAAAAACATGGCTGCGTATGTTCAGGTTCTAATTAGCATCTTAAACGAGGTTTAGTGATGTTATATATAATACATTGCCGAATGTACCTTGGGGCCATCGCATAGTTGTGCCTGGTTCCACTTTGTATAAAATTAATCGATGGATCAACTTTTTTTACCAACAGTATTTTAAACGTATATACAAGTTTCAAACCGTTTATATTATGTTTCATATGTTTATGTTCAGAGGTTTTTGAAACCAATGTTTCTGTAATTTACAGTAACAAAACACAATCTTAATTGGCCTCAAAACAACCACAACTGGTGGATAGCAACTTGACGCCAATTAGTGAATTTATTTATATTAAACTTATTTTCGTGAAATTTGTGTATGTTTTAGAATGAACGTGTAGAATAAGACGAGTTTTAAGCTTCAACTAGTATAAGACACGGACTACTAGTTAGAATATCTAAAGATATGGAGTGGAAGAAATTGT
Organism: Bedellia somnulentella; assembly: GCA_963576735.1. Taxonomy (NCBI): domain Eukaryota; kingdom Metazoa; phylum Arthropoda; class Insecta; order Lepidoptera; family Bedelliidae; genus Bedellia; species Bedellia somnulentella. The sequence goes on from OY755176.1 coordinate 7,415,257, forward strand.
ACGGTAGCAAGTGAGCTTATAGTGTTATCCTATTAATACTATAATTGTGAAAGTTTAGATGTTTGTGTGTTTGAGGTGAAAAGACTTCTCAATTACAGAATGTATAAAATTGAAATTTAGCCAAATGCTAGATAATTACCCAAGTTATAACATAGGATACTTTTTATCCCGGAAAAACTTAACCAATAAAATATTCACGCCTGATTGAACTCAGAGTACCGAAAAAAACGCCTATAGTTTGGCAAAAGCAAACTTACAGTACAAAGTCTGTCGGGTCAGCTAGTAAGCATAATAAGTCTAAGTTAGCATATCACACTACACGTTCACCCGCTACCGTACTGCACGTACCATATCATGTATTACTCACTATCGATATCTTTACTGACTAGTAGTAACTATATCATTATTATTCATATAAGTTACAGGTGAAACCTAATTTGATCATGTTTAACATGTTTTATATCTAATCCAATATTTATATAATAACAAAATTGTTTGAATTAATCTACTTAAAACTAAAACAGAAAAAATATAATGTTTAAATTTATTAATATGACGTGAAATCATTTAAATCTATTTATAACATTGAACGTTTAGACACGCAAGTCTAAATTCCGTTAAAGAACACAAAAATATATCAACCTGCTCCGCGACCTGGTTCGGGGATAATATGATTCAAGTGAGCTCACTGTCGCACCGCACGTTAGTCCCCCGTCACAACGACTTGTTTGGAACTATCAAATTAACGAGAATTGTGGGATTATGAATAAGATTCTGTAAATTTTAAAAACTATAAAAGTAGTGCAAAGTCTGTTCTCACACCCAATGAGTTATACCCCACCATACCCAGATGATTACATATACATTATATTGATACCCACTTTGGAAAATTCTGTGCCGTATAATTAAAAAAACAAATTATCCCTTTATTACAGCACGGCGGACTTTCGCAACGCGTTCCTGAAGACGATCCGGCAGATCATCCGCGAGTCCGTGCGCAACATGGCGCTGCCGGCCGTGCGCGCCGACCAGTCGCCGCCGCGCGCGCCCGCCGCCACGCTGGACAGACCTAAACATCAGGTAACTACACACGCACACACTTGATAGGCCTAAGCATCAGGTAACTTGATAGACTTAAACATCAGGTAACTATATATACACACACACACATACACTTACTTTACAGAGAGCAAAAATTTAAAAAATTACGTATTGCTTAAGCTATAGCTTTTTCTGAAATCACCGAGCAGTCGGCGTCGCCTTGCGCGCCTTCACGTTTGATGACACGCTTGATAGACCTTAACATCAGGGAACTATATGCAAAAACACTTTAAGCATGCTGTGTTAGAAATAGTTATGAGTGCCATGTAGTAGTGCAACAAGTGCTCAAGAAGAAATCAAGGAATTCAAAAGAACATATCAATGGTGATTATTAAATCGAATGCAATAACGCAATGCCCGGACAATAGTGCATGAGCGTAAAAGAGAACTTCACCGAAAATAGCCAGAAATGTTAAAAACACATTTTCGTAGCCGACTACATTCTTAATAAAGAATAAATAAAGGAAAGAAAATTTCTACACAGGCGGGAATCGAACCCGCGACCTCGGGTATACGCCCCCGTCGCTCTGCCAATTGAGCTACCGTGTCAATGGCTGCCAGCGCAAAATTCTTCTATCCTTTATTTCTTTTACACGTTTAAGTAGTGTTTGCGTTTCCTACCTCCGAATTTTTACTAATTCGGAAGGCCTCGTGTCTACCTTTTCAGATAGAATGCAAAAGTTGAAAACGCCTAACTATCACATAATTTAAATATTTTTGTTCATGAAAACCTCATGTGGGGATTATTACTAATAAATAAAGAATCCCGCCAATCCGAATTCTTCTTTCTTTTATTTATTCTTTATTTATTAGTAATAATCCCCACATGAGGTTTTCATGAACAAAAAGATATAAATTATGCGACTACATTCTTCTCCAAAATTTCATTGTTTTTCTGGGTATCTTTTAGATTCTCGCCTCTCTCATAGCCGAAAAAGAAAATTAGAATTTTAAATGGGAGAGGCGGTACTCCCCGACAAGAACACAGTCGGTCGGGGTCAGGGAGTCAGGTTATAGAACCGACGGACGATCCGAGCCGTATCGAGCAGCACCGCCTTCTGCATTTGTGCTGGAACCGACACGCCACAGAAATCCAACCGCCTCAAGTGGGTCGCGAGGCTGGTTGGAATTAACCAGTTCGCGGACAAAACAATTGGGATTATTTCTGTCGAAGTCACACCCCACATGTCGGTGATCTCTCGATCCTGATCGAGATACTTCCGACGCTTCTCGGTCAACGGTCAAATTGGGCTCCAGCCGCAGAAATTCCCGGTACATTGCTGCCCGATAACTGAGTTGCCTCAGTCCTAACCGATGCCAAGCCATCTGGTAGCTGAGTGGTCGAGCAGACCGACCAGGTGGTCGGGCCGGTCTGCCGCGGCCGGGGGACCGCATGCTGCCACGTCCAGCCCCAGCTCCAGACGTGTCCCTTCGATTACCCAAGGGAAGCGGCCCTATACGGCTCATCATCATTTCTTGTGTTCATTATGATGAGCAAAGATCGAGGGTTTCACTCACTTGCCCCGGGGAGACCGTTGTTACCCTATTTTGCGCTGGGACCAGTTTGTAGACACGGTCAACACCTAAAAACTCAAGAGCTGACTATTTGCACCGCTGGAATGGCGAGCTGATGAACATATCATCCCGCCGCTATTCCAACAATGGGCGGTGGGATCGTCACATCTCTACGCCAAATTATTATTCTAATTATTTATTTATTTATTTTCATGAGTGATCAATAAAGAAAATTAGTCCCCGAAAATTAATAGACCCTATTAAACTGTTTTAAAACAATCATGTTATTTATCATATCATATTAATTATTGAAATATTCTCAGGTGCAAGTGATGCAGGGATCTCAAACATTGGGCAAAACTAAAAAGCCTAAAACCAGTGGACAACGATTGTCAGCTGGCAACATCGAGGTCGGTGAACTGTCGAGAGAAAACTCACACGAGTCTGATGAACCTCCGCAGGCTACAGGGAACGGACCATTCCGCCATAGAAGCAAAACTTTGGGAGACACTACAGGTAAAAAAACACTTTTCAACCTCGTCTTCTCAGTAAAGATTAATAAAATGACGATCATAATCTGTATTGTTTCTATATAATCAACATCTTGAGATTAATATTGATATGCGCGTATTAGAGTTTTTATTTAAGAATCGTTGTTACTTTACTAATATTTTATATATAAAACAATATATTAAAAGGTTATTAGGTAAATAATACCTTTTTAATACCAATTGTTTAATAATGAAATGTTTTCTGTAAAAAAAGCAATTAATGTAGACTTTTTTAAACCGATAATATCGGTAAAATATGTCTGGAAGAGATCCCGTTTAATGATAATGTGCCCGCCTCTTGTGCCTTTGCATTGTGAAACTGTATTTATGTAAATATTTCTTTTGTGATGTTGATGTGCCATAAATACTTTTTCGATTCTATTCTACTCTAATTTTTTAACAAAGTAATTCATCAACTAACCCAGTTGTACTAATAAACTCACAGAGGTATCAAAGCGTCCGCCGCCGCCGCCGCCGCCCGACACTGACGTCAACTCCAAGTCTGAAGACGAGGAGGAAACGCCAGCTCCACCGCCGAAACGGGGCCTAGGGAAGACGCCTAATCATCTCACACTTAGGTATTCTGATTGGTTAACCCCTTCTTTTAAAATATAAAATACTTATTTGAAATAATTAACTTAGTATTCGAAATACGGTAAGCCTACTTACCTATGAAACTGTAAATCTGATATTAGATTTTCTTTTATAGCCAAAATTTGCTTAAATATGAAAATTTTATTTACGAACTATAAAATGCGAAATATATTCAGTAGTGTGTTCTAAATAAAATTTATATGATAATCACCTATTATTTCATTGTTGCTGGTTGCTAGATAACAATCAGCTTGGTGTAAAATTAACAAATCACCCCGGTCCCAATGCGGAATCGGTATAGGTTGATGTACATAATTAAATTCGTGTATATGAATCATTGTAATGAATATGTGGTAGAAAATATTTTTTTCCTCTTATGAAAATGGTCCAATGTCTTGGAAAAAAACTGGTAAACTACTTAAAGCAAACAATTAGCGAAACCATGTCCTGCTTCAATAAAATACGATGTACTTACTATGTTGTTCCCATACATAAATTATTTTATACTTTTCAGTACGACATCAACGCTCAGCGCTGGTAGTACGGGCAGCCAAGCAAGACTGATCCAGTCGTCTCACCAACCAACACAATACCAACCGACTACAGTGAAGGATCTAGGTAAGCAAGAGTCCCAATCTGTCAAATCATCTCCAGAAAGGAAACGGTCTCCTACAGCTCCCGAAAAGAAGATCAAAGTAATCAGATCCTGCAGTGGGGGTAACATCAGCCGAGAAAGGTCTCCTAATAGATCGGCTGGAACTTCTCCGGATAGAGATAGAGTGACTAAAGTTATCGTCTGCAAATCTCCAAATAAGTCGAGTCTCAAACAATCCAAGACGCTGCAACGCTCTCCGAGGGGCAGCATGGATCAGTCGAAATCTCCTCGCGGCTCAATTGACAAATCGAGATCTCCTCAGCAGAGTTTCGATGGCTCAAAATCCCCTCGAGGTAGCATTATGAAATCTAGAGAAAATAGCATGGATAGATCACGATCGCCTAAACCGGCTCCCAAGAAAGGAATAATGAGAACGCCGCAGGCTAGCTTCGACAGATCCCCTTGTAAGTCGCCTAACATAAGCCGCCGTTCCAGTATGGAGCGCAGAGCGTCCAGATCTGGAGGTGAAAAGCTAGCAAGGCTCGGCACCAATTCTCTCGACAGGAATCTTCATTACTCATCGCTGGCCAAATGCGAAGAGAAAGTTATGAAAATGGGTATCGTCGTATCGAAATCTACCGAGTCCATAGCCAAGGCAATGGAGCAGCCGACTTGTGTCCAATGCTACCTCTCAGGGAAGAGCAAAAACAAAATTTCCTAGCATAAGGCCAAGGGGAAGTCTCCCAAGCTGCGGCGTCGCTCACTGCTGTCGCAGTCCATGACTTCCTCCGAGCGCAGCAGCGTGGACTCGCTGGACGGCGCGCCCCCCCGCCACTGCGACCGCCGCGACTACAACCAAATACACGTTTAAAACTACATCCATTCTTACCATACTCAAAGTACAGATCTACAAACTTTTCTTGGCCGGTCAGAGCGTCGCTGTCATCGATATTAGTATTGTCATTAAATAAAAATTAACCATTATAAGGGGAATAATTTTAAATCATACAGGCTAAATTATTTATGTATTGAAATGTATTAATAAACCAATTTATATAATATTAATTTCATTAATATTTTTTATTTTAATTAAATAAGTTCGTTCTTAACACGATAATTTTAGCAAAATAAATAATAATTTTCATATTTTTTATATCAAATACTTGAAGGAAAAGCGTTTATAAAAAAGTAAAGAAACATTATATAAATAATAGGGAATATTCATGTTTTTCGTTTTTGTTTTTAATTAATAGTTTACTATTTTATAACGTAGAAAAAAATATTACTGGGCTTCAAAATCCTCTGGATATTTTTAAAATTGAAATTTAAAACTCTTAAAAAATTTGAGCAGTTCAAACGCCGCCATTTTACGCGCGCTATACGTGACGTCACATGACACGTCCAGTGGGTGTTCACCTTAGTGTTTTCGACGTTTTTGAATACAATTTCGTGTCAGATGACGTCACATTTCGTTCAACCGATGGTGGCGCGTTTTGGAAGTTTGAATTTCGCTCCCTTATTTTGCACTTTTTGAATATTACTTTAAGGGTTTAAATAATAAGTAAATTAAAAAAACACATTTTAATTATAATATTGCGATAATAAGTATACGTGACAAAAAGTTTTAGGGCATTTAAAATTTTATGCATATTCCCTATTGTAATTAAAAAATAAGTTACCACTCCTAAAAATATTAAAAATAAAATGATAATTTATTATATACGTATGTCACACTATAAGTTTTATTTAGTTGAGAGTTAACTGACAATGACTGACTGAAATTTCAAAATGGCGACAGTACCACCACTTCAGCCGTCGGCTAAGAAAAGTTTGTGGATCTGTATGCCTATTCATGTATATCATTAATTCGCCAAACGCACTTTAGTTTATCGAGTTCCTATTACTTTATCGTACAAACGGTTCCTGAAAATCTTGACTAAGCCGAATATATTTTCTCTCAAATTATTTTTTCTATATCTTTACTTGATTCCATTCAATATATGTGTAAGTGCGGGCCTCAATTAAAATATCCGCAAATTACTGTTTAGTTCGAGTTTATAAATGTCTATTCAATGCTTTTGATTATTACATCGACTTGAAAATATATCTTTATATATAATAAAATATTGTAGATAGAATATATCATGAAAACATGGTAATAAGGGGCCGCAAACATCTTTGGAAATTTGCCCATCTTATTATAAGATGTTTGCCTCCTACTATACAACAGTCAGTGTATGTTTAGACTAGAAATTTTAACTAATACCTACAAGGTCGTGAAATATATAGTATTAATATATGTACCGTATGCACTCATCGTACCTAGCACCCATTCCAAGTGCTAAATATTTAATTAATGGCTGTGTGAAAATGTACTGACAGTAATCCTTAAACAATTACGTGGTCATCTTTTTACGTTTTGATTGTTATACATTCCAATATTATATAATAAATAGGTATACATAATTGTTTTTATGTAGAAGGCCTAAGTATAGTTTGTACCATTAAGTCTTCCATTTGGAAAATACCTTGTTTAAGGTTCCATTTCATCAATCAATTATTTTAGCACCATTTGATTTTTTCTTGTAATAATACTAGAAAATGTAAAATTTTGTATAAAAAATAAAAAAGCTAAAAACGTTTCTCATACAATTATTTTAATAAATGAAAGGGGTAACGATTTTCTATTTGGTTCATATATTTCTTTAGTTCTAAAGAGCCAAATCTGATTACCGACTTTCCGAGTGCCAACAGCATAACGACCGCATAAAAAATATTTCTGGTCATATATAAATTAGGTAATGTACTACAAAATAATATATAACTTTCCCAGTTTCCTGTATATTTAACTATGGGTAATAATTATAATTTAAACTCACTACACTTCTTGGAATTGAAAATGTGATTCGTTTGACGTAATCATTATATTCAATATTTTGCTATTTGCGTTTTTGTAGTTTCTTTACCAATATTTCTTGTTTTTATTAAAATAATAATCATCGTTTTAAAATTTTTATTGCAAAAATACGTAAACAATTAATGTTACTGACAAAGATTTTTATAGAATTATGAAAGTTTTGTCACTTTAACATCCAACATATTCTTTGGAATAAAATTAAGTTATCTTTCTATTGAACCTAAATAACTGATTTCTACATTTTGATTTAATTCGCATTGTTTTTGTCAGTAACCTTACTTTGATAATGTTTAGATAATAATGAAATAAATGTTATCGTAATAAGTGTCGTAATACATTAATAATAACAATTAATCCAAAAGAACTTATCCACGTAACTTTATATGTCTAGGTGTTAGACATTATAGCTTGCAATGTAGTTAGAAAAATAAGACTTAAATAAAATATATTAAAAATAATTTTCGGTTGCTAAATAGAAAGAATTTCTTAATCTGTGCTTTTGATACTAACTACAAAACAAAATATTGTTTTTGTCAAAACTAAGTTTTATCGTGTTAAAATATCTATTTACCTACTCACGACTATACATCCCAAGAAAGGATAGACCGAGCTTCGGTAATTCCTTAGCCATTTTTGGATATTGACCGGGAAAAAATAATTATAATTCTAATTAAGTAAAAGTTTGAAGAGTCTTTAGCCAAATCACCCGGCTATAACTTAAAAAAAGCCATTACAATGGTGCGTAAGAATGTACTTATACTAATATTTAAAAGAAAGACTCAATCATGAAAAAAATTTGACAACTTGATACGTTAATGGCTAGAGGTACCTAACTGGTAATACTATGTAATAACAATAAAGTTATTTAAATCTGCTAAGTAATAGTAGTCTGACAGACAACTATTGCATAGTAGGAACGAACAAATGTTGTATTGGCATAATTGATTGTCCTTATATCAATAAAATATGATACATCATACATATGACAATATTTTGTTTAATGACGGCTACCATAGGTATATGAAATTCTTTCTGCTTCGTAATCGTAATTTAGCTGCACAGGAACGTGTTCACTGATATAAGGTACTTATTCAATTGCACATCTACTTTAACCCTCGTTTCGCAGCAGTAGGCAGTATACATAACGTTAGTATTTAATAGACATTAAGTATTTAGGATGTCTACGAGACAAATTTTATGAATGTGCAAATATATATCGTTTAAAGTTTTAATTTCATAGTTTTAGTTAACACAGCACATACATTTTATGAACTAAGAGCCGCCCAACAAAAGGAAATTAAATTTCTTACTTTCCTTATTTTGGTTGCAACATATTCCAGCTTATTAGTTTTCTGAAAAACTCAAACCTTACATAAAATTTACACATAATTTTTATCTTCTTTAGTCATTACGTATTTAAGCTAAACTTTAGTTGATTAAAATTTCGAGCTTTACTTTTACCCTTGTTTATTTGAATGTTCGATGATAATGTTGGCGGGCTTTAAGTCATTAAACTCTCAATTCTACTCGGCTTACATGAATCGCTTCAGCGTCTCGTTTT
>OY755176.1:7424290-7673679 GCA_963576735.1 Bedellia somnulentella
GTCATGCGGGGCAATAAATCTTACTGCAACAATCATCAAACATTCAACTCTTTGCTTGTAAATTTTGAAAGACAAATCGGTGATAATGTATTGTTAATCGAGTGTGAGATAAAGAGTTTGGTGCTTGTTGTGTTGTAGGGTCGCCCGTGTGGAAACCGCGTGACATGTTAGGCGAGGTGGGGGGCGGCGCGGGGGGGGGGCGCCACGCTGCCGCGCTCGCAGCGCCCCGCGCCGCGCGCCCCGCACCTCTCCGCCAGCCGCAAGTCGCTCGCGCCCGACCACCGCCACTAGCCCACACACACCACCTTCACACTACGCATACACAGCGACATCACGCCACTACACTATCGTCCGATTTCTGAATTGAGTATTCTAGCTGAGAACAACTTAAGTATCGTTCTGTCGCATTGACATCTTAACAACTGAATGAAACAAAACGATACTTAAGTCGCTCTCAGCTTGAATACTCAATTCAGAAATCGGGCGTATAGCGCTTGCACTTACCGGTTGGCACACCACGTTTTTGGCAACTTGCACTCAACATCTAAGCAAAATCATTATAAGCGATCAGCTTTTATGTAACTTAAGAACAGTATCAATAACGCTGATTTACAAAACCCCTTATATTATCTACCAATGACATTACAAAACGATGTAAGTGGAAACGAGCTGCGCCACACCGAAAAGAAGCAAATAGTCAAATGGCACGTCGATGAAAGTTGTAACGAAAATTAAGACGACTTCTAATTCTTTGTTTACGTACGTAAATACTGAATGCTTTATGAAATAATTATAAGAATAAAATGTGAAATATAGACGATTGCAAAATGACTCAAGATAGAGTGGTAAGATTTAAACTGTACACTAAATGTAATTGAAATTAGCTTCATACTAATGTGTGATGAACCTTAATAACGACGAGTCTTATGACTAACCATTTTCTCTACTTTAAGTTATTATTAAAACAGAGAAAATTCTACCTCTATGATTTATTGTGACTCAAGAGCAATCTTAAAAGTTTAAGTTTTTTTAAATCCCAACAGAAATGTAAGTGCTTATTGCACAACAAGCAAAGGCTGACATGTGCCAATTTAGTAAAAGAAATTCCATAGTTTCTATTTTATGATTATATTAATAATTTAATATCCTCGACTACGAAACTCGATGAGCTTCCAAACAATACCTACCTGTTATTTGTTTTGTTTTAAACCGATCGAATTTCTTTCATTCACATTTTATACACGGTTCTATTCTGACGTGTAAACGTCTCAGTATTGCTGTTTATATACTTCGATTATAATATCAGGTTAAAAGTAGTTAGTGAAAATCGCACAAAGCTATTCATGAAGAGCATGAGAGTTTGAGACGGTTGTTGACGTGAAGGAAAATACGCTTGATAAAGCTGACAATATAGGGCCTTTGAAAAACACGTACCCTTGGGTGGCTGCGGAAACGTTTCTTTGCATTTCGTGAATGCAATTATATACTATGTATAGTTCAAATGCACTTCCCCTACGAACGTACACTAGGTAGTTTTGATAATAATTTCTCCTCGTGATCAAATTCGAAAGTTCTATCATAGTCTAGGTGAACGATGTCACATGATTCCTAAGCTGTAATATTATATTTATGTTTTATAGGTATAATTCCTAGTTTGTTACGATTGTTTGGTGATTGAGAGAAAAGTGTCGAGTAATGTATCAACTTCTCAGAAATATGAGTTAATGTTTAGCGATTCTGATGGCACTTTTATCGCCATAATTAAAGCTTATGCGTGTAAATTATTGCAGTCTCATGGCAACCGATGTCGACATGTACATATCACGGCCTGCGACAAAAGGAAATATTACATCGTCACTTCTCTTTTAATCAAAATCAGTTTATTCATTAATAATGATAATATATATAAATTAATAGTATATCTAATGTATGAATTTGTTATTAATTAATTCAATGTTTAATTAGTACACAAAATGCTTTTGACAAAAGTATTCCATATGTTTAAATATATATGTTATACTATTTAAGTTGTTTCAGAGACTGTTTTACATAAATGAGCTGATATAATTTATCATTTGTTATCTAAAGACGATATAGGTTAAAATTATTTAAAGTTAAAGTGATGTTTTATATTTCGTTTCCGTGACTTATCGAAATAAACCTGTTTATTAATATACATATGTTAAAATATTCGAATTTAATAATTACGAACTTATACAATCAATTTATAGATATTATTATACTAAGAAAATATAAATAATAAAGTGGATAAAATTGGAGTGAAATTAAGTGATGAGCTCATATACTGTGTGGATGTAAAATTCAGTTGGAGTAAGTTACGTAGGAAAATGAAAGAATATTTAGAAAGACTTATTGAATTAAATACGAGAATAAATGTTTTGTATCATTTTTATAATTTATTCACGATTATTATTTACAATTAAGTACTGTAATTTAGTTGATCTCACTGAGTAAATGAAAAAAGATGGTTATTCCGTTATGAACAGCAAGCTATTTCAAATAATTTACAATAGCTTCATTTTACGGTATTAACACCTCATCCGCATTTAGCTACTTTTGAAATTTGCTTAATATTATGTTATATGCTATTTATTCTTATTATATCTGGTATTAAAGATTAATTAGGTTCCGTCATAATGTCTCGTAAAACTAAATAATATTTTTATGTTAAAATAATTATAAAATTAGTTAATATATATAAATTTTGTCATAATTGCTTATTTTGTTTGTGTATACTGTGGACATCAGTTCATATGAAAAATGTTGTATGGTTAAATAATTTAAAAGTTTTTGATCTTTAGGGATTTTTCAAATGTTTTGTTGACATAGAACCTGTTAGTGGATATCGCGAAATAGTATAATTTAATAATTGTTGTATGAAAATACTACATTTAATTTCTTAATTAAATAGATAAATTTGATTCTGTGACATGTATTAACATTACTTTTTATTGCTTACGAATAAAGGTAAATTAAAATACTTCATGTGTGTTTAATTTTTCGATTTTAATATAGAAATCATTATGATACCCTTTTTGCAAACTGCTCCATATTAATTTACACAGTGACTGGTACTGTGTAGTGTCGGCTTAACGACTTAACATAATAGCCAAATATATAGCACTACCCCATATCTTCCCGTGGGTGATCGTTAGAGGCCACTGACGGTATTGGGGCTTTTAAATTGATTTTTGGGCGATGTAGTTTGAGACCCATCACCAAAAGCCTAATCTTCACTTTACAATGATTTACCCACTCATCTATAAAAATAGGGTGAGTAATATCTTATTCCGAAGTTCTGACTACGCCTTCTAGAGATTTATAGCCGTGAGTACATGGTATGTGTGTACGTGACTTGAATTTCCCTGTTCTGTATCCGAGGTGATTAAAATTGTTAGTGTCGAGGTAGAACTATTTTAATAGGTAATAATTTTAGAAGTTCAATGTAGTAGTACTTACGGCTTTGCTATCGATGCAAAGGCGTAAGTACTGAGAGCAGTTGAGGACAAATATATGCAAAGATCTCTGGTAGGTTTGCACCTCATATTTATACCATCATCATCATCATGTAGTCCTGTTATCCCTCATCAGGGACATAGGGCCCGAAGAAGAGATCTCCACTTTTCTCGATTTTGTGCGGTAGCTTCAAGGTCCTTCCAGCTGAGTTCAGTTGATGCAGCCTCTTTTTCAACTGAGCGCTTCCAGGTGGTACGGGGGCGACCCGGCCTTCTTTAACCATACACTTGCCACTTTAACCCTTGTTTGGATAGATGAGTGTCTGGTCTTCTCAGTACATTTCCAATCCAACGCCATTTCCTCATAAGGATCTCCTTGTCGATGTGCTTTTGGTCCGTCAACTCCTACAGCCTTACGTTAGTTATAGATCGCGGCCAGAAGAGTCCCAGCATGTGTCGTAAACATTTGTTCACGAAGACCTGTAGCTTGCTGGTTACTTCATTTTTAACGAGCCATGTCTCGCATCCGTAAAAAGTAATACCATAGTCATGGAAAAATATAAAGGGAGTTTTTCTACGTAAGCTTTAATGTTACAAGATCTGTAGAAGAACATGGGTCCCGAAAAGTGGCGAAACTAAAGTGAAATAAACTAGGCACGTTGCGTGCAGAGCCCAATAAATGATTACAAAAACCATCGAGGCTTTAGTAACAAATACATACCTACATATTTTGGAATCTGGTGGAAAACGGAAAAATAGGTCTTTGATTGATGAATTTCTGTGTTAGAAATAAAGGCGTAATTGCTACACTTTCCGTCCGAAAGATAGGATGGCTTGTTTTTTGGCACATATTGAAAGTTTATAAGCTAATACTTTCTTCTTTGACAAAAAGTCGCAATACGAATTTTTGTCCGTGATTTTTTAATCGCGCTCACGCGCGACCGAATCGATTGTTTAGTTGATGGTGCGCACATTACTATACCAGAATACAAATTGAGCGTTTGATAAACTGTAGTGGAACTTTCTTTATCGAAAGAGAAATAATAGAGCTATATTTGTACCAGAACGAAGTAAAGAGTTATTCCAAAAAATATCGCTATATGCGCTAGATATTAGTACAGTTGCCGTGTAGTGTTGGCTTAGAATGTCACTACCCCTTTCTACCCACTGGTGTTGAAGAGGTGAATTAGGGTAAAGGGGCTTTTTAAGTGGTTTTCGGGCGATACGGTTTCAGACCCATCACTAATGTCTCTATCAACTTCCAAATGTGGCTGAGGAGTTTCTAGCTCTAAAGCTCTGGCTACACCGTTTTGAAATTTATAGTACAATGTCCTTTGTGGTTTTAGTAATTGGCGAGAGCGTCAGATTAACAACCTAAAGATCCCAGGTTTGTATTTCTCGGATGATAAGCACACAGCATTTTTTTGTGTTTGCAACAAGCAACACTCCTATTTGTTTGTGAAATTAAAAGCTGAATTACCAAATTGTCTGAAAAGTAATATGTTATTGTTTCGAGTTTCGTGAGACAGGCTAAGTCGTCGATGCCAGCGGTAGTACCTTTTAATTTTATACCAAATACGTACTTCATCCGCGAAAGGAAATGGGATAGTGTTATTCTAAGAAGATACTACACAGCTTAGACAAAGGGTATGTGTCTTTTTAAGTGGTTATGGAGTGATGTAGCTGGAGACACATTACCAACGATACTTTACTTTTAATACTCGCATCGTTTCCCCAACGAACTTCCAAAACTGGATGAATAATTGTTAATTTCGAGGCTATTCTTACTTGGGATTCATAGCCGTGAGTATATGTATGTACTTGATAGGTTTGCTTGTTAGACTATAGCCGCATAGGCACTGAAAAAATATTTTGGCTAGTGTATCCCATTGTGCGCCAACTTATAATTTGAATGTATATTTTGTATGTTGAACGCTTTGATATCGCGATAGGGTTATATGAACGACTGAGTCCGCTACAAAATGCTCGTTTGAAAGAACTTGGTCCTATACACCATGGCCGAAAAAATCGTCCCAAGGTATCCTACAACTACTCCTATAACATCAACGGACACAGCAGATACAGTGCGACATTTGCAGCCGCACGTTTAAGACCAAGTAAGACTTCGTCACCCGCCAGAAACTGACAAAGTGTCGCCGTCGACGGATACGTCGTGGAGTACATCATCATTGCTTCAAAGCTGTCCTTGATACCCTATTCGATGATAGACAATGTCAGTGACACGACATCAATAGCAGCAATTTGTGGAATTCTTAAGACACAATAAAACAAATTTGTATGTACCATATATTTAATAAATCGTAAATCGACGTCAATAAACCAATCGCATGAGTTTCCGGAATCAAAATCTTAAATTTCTAATAAAAACTGATTTCTATTTTGATATGAATGAAACTTTAAAATATAATTATCTATTTACATGTTTAATTTAATTCTAGGTACACAAAGTTATTAATCCTCCGTCCATTCTGAATTACATGTCTGAAAAAAATGGAAGTAAATTTTAGCCACCAAATTTAAGTTTACTAAAATCATATATTTAGCCAAAATTTTGTACCATCAAAATTACATATTCATAAAACTGTATTCATTATTTTCAACTAAACCGCAATCATCCAATCCAAATGTTTATGCAGTTAAAACTAGGTATATCCTGATGTTTCTGCTTGGTTTATACACAGTTTAACTAAAATTCATCTAAATTTTACTATACGTTAGTTACTAATTAACAGTATAAATAATGAGATCCCGTACATAAATATTATATTAGGTATAGATATAATTTTACTACTCTTACCGAAAGTTCCCGTACACGCTGGTTGACAAGTGGAATATATTTGTTAGGAGGTACAAGAATTACTATAGCTCAAAAATTTGTTATAACTAATGCTGGTGGAAAAACCTTGGAGTAAACGACCGGGAAGCTCTCTATTATAAAATACGAGACATTTTAAAATTACTATTTTATAATTTGCTAATACAAACGTCATATGTCTAAATCTAAAATAAATAACAATACGTATTGTATAACTACGGAGATGTATGTAATATATACACTCGGGAGTGGCAGGAGGCTCGTACATTGTTGCTGGTGGTCACAATTTGGCCTTTTGCTAATGTAACGACAAAAAGTTTTTCGTACGAAAAAAAACCATTATTGGTATGTGGTAAACTAAAATAATTAATATATGTGTTTAGTAACCTTTAAGTCGTATAAATAAATTCATTAGTTTACAGTTAATTGAGATGTTTTTATGAATGTTTTGTTAAGCTAACGATTCGAGATATATTCAATTGCTTACATAGTTGTTTTATAGTAGTGTAACTTAACAAATGTTTTTAACCGTAACCTAACGCACTGCGTAATTGTATTAACACACGCATAATTACTTAAACAATAATGAAATTAGCTCATATTACATACCCCGTAGTGAATTGATGATATTATTCATAACAATTGTTATTAATTTAATGTCTTAATTTATATGTGGAATACTCGATTAAAAGAGTTGTTTATATAACTATTGTATGGTGTTCCATCAAAATTACACTAGTATATATTTCATTCAACCTAATTTCATATTATATTTATAGGTAAGGCACTCCAATAATTTTGCTGTTTTTGTCCAAATACATAATTACGAGATGATTTTAAACGTGAAAAATGAAGACTAATGGAAGTACGAATAGTTTTTAACTAACAATGAGGGTACATCAAAAGTTTAAACATAGAATTTGGTTGGTTAGTCATTATCATTACATCCCTGACATAGAAGATTTAGTTTCCTAGAAAATGTACTTATATTGCTATGCATTATTTCCACCGTTTTTTTTAGAATTCTATCAATTTATCACTGACATACTTCCAGAGGCACGGCGCACGTAAGGTTCAATATTTCCAGGTAAAATGCTTACAGTAACAACTTCAGTGTCATTTAAGGTCCAAAAAGTATTAACCTATTTTTGTCAAGTTGCCCCATTTTTATACATTTCCAAAAATACGAATGATTCCGACATATTTCATCTATACTTTAAAATTTTATTGGTAACTTAAATACTAACTTCCAAAAAACTGCAGATTTCTCTACGCATTTACTCTTACTATCCCAATTATGACAGGCCAGTGCATTCAAAGTATTTATGAGAATCCTTCACTTACTTGTTCTGTGAAGTATTTTTTGCGATAAATAGCAGTTTCTACCACCAACCACCAAGGCTTTTAAGTGTTTGTCAAGTCCAAAACTGTAGCTACGACGTTTTAGATGGTAAATGCCTCTTTAAGTACGATATTTCATGAAAGTAATTAACAAGTAAAATAAAAAGCATATTTATGCAGAACTAGATGACATCTTCAGTGCCAGGTGTAACAGGCTTTAACTATAATGCATTTCTGTAATGTAATGACTATAAAATTAGATCACACTGTAAATTCTATCGTCAAGCTAAATCTGGAAATTATATTTATCACAGACAAAATATTTCAAACCATTCATATAAATATAACTTTTATGTTAATTAAAACTACAACGAATACGAATTCAATGTAACATTCACACTTCAACAAATAGTACCATAATTATGAATATTTCATAAAGCCTTAAAGGCTCTAATTTGGAGAGATTAGTTTACCTTTTCTAACGATGATTTCTACTTTAAAATAAATGCTACCCCATCTCAGAGTGGGTAATTAATCGATAGAAATGAAAACTGTAGTAAATTATGTAACATGGAATTCAGACACAGAGATCTAACTTCGACGTAGTTGGACCCTGATATTTTCATAAAAGCAATTTTCATTCATAAGTGATTTATTTCTTTTTAAAATGTTTATCAAATTTTGCTATCTAAATATGCCTAAACTTCGTATAATTTACGTGCCAAAATTTTCATTCGCCTTACTTTAACGTGGAATTTAGTCGTGAAGGAAGTTTAGGTATCCATTATAGTTTATGAGAATACAAGGATTTTGGGAAGATTTATTTAACTACTTTTTGTTTTAATATTTCCATAGATACTTGCTCAGCTAGGTAAGTAAAATTTTGTTTTGAGCGTTGTTTTTGTTACCTACATTGATTAATTTCATTAATTTTAAATATTATTAACCGTCCCGCTACTGCGAATGGCCGCCAATAAATATGCAGTCGAAGGATATATTTCAGGAATATACTTCGTTGATATTATTGCGCTTTATCGGCACAATATGACTGTGGCATGTATATTTGTCTAAACGTTTGGTCCCAATAATTTCTATTGTTATCTAACGATAGCTAGGTGCTAGAAGGGTGTGGGCGCGGCGGCGGGCGGGCGGCGACGGTGCGCGGGCGCGCGGGAGCCTGGCGAATAAAGGCACATCGAGTCGTGATCCAGTTATGTTTCGTGTCTTTCGAATTCATTTCAACCACAATATATCCCCTATCCAGATTTCTAAATCTGTACAAGGGAACAACTATTAACACTAGTAAATATTTGCGTAATTTTAAATAAAATGTTACTCCACAACTAAACTGGCTACATTCATTAATTCTTAAATCAGTATCTTCCATATCACATTCCATGTCCTACTGCGGCACGTGTCGCCGTACTTATTTTCATCGCTACTCATTTGGCAACATGGCGGTGGAATTAAAACTAATTATATGAAGATCGGCGTCGCTCGTCATCAAAATGTGTTTTCACATTTGATTTCACGCGCCGCTGGCTGGCTGGACCACTGCGGCTCTGCGGCCGCTTCCCACTCGGAGAAATTTTCATAAGAAAAACCGTCGTTGACGCCTTCATTGACCGGTATCTCCGTTCGACTGAAAGCCTCAGCAAATTTACCTATTTCTGTTGACCCAAACGCTTGTTGGAAAGCAGGCAAGGGAACCACTGGTGGCCTTTTTTCAACTGGAGGCGGTTCTTTTATTTTAATAGCTGGACGTTCGACCTCCCGACAAGGTTTGACATCAGAGAATGCACCCACGCTGGATGGACTTGCCGTACTGTTCGCTCTTAGTCGCATAGATTCTGAAGAGTACATGGACTCTTCATAAGGAGAAAACAGATTTGATCTTCCATCGTGCGTATAATTCATACTTCCCGACTGTGAATGTGGCCCCTGAAATCAAATGTTATACTTTTAATAAAAAAATAATAAAAATTTATACACAAAATAAAACTGTTTTCACCGAACCAAAAAAAAATAACTTCACAACTAATTAATTTAAATGTAATACCTTCATAGACGCAAAATCTGTAGAATATCGCATTTGCTCTCGAGCACATGAGAACCCTCGTGAATTCCAACCAGCATTCGCGTTACTCCAACCACCATTATTCATCATATTCATCTGAAATATTTAAATTTAGTTAAAATGTATCGAAAGTTAACCCAATATCTATACCCAATTTGAATTATAGTTAAAAAAAAACCATCATTTATTGGGCATTGTAATGGAAACTTTTTACCTACAAATACGTATATAACGACGGCCGTGGGCCTATGGTAACTTCTAGCTTAGCTTGATCTACAAATATTTATATCGATCCCGACCAATTCCCATAGTGACTGGGATCCGACAATTAAAAGCGGTGCTCGTGTGTTCTCCTGTGTCTGGTATTGCGGATCTTTAAAATCAATATTATATGACACTTGCTGCAAGTCGGATCCCCTCCAATATCGTCGTTATCGGTGGTCGGACCTTAAGCTCATCTCGCTTGGCTTTTGATTGTTGGATCTACATATATACTCTTTCTTTGAGCTCTAACAAAATTGATATAAATTATTATTTTTAAATTATTAAAAGTAATTACTTGATAATGTGGCCACATTGATTGCTGCTCACAGTAGTTCGGGCTCCGTCCATTCATATTGCATTCTAGCGGAGGCTGAAATCAGAAAAGAAACAAATATATACTCTAGGCGAACGAAAAAGTTATCAACAAAAGTAGTATTATTAGTTCCTTAATAAATAGGAAAGCTTTTATTAATTTTCAGATGATAATAAAAAGATTTGTACTGATTACAATATCATTCTTATCTATTTATCATTAAGAAAATATGATATTGCTGTGTACGTAAGAGGCGACTAACGGATTTGGAGCTTTTAAGGGATTTTTGGGCGATGTGGTTGGAGACCCATCACCGAAAACCTTTATTTTACCATCTTTTCTCCACTAAAATTTCCAAACGTGGCTGAGGAATTTCCAATTCTTTAGCTCTGGCTACCCCTTCTAGGGATTTATAGCCGTGAGCATATGTATGTATGTATGTAAGATATGATTACTTCATACGAAAATCATGGCACAAATTAAGTCCAAGAATTTATAGATAAAAG
This sequence comes from Bedellia somnulentella, assembly GCA_963576735.1. Lineage (NCBI taxonomy): Eukaryota > Metazoa > Arthropoda > Insecta > Lepidoptera > Bedelliidae > Bedellia > Bedellia somnulentella. Next base: position 7,435,104 of record OY755176.1, read on the forward strand.
ATGCACTGATTTACGTATTTTATGAACAGACAGTACTCGATACATTATATGAACGATTGATATAAAATACAATAAAAATATTATTAGTAATAAAAAATATATTACATTCATTGCCTAATACATTTTCTAACAATGTAAAAAAAAATATAAAAAAATATGCATTTCTTTTTTGTTTTTTTTTTGACAACCACAGTTGAATAAGTGATCTTTTAGAATTGTAATACTTTTTACAATTCGTTTTAAAAGTGTTCTGTGTATATTTAATATTTAAGCCATGGCCTTGCAGCAATTATTAACATTTACTATAAACACATCGGCATAAACAATTCAGGCACATTTAATCTAAATGATTCGATAGTATCGTATAGTAATAACTTAACGTCATCAATTACAAAACGCAAGAAAACTAAAATGTATCAAATTCAACAGAAAAAACTTGCAAATCTGCGTAAAGTTGATGTTTAAAATTTAAAAGCCTCGTGCGTGTTGTAAACGGGCGAAATACGCATACGCTATCGATCATGGAAGCTACAAGCTACGAACGAGCAGAGAGCAATTCTACCAAGTACTGAACCACTCCCAAAAAAGGTCGCACTGTATTAAACGAAACCTTTTCGATGTTTTTCTATTATTGAGCAGTAATTGATACTCCCTTGGAGTTTTTCTATTGATGAAACGACATAGATGAGTTGAGTAATGAGTCACCATTCGACAGCCAGTTTATTAGCCTTGTTTGTTAAGTTCTATTTATATAATCCATTTACCAAATGTATGTGCAAATATTATACGCAAATGTAAAAAAAACGTACAACTAATTTATTTATTTTAAATTAAATATGTTAAAAACGTTTGTTATGTTAACAATTTCTTGTTTTAAAATCAGAATATTTGTATATATATATGTATATCTTTACGATTGTTGAGAAAACCTATGAGATATCGCATGGATATCCCACGAGATACTACTTCGTTCGCTTCTATTGCAAAAACAATTTTACAAATAATCACTTAATCGTCAATACAAAATACTTTTACTTGCATACAGTCCACGTTTTGCTGTACTTTACTCAAACCACAGTCGCCCCACCCCACAGTTTATTTTAATTTTAGATTCGCTTTCTCTGTGAGCTATATTGATAGCAAATCAGACTGAACACAAAAGTTTTGTAGCAAATTGATTGCACGTATTCTAGAACAAATATTGTGATTCAAAATGATTATTGGTGTAATGGCGCGAGTATATATGTTTGTAATAGCTGCTTAAAAATATCAGTTTAGAGACGTTAATAATTTTATTGTAGGAGGTAAAAATATATGAAATTAATCAAAAAGCTGTTGGTTAGTCCTCATTAATTATTTAATTAGTAGCTATGAAATGTATGAGTGTATGTGGTGCAGCGGTAGGTAGCCAGATTACGGTCGATCGATAAATGAGTACACTGATACGGGTGGGCGCTAACGACGACGTCACACTGAATAGCCTTCGCTTCTTGTACTTTCAGGGTTGCCACTTGCTTGTTTGGTATCGATTGTTATGGCAAATATATAGAAATACTTCGGTTTTTCATTTTGTTTTGTTTAAAGTTGTGATGTATGAACCCGTAAGAATTCAAATTTATATATTTTGTACTTTTTATTGATATCAAATATAAAAAAGATAAGAACAGAAGGTATTTTTATATTGTAAACGACTATATTCGGATGATGCGTATTCAACTCCAGAATATTTACTTTCCTTGATAATAACATTTATTTATAATTTATTTATTTTACCACTAATAATATTCAATTCTACTTATTTCAGTGTTAGAATTCATCATAAATAGTAAAAGGCAACCCTATAAATCGCAAACGAGATAGTGTTTAGTCGGGCGAACGCGGCGGGCGGGCGCGGCGGCGGGCGCGATCGATGTCCGTCACGGAGCCGTTCTGCAGCGCTGCATCGCTTTTCACCTGCATTCTACACCCACCACTAACGGAAAATCACTTCGACCAATAAAATATTCTCTCCATATATTTAAGAACCCTTTTATGCTGTATATTTGAATTTATATACCTGTCAACTTCGAAGACAATCGCATAACCTAAGTTTAAAACTAGGAAAATTTGTTAAAAACTTCAAATGTATTCCCGCCAAAACAACGACGCCGTCATCCCTTCTCGGCTACGCTAACACCCTGTTACAGCGTTCGTCTCGTAGATAGCTACGCGACGACGCGCAAGCTACGACTTTCGTAGCGCTCGCCTTATCGTAGACAATGTTAAATGCTAAAATGTTATGAAGTATGCAAGTTTTGTTACAATATGACGAAGAATGTAACGAAAAGTCAAGCATTATTTTAGTTTGATACAGTTTGTTATTTAAAATACTTTTGGTTACAGATTCATATTGATTAAAGTATAGTTTTTTTTTATTAAATTTTACTAGTAATTGCATTTGTACATTTTTATACCAATTTATTTTTTTAAGATAAATATTTCAACTGCTTTTCCGTCGTCCAATGCAATAAAGTTTTTTTGTGCAATAATCAGCAAATGTAGTAACTTACTAAAACTCCAAGTTACTAGTTTAAATTTTCGATCCGTGCTACATCGGTAACTATTTAGTACTACGAACGCGTCTTGCTCACACTAGTGGCAACAAAAAGAGATATAAGTTCGTAACAGCTCTAATGTCACTGAATCGGGGGTGGTGAACCCACGTAAGTTATCGATCAGCGCGCGGCCTCCACGACACGCGGAAAAATCAACCGCTGACAGCTTTCATAGGGCACCTCGCGCTCGACGTCGCCCCGCGCCCGCCCGCGACCGCCCTCATTAGCGCCTTTGTCTCGCTCACTTGTCTCTTAATATGACGGTGACACGATACTGCCAACTTTCATCTAACCTAACTGCACTTTGACATTGAATTCCCTAAAAGAAGTAATTAAATAATAAATTGAGAAACAAAATTTGCACACCCAATATTTTTTACATGGCTCATTATCATTTGTAACTTATCACGCGGGAACAAAAGTTTCTGTTGCGAGTATACTTGTTTTTACTCTTATAAGTTTAGTTAGTTTATGAATGGAACCGAGTCGAATTAAGTTTGTTTCAATGGACGTACATTCCTGAATACTGATCCGCGTCTATTGATTTTCACACACGACAGACAAAGTTTGTTTACCTCGTGACAACAATGTTACTGCACATCACACCAAAGTTTTATATCAAGGTTATTTGACAAACTGTTTTATAGCATTTAACTTTGTCATTTACAAACTAATTACATCGTTAAAGGTTCAGATGAAAACTTTATTTTTTTAGATTAGCATATAAAGTCGCATTAGATGTTTAATTATTTGGTTATCTGAAATGTTTTTTTTACTAATAAATGAATCATGACAACAGTAATTATGTATACAAAATGAGGAAAACCGTCACTAAAGAACAACCACAGTGTTTCATATATTTGCATTTTGCAAAATGCCATTCAGTACGTGCGTGAACAATTGTTAATAAACAATCTCTCCTAAACGAAACTGTTATGTTGATAAAATCTTCTTCTAAAGAAATGTAAGAATTGAGTGTTACATTCTAAAAATATACACAAAAGGTTGACAATACATGAATAGGCAAGTTACGATTGTCATCAGTTGATGGCCTCTGACACTGACCCACATATGCAAAACACGCAGAGATCGTACGTACGTATGTAAAGGAGGTCTTTTTTTTGATGGGATTATTCCAACTTTCCTGACTGTTTAGAACAATTTAATTCAGACTTGTTTTATTATAGCTCATCTAAAATTAAGTTGAAAAGTTTTTTATTTTGAATCTATTTACATAAAATATGACACGTCGATTTTTTTCAGTATTTTTCTGGTTTGATACTATTCAATATAAAAAAGAGACGTCACGTGAATGATGATTAAAATTGATTGTTTTTTTGTATATTCAATGAACCGTAAACACAGAAACACACAGGGTGCCAATTCTACAATTTTAAGAAACGTCACCTTTTTGATACAGTCTGTAGGTCAAATAAGTACAATACTGTTCCTCTATTTTTAATCGTTACAACGTAATCGGTTCTACTATCTTAGCTGTCGGAGCATGGTTTTGTCAAGTTTGACATTCCAAATAAGTCATTTATTCATTCTTTAATAAGTCAAATTAGTATTGTCATTTCAGTGATATAAAAAATCTACCGCAATAACTGTACCTACTTCTGTACCATCGCCAAGACTAAAGAAATATCATTTAAATTTTTTGTACAGTTTATGAGTACTTTCTGCTAGAAGATTCTTCCGAATTACCTTTTTATCACCCATAGACAGCTTAAATATATACTCTTCACATTAGGTTAATTCTTTCCATGGGTGTCGTAAGAGGCGACTAAGGGTATGGGGCTTTTTAAAGTGATTTTTAGGCGATGCGGTTGAAGAGCCATCACCAACGATACTTTATTTCTAATATCTTCTCCCATATCAACTTCCAAATGTGGATGGGGAGTTTTTAACTCTAAAGCTGTGGCTACCCCTTTTAAGGGATATATGGCCGTGAGTATATGTATAGTAAAATTAAAAACCTGTAACAATGTATCCACGAATACATTGTCACAGGACAGGACTAAGTATAACTCAGCTATAATAGTTTCCTCGCGATATTTCCCTCACGGTTAACGTCCTCAATAAATAAAAAAACATTGGTCAAAGCCCAACGAGAACTAAAACTCAAACCGATAAAGTGAAGTCTCAAGAAAAAGAAGAAGAATAAAAATTGTGAATCAAGTAAACCAAATAAATACATATAAATTTATCACACAACCTGTGAGGCGTCCAGAGTGTAAAGAATAAAAAAGCATGTATATAAATATTCATTAAACTAGAAGAAGCTAGATAAGTTAGCCAGGATTGTACTAATTCAACAAAATTTACAGTTTCTGCCTACTCCGATGGGAACTAATCTCGTGAGTTTACGCAAGTAGGTTAATATGATTTTCTTTTATTTATTTTTTTCATTATGATAGAGCCAACAACCTTTATTTCACCATCTTTTCCACACACAACTTCCAAAAGTGGCTGAGGAATTTTTGATTCCTTAGCTCTGGCTACCCCTTCTAGGGATTTATAGCCGTGAGTATATGTATGTATGTATGTATGTATGTATTATGATAGAGAGAAAAAAACTTGAAATTATTATTCTAATTGAAATATTTATCTTTAATTTATGATGAAATATACATTTGTTAGATAAGATGTGGCACGTTTATGAGTATTTTTAGATTTTTTTTAAATCAAGACTTTTTTCCCTGGATATTAGACTTTGTTTTAAGGTTTTAAGGTTTTGTTTTAAGTTTGTGGATTAAGCAAAAGGAAAAATCGACCATCATTAAGTTGGTGGGATAAAAGTGTGAAAGATGCGGTAAACGAAAAGAAGAAGCCGATGCCGAAAAGAAGATGAAAGCCTGGCTCGATTTACTAGCAATCAAAGCTACTAAACGAATGAATGTGTATAAATGATGACGAAGTTGAGAGTCTAGGAATAATTGTCTGGTGAGGATTTTTCTTCTCACGTTATGTGATTGGTTTTTTGTGATGGACAATTTATTTTAATTATGTCAAACTAGCGTTTGGTTTGGTCGCATAGATTTTTTTTTTATAAAGTAAAACATGTTTATAAACTGAAATTGTACAAACCATATTTTGAAAAAATGAAAAAATATGAATGTAAAGAGTTTCTTTGTTGCTTCTTCTCTTTACGAACACCGGATTAACGATTAATTTAAAACTTTGAGGTTCAAAAAATGTTAGTATTTAACTTTATTTTGAAAATTTTTTTTTTTTTTTTATACTGTCAGTGGTTTTGGTACCAATTATTCGTGAAGATGTAGCTTAATTTGAAGATTTCAAACTGGAACATTCATATGGTGTCTCTATTTTATAAGAATTCCTTGCGGAAGATATCAACCAAGCTGAAAATCACCTAAGAATAAACATTTATATTTGAAATCATGTAGGAGAAGGTAACAAATAATAAAGCGTATATTTATCATACAAAAACTTGTATTAAAAGTTCTTTGCTCGTCTTAGTGATTATACTTTAGTTACAAATATATAATAAATAATATGTTCTAGATACTTGTTTCTTTATTAATTTACTAGTGGACCGTTTCAGATTTGCACGAGTATTATTTATACTTTGAATATACGCCTGTGTTTCTTAGGGTTAATATTTACTGGCATAAAAACTTGAAAACTGTGATAATTTAATTAGGAATAACGTTTTTAAAGGACTAACAGCAACGTTAATTACTATAAAACTAAAGGCTTAACTGTTTTCGCTTAGTTTTTATATAGTCGTTACCTAGCACAAATTTACAATGCATAAGTTTAGTACATAGGCAACCCATAATGTTTGCGGTTGTTAGTGGAATATCCACATCCCTATCCAGGAGGAGGAAATGGCTTATTCCACTTTTCCCCGTTGACAATCCCCGTCAACGGGGATAAGTGAACTTTTTGTTCACAAATCCCCGTTAACACAAATTGGAGCGTGTAATGGGGATAAGTGAACTAAAAAGTTCACTAATCCCCGTTACGTTAAAAATAAAATAATCATGTAAGAATCAGGTACCTTCTATTTATTATTGGATAAGAACTCACTTATTGATTATTGTTATAATCAAATTAAATAAAATTTAAGCTTGATTACAACACCATTTATACTAAAATCAAAATTTTTACTATTATTTACGTTGCTTCGATAATGATAGAGCTGTTATTAACAAAACGTAAGTACAAACTATAAAATAAAATACAGACAGTTACTTTCAAGTAATAACTGATTTTACATTTCTTTTACCTGGCGCTGGCTGAAGACGCATCGTATAATAAAGTTCTAGCATTGCAGGTTTCTGAAAATGGTATTGCAGAAAAAACAATGAAAAGGATTAATCGCGACAAATTTATACAGGAGGTCCAAATGGAACTTTTTACAGGGGAAATTACGATTGGGCACTCCTTAGAGAAGCTTAGGTGATTCAAAACCTTTTAATATTAACACTTTTTGTTAATTATGTTAGTTTTGTATTCTTGCTCAAATAGCATATTGTAAAGAAGCTTAGGTATATTATTTTTAATTAACAATCTGTGATTTTATTATGTTATGAATGTTATATTTTAATGTATCTTTTTTAATTAATACATGTAACAAACTGTGATTTTGTTAGGCGTGTTAAGTAAATTTAACTATTAAACTGTAATTGTAGGCAGTAAGAAATGTAAAATCAGTTATTACTTGAAAGTAACTGTCTGTATTTTATTTTATAGTTTGTACTTACGTTTTGTTATTAACAGTTCTATCATTATCGAAGAAACGTAAATAATAGTAAAAATTTTGATTTTAGTATAAATGGTGTTGTAATCAAGCTTAAATTTTATTTAATTTGATTATAACAATAATCAATAAGTGAGTTCTTATCCAATAATAAATAGAAGGTACCTGATTCTTACATGATTATTTTATTTTTAACGTAACGGGGATTAATGAACTTTTTAGTTCACTTATCCCCATTACACGCTCCAATTTGTGTTAACGGGGATTTGTGAACAAAAAGTTCATTTATCCCCGTTGACGGGGATTGTCAACGGGGAAAAGTGGAATAAGCCGAGGAAATCAATCAAAAATTTCGAACTTCTTTTCTCAATTTAATAATAATCATATTAAATTTCACATCACAATACTTCTTAAATGCCCAACTATAAAATATTCACTGTATATTTATATCAAAAACATAACTCTCACAACCACTTCTTCTTGACTACTCAAATTTTCCTAACACCTCCATAACAACAACTAAACCCTAATTCTCTTTTTAAATATGTATTAAATGTCAAACCAAAAACTAAATTTAAACTTTCCACTCTATAGAATATCATCAACAGCGGTTTACGTAGTGTGGCCGCACATGAACCTAACTTTTTAAGTAAATAAATGATAGTAAAATTTTATATTACCTTAAGCCTATTAATATATTCATTCACTCAACTTTCCAAAAGTGGCTTAGGAATTTCCAATTCCTTAGCTCTGGCTACCCCTTTTAGGGATTTATAGCCGTGAGTATATGTATGTATGTATATATATCCGACTTTACACTAATCAGCCAATCAAATCAAAATCTATTGTCTATAATATCTAATTTCCAAAAGGAGAGATATTTGTTTGTATGTATAGGTTCCTACTTCCCCAACAGCTCAACCGATATAAAAAATATTTTTTTAATTAAACGTTAGAATCATTCAAAAGTAACGTAGGCTATATATCATCACACGAAATATCATAGGGGTGTTGGTGATGAAACTGACATACATATATGGCTTTCGAAAAGACTAATTTGAACCCTCGCCGCGGGTATTCTACCCATTGAGCCATCAATTTAGCTATAAAATGCATACATATAAACTGGTTTCCCATAATACAGGCCTAGCCTAGTTTGGGAACCTCTGCTTAAGTCTGTACTACTGTAAATGCCTTGTCCAATAAATAAATACTATTTTTTTATTTATTATATATTTATAAGCTGTGTAGTGTCGGCTTAGAATAGCACTACCCCATTTCTTCCGGTGGGTGTACGTAAGAGGCGACTAACGGACTTGGAGATTTTTAAGGGATTTTTGGGCGATGCGGTTGGAGACCCATCACCAACAACCTTTGTACTACCATCTTTTCCCCACTCAACTTCCAGAAGTGGCTGAGGAATTTGTTATTTCTCAGCTCTGGCTACCCCTTTTAGGGATTTATAGCCGTGAGTATATGTATGTATGTATGTATTATATATTTACGGCTATAAATCCCTAAACGGTGTAGCCAGGGCTTTGGAATCAGAAATTCCTGAGCCACTTTTGGAAGTTGAGTGGTGAAAAGATGGTATTAATAAATAATTGTTCGTGCCGGGCTATCTAACCACATCGACCAAAAATCACTAGAAAACCCACGCTAAATCACTAAGGGTATAGACCCTTAGACTCCTATTATAATGACCACCCACCGGTAGGAATGGGATAGTGTTATTCTGAGCTGAAACTACACAGTGACACCTGTGTTTTGCTATAAAAAAACATATTTATCTTATATCTACTTTGACTGGGACCTCATAGTACCACAACATGAGTTAACGTTTACTTGAATAAGTGTAACTGCATTTATCATATCGATTTTCATTGAGCCACATTGAAACGATATCTACTTCAATACATTTGAAATATTTTCGCACGTTGAATAAGATAATTTATCAGAAAAAAAAATGCCATAAAAAACGCATATTTTATTGATATCTTAAAATTTTCAACAAAATGTAAATGGAATCCAATAAAATATGGGTGAATACATTTAAAAAAATATTCATATTCATATTCTGCAAAAAAAAAAAATTTCAAATGTATGAAACAATACACAAAAAGCTACTGTTGTTTTTTAGGAGAAAAACTGTATCATTATGGTGGATTTTAGCTTCAGGCAGCTGTCAAAAGAACTCTTAAAAACGCTTAGAATACCGATTTGGCGAATCATTCGTTCAATCATCATAATGCTGAAAATTACTCATTCAGTACATTTACTCAGTCCAAAGATGTTTATTGTCGGTAGACTATTTTGATAATGACACTCGTGTAGTCAATCATAATCTCCACTAGATTTTTTGTAAAATAAACCTTTCAATGAATATTTTTTAAATGTAGAGGTGATTTTTTATTATAATACTTGTAACATTTTGTCATGAATTAAATAGATTTCTGTAAATTATTCCGAATGAAATAAAATACGTACCGTGGGAGGCAATGGCAGGTGTTGGACGGGGGTCCTCGCTCTGGCCTCCCTCCGGGCCATGGCGCGACGCACACGCATCTCTTTCGATGCATACGGACCATAATCTGAAGAAAAATAACTCTATTAGAAATTGAAACCATCTAGCTTAATATATCTCAGGTTAATTTGGATTAATTAGGTATACCAAATAACAAAAGAATTTTAGAACTGTGCGCCAAGTTTTCAAAAGAACAAACACAAACAGACTACCACTGTCTACCACCAGACAGGGAAAAATATATGTATGAACTTTGGCCATATTTGTATTTGTAATAATGATAAGCATTTGTGTTAATTTTTCCGGGATTAAGTTTTTATGGTATATTATAAGATAGCACTGCCTATGGTCCTTTGCTAGGCCATCTTTTTCTGCCTCTTCTTTAAGTAACTGAGATATTAGCTTTATAAATTATTATTTATATATTGCAACTATTTATTAATAAATTAATAGTTACAATAGTTTGTACATATGTTTGACTTCAATCTTGAAAATATTACGACGATTACAGTTAGTTTCATAATGATTTCCTTAGGAACGAAATTTCACAATATTTCCATTGTTTCGTCATGAATTGTGTTGTTAGAGAGTTAATAAGCCAGTGGCTCATACGTAAGCAGGGCGACTATTTTAACAAATTAGATATTTATCCTAAATGCCTTTGCTGCATGTTTGGGAAAATCTCAAAGAACCATAATTTTTGTAAAGCGATTTATCTCAAAGAGAGCTGTTCTATAGGACATTGGCATCCCATTAGGATTTCATAAAAGCGTTTGGAAATCTTGCGAATAATATTCACTATAGCAAATTTGTACCTGCATATTGTACGTGACTTCAAATAGCACTAAGCCATTCCTAACCACAGGTGTCGTAAGAAGCAACTCAGGGTTTAGGTTTAACTTCCTATATATTAATTATAATATTCCTATATATCCTATATTTTACATTTTAACTTACGAAAGTGACTAAGAAATTTGTAACTCTGATGCTCAGGGATTTATAGTATATGCATGTATGTTAGATGTAATTTGTTGCATATTGACTGATTCTGCGCATATTTTACCTGCGTTATTTGCCTTTAACATTAATTTTAAATATTTCGCCCTAGTTAATTAATCAACTAAAGAACAATAAATGCTCTATCATACTGCTTCACTTTTGAAGTATGGTAGCACATATTTATTATAAGGGTCACTTTTATGCATTCATGATACCAAAATAAAAATACGTGAGTACACTGTCCATGCAAAACGTGGGTACTCTGAACACCAGGTGACAAAGTCACGTGATGTTCAGAACTATTAGTACCTCTGCCAACCCCTTCGGGGATATTCGGCGTGAACGTTTATGTTATGTTATGTTATGTTATGATACCAAAAGTTCGCGCGAATACTAACTTCCAAACAATGTATACCTCTGAAATGACCGCACTTATTGTGATGATTCTTTTTTGATAGAAAGATCTCTTCAAACTCTTTATTAACTTTTATTTAATTAGAACAAACCAGTACAAGTTGAACTCGCAAATCGATCCGTCCAAGGTAAAATGTTAGAAAAGTTGTCCACGCGAAAGCTGGTGAAGATATAGAAATGTACACTTAATAACTTTATTTGCAAAACTTTGTTTCTAAGTGTATTTTCAAGGTTTCAAATGTACCCGCTTTTGAAACCTTCGAAACCAAACTTTTTCGATTCATTTTTTTGGTTTTTCCTCAGTAGGTACCGTATACTTATTTATTTAGGAAAATACTTTGTTTTTAAAGCATTTTTTATATCTAGCATTACATATTGATAGCAATAAATTATGAACAAGCTTCTGTTATGTTCATAATAATATTAGTTGTCTAAAAGAGATCTCTTTTAGTGATAAGACCAACTGTACTTTGTTTTGTAAAACTGTATATTGCAAATATTTTTACTGAATTGGTATTTGTGATGGGATAAAAGATGTCAAATTAAGCGCGAATTAAGTTGTAATTTGCATATATTTTAGCGTAATTTTGCCATAGAAAAATCTAGTAAATGTAATAGCTGTGTTATTATACTATTGGTGTCACCATGAACATTTCATATTCGATCTTTAAACAGAAATATGCATACAATTGTACTAATGCAATTTTATTTATCTGAACGCGTTTATGTTTTTAGTAGGAGGGGGAATGATAACGGAGTCAGAGCAAAGAAGTGTAAAACGATTTTCCACTCCTTTAACTCAAAGTCCTTCAGCTTAATGTTTTGCTTAACATTAAGTTTGAATAACTAAGAATATTCGCTTCAAGCACCTCATTAGCATATTAATGGAGAGCTGAGATGTTTTATCATAATAAATGAGACATTTCACAAAAAAACGATTATGGAGCTAAACTCTACAGTCTGCATATCAAAACCACTCTGCATGCAACATTGTATTTCATTATACCCCAATATGTCTGGAATCGACAGCATAGTAAATACAAGAAGGTTGTATATCACGTTGTGAAATTTCAGCGTCAGTTTAGGGCGGCTGAGCGTTATACCCGGTCAATATGAAGAGTGGTTGTGCGATCAATCGCGGGTGTTGGAGGGTGGGGGTGCGCGGGCGGGGGCGACCACCTGTAGCGCCTCCCCGCGCCCCGCTCGCTCCTCCGCACCCCCTCCGTCGCCCGAGACACGTGACGTCGTCGCTGGGAAATTCATCGAAACGTAAACACGAAATTCTAACTTCATTGTTCAGAGTATACAGCATCTATAATAGCGAGGAGGTCGACGTCAGCGCTCCGGATGCCTATCTTGCGACGTATTAGTAAACACGCATTATCAACGTGAATTATTTAAACCTATTGTGTGTTCAAGTACACAATGGTACAGATTTAGCTCTCTGATCGGATCTTGTTTAAATTATTGCCTCATCTACATACTGTAAAATCTGTTGTGCGGAGATTGACGGAAGTATTTACTATTGCAAATTTCATGATAACTTCTTACATCAAACTTAGTAGCTAAGTGTCGCAGAAAAATTGGTGTATGAGACTGTTAACTCATCACCTTCTTATATGTCCTAGTAATTACCATATAATATGGAATTAAATATATGCCATATCAGCAAAGTTACGAAATTTGGTAGAGCTGTCGATTTCAACTAATCATTCAACCAACAGTTTATTAAATGTGTATTGATTAAGATAACATTCTAGGTCTCCTGAAATAACTGTTAGGTAAATGTATTTTCGGGATCAGTTGTGACCTCACTCACAATCCTGAATTTAAAAAAAAAACTATTAATTAAATATCCTCCGTTCATTTAACTAATGTCTGTCAGTAGACGTAGACTGCCCCCTCCCACCAGAATTTACATTATTACTAATAAATAAAGAATAAATAAAGGAAAGAAAAATTTCGACACAGGCGGACACAGACAATTTTTATTTATTAGTAATAATCCCCACATGAGGTTTTCATGAACAAAAAGATTTAAATTTACATTATTACCGTATTGCAACTCAAAAATTGCCATAAAATATCAATGTAATTTTCATACAAATTTCCCAATCATTTAAAACATAATTTATCATTACAATCATCCTAACTCATTAAAAACATTTTTGAGGCATTAAGTTAATAAGAAATGAAAAAAAACTGGCAAGCCTAAATCTGTCCAAATTGAAAAATAAGTTTTTTATCTATTGATGGAACAGGTAAAAAATCTAATGCGAAACCCAACTTGAAATTGCGCGCAAAATCTACATAAGTATTATTAAAGTAAACTATTAAAAAATCGTTTATTAGAATATCATTTATATAATAATGACAGTAGAAAAGAAGCTTGGTGATGAGTTTTGAACAAGAACTTTACTAAATTACCAAACAGGTCTAGACCTCTAACAAATTATGTTTGGAACTTTCAGGAATACACAGGATAGTGCTATTCGAAGCCAAACACAAGCAAATAAACACTATACAACCTATGAAAAATATGAAAAGATTAACAAATTTTACCAATCATATCATTACCCCCTGTCCAGACGTACTAGGTCTTACCTGAAAACAAAATACAGTAATACAAACAATACCAACCCATGGGCATTCCATGGTCGAGGTGCGCGGCGTGGTGCGTTGGGTAGTCGTACCGGTAGGCGGCGTACCGGTACGGGTCGTGGGCGGGCGGCGCGTAGTACCCCGGCGCGTACCCGTACGGCAGCGAGTACGGCGCATACGCATCCCACGCGCCGTACCCGTGGGGCGTGCGGTACTCGCCGTACTTGCAACAGTCCATGGTCTTCCTCTACGCGCCCGTCAGCGCGCCAGCCTCCCGCAACCATGCTCGCCCGCGTGTCCAACGCCACATCACCACCTAAACTCTAATACCACTAAAATATCCTACCACCGATCACCAAAAAATAAAAAAGAAACGAAAACACCACCCGCAAAAACAAAAACAATAACTCGTTTACAGTTAGTGATAAGAGGCGGCGCCCGCGTCTTTGATAACGTAATATCGGAGCCGCAATGAATCGCTGCGACGTTAGGCAGCGGAAAGAGGTCGTTCGAGTTTGCCGGCGACGAAGGGAGATCCAGTGGCTGAGACAGGCGGGCCGGCGGGGGGGGCCCGCGGCCGGCGGCTCGGCGCAGCGCGGCGCTCGACGAACGCCGACTGAAGGCGCCGCGGAATCGATATGCCCCGTCGCCCGCTCTCGCCCCGCCCCGAGCCCTGCGCCCGTTTTCCGCGCCAACTTCATCTTCCCCACTGGATTTTATATTCAAACCTTAAAACCATGGCGAAACTAACTTACTTATCAATATTTGTAGTCGTATGAAAATTCAGTAGTACTTTAAAATTATTTTAGCTTAAAAAAGTTTCCAGACACATGAAACTAAATTTATAAACTGAAACCAACTACGCTAAATATTTTGAAAGCAGCAATAAACCTGGCTCGACTACAACTTTAAACATGTTAGGTTTCGTTTTATTGGAAAAGTGCATACAAAGTAAGTTAGATAAAGTTGAGTGGTATTGATAAGGGAAGGGAGCGATGCGCGAAGCGAGGCGGTTAGTTGCAAAGTTTTATCGAATTGCGCGTAGGCGGGAGTGACCCAGATGGCCGCGCGAGTGCGACCCGCGCCCTGTGTTCTGCCCTTCACGACTCCCGCCCGCCTGCGCCTTACTACGTACAGATATCTACTTACAAAACTCTTCTAATTCACTTTCAGAACAACGTCGTATCCTTGTCACGCACATTACCTCCCATTCATTCGCTGCTGTCTAGCAGTCTGGCTGGACAGCAACTTATCAAAATATCGTAAAAACTCATCATAAACTGTTGTTCAAAGTTGCTTCAACAAGCACGGCAATACTTGGTTGTAATAAGTGATTCAAGACTCACTAAAGTTACTATCGTAATTTCTCGTTTCTTATCTGTTTGTTTCACCTTTACAAAGGTTTTCATATTTGGTGTCTCGTAATGGGATTAAAGTTAAATTTTCTTGCATAAAAATCATAGTTTGTTTTTATAACTTTATACAACTGATAATGCTATATTTTTGGAAATCAGACCATTTTTTAATCTTCTTTGATTATTAATTGACATTCCAGTTAAGTGGTTCAAGTATTTATTGCACACGAGGCAAGGCAATGTTGAAATTAGTCGATGTATGATAGTCACTATGTTACGCTTATTCCTAGGGGTCTCATAGTTCGCATCACCTGTGTTTGTAGCTTAAATATCTGTTAGGCTAGAAAGTTGAAAATACAGTCAACCATAAAACGTGGGAAATTATTTGTTCCTGCCTCAGATTTAAAGGCTAATGCAGGGTTGCAAACAGTTAAAAAGTTAATTGGACGTCTACGTAAGGACCGATTCTAAGATTTTCACTGCGGATGTGTTTAAATTACATCCCTTTTACGGAGTACTGGTAAAACTATACTGTATTTTTTCTATAATAATTTTCGTGGTTTATAATACAACCCAATTAGTATTGAATAAATAACTCCGCTTATGATTCTCTAACTATTGAAACATATAACAAAATATTTTAAAAATATATGTTTTTAGCACCAGGCGGAAAAACTTTCGCAAAATACCTGACCGTGACCACATGAAACTGTGACATTCAAAACATTTGATCCGCAAGTATAACTTTTGTGGCGAAGTTTTTATCTTCGAACCCACTCTTCTCGGGAATCATCGTCTAAGTTCCAACTTTACTTTTTAAGAGAGCTTTTTCTTCTGAAATGATAAATGTTTTTTGCTTTTATATAGATTACTTGTATTTTTCTATTGGGGAAGCTTTTAATAATTATGTTTTCTCAACATTATAATACTTTTTAAGTGCGAGTATGCTTAACGTCTTTTTCTAAATATTTCTAAATATTAAACCAAACATTTTCTTTAATTCTGTAGCCATGGAAGGAAAGGGCTCATATCACCCAGTGTTCTACGCTTAAAGTATTCATACAATTTTATTCCTAGATCGATATGAGAAATAAAGACTATTAGTTTGCGTGTTAACGTCTTAATAATCGATGAAAGCACGAAAACAGTCATGTAAAGTTTCCTTGATTTAGATAAATAGTATATATTTTCAGTCAGATTAATAGTATCCCTCTAACAATTACATGAAAGACATAAGTTTAAAATTATTTTTAACAGAGATTTGCGCTTAATGATGATATTTTAATTTATAATTTTAAAAAAAAACAGTAAAAGAAGAGTCGGCAAGACAAAGCAGTGTAGGTTGTGTTCTTCCGCAGATTGTTCTTTCTCTTGCAAAACATTACACTTTTTCGTGCTTACAGCTGGCTTTCATGGTTTTATAAGACATTGTTTCAATATACTGTTCATTATATTTATTTAGTTCTTTACTTCATTTTATAAAAGATTTGAGTGTCGTAGTCACATGAGACTACTTGTAAGTGATGTGTGGTGCCATTTACCATATCGACTCACTGTACGCGAAGAAATTGTCTTAAGACACGTCCATCCATATTTTAAACTTAATACCGAAGAGTAACTTCCATATTACAAACGCGATAAATTTTAAAGATTGACCATATCAAAGGATGGCTCTTACTAACCCCGTAAATGAACGTAGGTCGGGCTCTATGACTCCATATGTATTGACTATTGTCTACCAGTATTAAAACGTTTATAAAAGGTTAGTTCCGCTTATGAATTTTATTAGATTTTGACTTCAGCTCTCACAAAAGGTTCATCCATATCAAGACAAGTATTGGACAACAATTCTTGGTTGGTTGCATTATGACAAACAAGACTTGGTTCACAAGGCATATGACTGATGTAAGATACTGCGATGAGATGCTAAACGTTATAAATGTCCCCACAAATAAATAGGACCAAATTTCCATCATATGGATATCAATGCTCGCCCATATATGGCATGAGTTGTTGTAACAGATTAGTTGCAACAGCAGGATGACTGATCTAAGACAGGCCATCGCAATCTCCGGATTGAATTCTCGTTCAGAATGATTAGGATGTGCTCCAAAGACAGACGTAATGCACATGAAAATTAGGTCTCAAAAATATTTAAAGCTTTATTTCATCTTAGTAGGACATGACATGAGAGAATATTCCCAAGATGAAATCGACAATCTAGTTTTGAGTATTTAAAACCACTTCAGAGTGCCAAAACCATAAAGATATAATACTAGTAATACTAGTTGTAGTATTTTATCTCTATGGCTAGAACCGTCGTAAATGGCTCTACAGATTAGGAACTTTAAACTGATAGTGAGTAGTGAAAATTTTTTTTAATTGATTTCCTTCGTATATCGTAAATCAAATAATCATTAACTAATGTTAACTACTTTTGCCAGTGGTTCCCATCGGAGTAGGCCAAGACCATCGATCGCCAATTTGTAAGCTTAGCAAACCTCCAAAGCTTTATTCACATTCATCAATCGAACGTGTACATTTTAAGCACACTGTTTGACATGAAGTCCTCCGTGATTGTCCTTCAGTGACATTACCATCCACATTGGCTCTATACATGTCTTCGCCAACTTTATTTCATCCATCCTTTCTGTTTGCAAACACCGTCTTAACATTTATTTTTTTATTTGTACAACTTTTAGTTTTCTGCCGATTTCCAAAATACTCAATTGGATTGATTGTTTTTTTTGTATGAATCTATGCGATTACTTCGTTGTTAGACAATGGATTTCTAGAGTTGTTTTTGTGTTAGGTTGGAATTGCTTCCAAGGTGGTCCCAAATAACTTCATAGGGTTTATAGGGTTACTTTATAGGGTTCGTTTGCGTTGTTAAAAAATATTTTATAAATATCAAAATGCATACGCGGACGACTCTATTGGTAATCAAATTTTGTATGAAAATATGGGCTTCCGTCAAATGGCAATGGTTCCATTTTTGTTCAAAAAGAAATTATGCAGCGCACTACGAGGGCGGGTCAATAAGTCCGTGACTTGGAATAAAACACAGATTTTTTGATATTTTTTTGTCTCCCTTGAGCTCTATACACTTTGTCCAACGCTTCTCCATTTTTTTTAACCCTTCCAAAAAAAATGATTTGTCGAGGTCCTCAAAATAGGCCTTTGTTTGCGAGATGACTTCATCATTGGAGTCAAATCTTTTTCCACCTAGCCATTTCTTCAGGTTTGGGAACAAGTAGTAGTAGCTCGGAGCCAAATCTGGAGAATAGGACGGATGAGGGAGCAATTCATAGCCCAATTCATGGATTTTTGCCATGGCAACTGCATATGTGTGCACCCTAGCATTGTCTTGGTGGAAAAGAACTTTTTTCTTGGCCAAATGAGGTCGGTTTTTTTTCAAATCGTCATTGAATCGGTCCAATAAATTGGCATAATATTCCCCATCGATTGTTCTTCCTTAGGTAAAAAACAGTCGCCATAACTTTATTGGCTGACAAACTCACCTTGGCCTTCTTTGGCGCCGATTCACCCTTAGAAACCCACTGTTTTGACTGTTGTTTGGTCTCTGGTGTGTTGTGATGGATCCATATTTCGTCCACGGTTACAAAACGGCGCAAAAACTCCTCCACATTGCGATTAAACAACGCTAAACCTTCCTGTGAAGTTGTTACACACTTGCGTTTGTGGTCGACTGTGAGCAAACGCGGCACCCATCTTGCGGAAAGCTTTCTCATGCCCAAGTGATCATTCAGAATTGAAACCACTGAGCCATGCGGGATCCCTACGGCTTCCACAATCTCTCGCATTTTCAATCTTCGGTCGGCCAACACCATATCGTGAATTTTTTCGATTGTTTCGGGTGTAGAGACCTCAACTGGGCGTCCAGGACGTTCGTCATCTTCAGTGCTTGTACGGTCACATCGAAATTCAGTAATCCACTTTTTTACCATTGAAATCAATGGTGCAGAGTCCCTATAGTATTTATCAAGCTTAGCCTTGGTCTCGGTAATGGTTTTTTTACGCAAGAAATAATGCTTAATAAGCACACGAAATTCACTTTTTTCCATTTTCTCCTCAAATTTGTGAGTAGTCTGATAAAAATAGCTGTCAAACACAAACTAACTGACGCAGCAAGTTAAAATTTAGACAGGAGTCAACTGATAGATGCCTGTTCACAGGAGCAGTGTTGCTGTTTCAGTAAAGAGGTCAGAAATTCAAAAAGTCACGGACTTATTGACCCGCCCTCGTATATTATATTCTAAGAGTTAATTAAATAACACAACCTTAGTTTAAAAGAAATCTCCCTGTTTATTTCGATGTGTTTATAAAGTAGTAATATAATAAATGTGTAATTAAAATAGTTTATTGTTAAAAAATAGTGTATTAACTTCCCTTAATAAAACAAATACGAGTAGATGATCAATGATGATGTGATGATCAAAACAATTGAATCTACCGTCTATTTAGTATTAAATTACGAAGTGAAAGAACTCAACCCAAACTCAAACGTTCACGCCGTATATCCCCGAACGGGTTGGCAAAGGTACTAATACTTCTGAACATCACGTGACATTGTCATCTGGTGTTCAGAGTACCCATGTTTTGCTTGGACTGTGTACTCTCGTAATAGGGGACAGGCCTATCGCCGTTTTATACGAATACACTGTTACAAGACTAAGTACAACTTTGCCATGTTGGTTTCCTCACGATGTTTTCCCTCTCCGTTAACAACCATGATAAATTAACCACAAATATGTCTTAAGAAAAGACAACTAGAACACTAGTCGTCTGTACGATAAGCCGTGTTCTACCCACTGAGCTATCACGTCGTATGACGAAGTGAAAGAAAAATGTATAAGAAGAATGAAAATAAAATTATTAAGGAATCGTTGATTCTAAGTTAATAAACCTTTGTATGTACGAGAAAAACTTCCATTTTACTGCTAGTAAACTAATGTTATCACTTTCACCTCAGGAATGAAATGTACCACTTTGTTTTATTTACAGATTATTTCTCGATTATTGCTTACATAATTATCTTCAGCCTCGTGGCTGAGATCCTGTAACATGTTTGGTTTCAAATAACACTTCCCCATCAATTTATGGGTTTCATACGAGGCGCCAAAGGCTATGCGGCTATCAAGTATTTGAGAGCGATATCTTTGATAAGCGTTAATATCAGTTTTTGTCCCTCACGATTTTAAAGTGGATACATCAACAATGTTTCTTAAGCCTTAACTACCTTACTTTGGGATAATATCCCCAAGTATAGTATAAGATGCTATTGGTTGAGACAAAAACGTTGGCAGCCCAAATAATATCCAACGTTACATGAGAAAATACGTTGACTGCTTCGAATGAGACACAATACATTATAATCAATAACATCCACATTCCTAATAATGCATCTATCGACCCTTCTAAGATAAACAGCATGAAGCTCTATCAATACGAGTATGTGTCTTTATATTTCAGTACACAAAAATCTAATGAAGTTCAAAGTTTTCCTTCGTACCCGTTCATCTTTCACATTTCCAACAAAAAACAATCTAACTAATTGATGCACTATACTGTAGTGATAAGTCAAAGTGATAAGGCAAAGTTGACAAGGTTTGCACCGAGACGGGTTATCAAGCAGATTGCGGCGAATCAATAGGGGTGGCTCACTCGCTGACGAGAATGACGATCGATAGCGTCCCAGCGCTCCGTCTCGTATTAAAGGGCTTCCTCTACCGCCCTTACACCTACTTGCACATACCTAGCTAAAACTGTATAAGTGAAAACATTTAGACATTTGCCTTAGGAACTTGTGCTATTGTTTTGTATTATAAGATAGTATTGAGGGAAAAGAATATGTAGACGTAATGCTTATGTTTTGAACTTTTAACGGTTTCTGTAGATGTAGCTTTTTATTAGGTGATCACTTATCCACTGATAGATAAACTTGAAATAATTCTGTGTTATAGTCTCATGCTTTGGGTTATATTTTGTTTTTTAATTTATTTATTTTTGCTTTCTGTTTTTTTGCTATACGTACGTTGAAAAATATATTTCTATCTTTGTACCTTCTTCAATCGCGGCTGTAGGTCCAGTTTTGAAGACATCAAACCTATTTTTCGAATGTTGCAACCAAATAATGAGTGTCAATTACAGGCTCGTTCCCGTTTTTCAGGTTGTCGTGTGTTTTTTGTACGTCAGTTCTTAACATAACATAACATAAACGTTCACGCCGTTTATCCCCGAAGGGGTTGGCAGAGGTACCAATACTCCTGAACTCACATGGCAAGCGCCATCTAGTTTCCAGAGAAGGTACCCACGTTTTGCTTAGACAGTGTACTCACGTGATAGGGGGCAGGCCTATCGCCGTTTTGTACGAATACACTGTCACATGACTAAGTACAACTCAGCCATGTGGGTTTCCTCACGATGTTTTCCCTCACCGTTAGCAACCATGATAAATTAACCACACATACGACTTTAGAAAAGACAAATTGGTGTAGGCCCGTCCCAGGATTGGAACTCACGCCCTTCTGTTTTCGGGCGGGTGTTCTACCCACTGGACTATCATGTCGCTACGTCTGTTCTTCTTGGATATAATAAGTAATATGATGGCATTACCGAATTCGTTGCATGCAATTTAAAACCAGAAACAACCTTTTTATATTTCTGAAAAAAAAACAATATTGAAATCAGTTCCAGTCGACAAAAGTATTATGTCTCTAAAATGTATTTATATAAATAAATTTAATAAATATTACTAACTTAACATAACTTCAAAAACTAAATTTTACACACGTATTTCTGTTTACTCGAAAACAATTTTAGGAACCAGTAGTGGTTGATTTAGAATGTTATACTATAATTCCTATACATGTATTACCATGTAACGCTGACAATTACGCAAAGATTGCACTTATTGAGAAATATTTATTTATTTATTTCACCAATAGGTCTTTTATTTGTCTTATATTATGTAACGTATATTTTTTAAAACTGGGTTAAGTTGGGGTTGCGTTAACTAGTCAGACGATCGAAGCGGAGATTGAGCGAGGTACTGTAAATGTATATCTGTATTTATACTTGTAACTCCACCATCAATGATCGCATATTATTTCATGTAGGTGGTTACCGACATCGATATAAAATAGATATACTCATATACAGATAATTTGCCTATTTTCTCTCAAAGAAACAAATGTTCACGCCGATGGTTGGCAGAGGCACTGATATATCTGAACCGGGTTTTTGTGGCACCCTCAATTTGCTTGGATAGTGCACTCACGTAATTGGGGGTAGGCCTATTGCTGTTTTGTACGAATAGACTGTCACATGATTAAATATTACTAAGCCATGTGGGTTTCCTCACGACGTTTTCCCTCACCGTTGTCAACCATGATGACAACTATTTAATCATAATTATTTTAAAAGTATGGAAATAAAACTAGCAAGTATTAGTAGTTGCAACTAGAAGAGCAGGTAATAGGACTAATCCAACTCGCCTTAGTCGCCTCTTACGACACCCGTGGGTAGAAATGGGAAGTGACATTCTTATACGGCAAAATACGCTAATTTGAGAAATTCCTTATCCCGAAATTCAAGATACCCCTTTTTAAGAATATAAGTAGTAAATAAACCACACTTTCAGCAAATGAAATGCATTCACAGTATATATAATGTCCCAGCCGACTGAAGAAGCGAATTGATTTTTCCATAATTTAACTCATAGGCTTTGTGTTAGATGCCCAACTTATTGCGATAGTAGCCGGGATCGCCGACTATACAAACCCTCCAAACCACGGAGCCTGCAAAACCCTTGAAAACGGGTTAATTTTCACAAATTGAATTCTTCAAATTCAAATGAAACTGGGAGGTCGCGGGTTCGAGTCCTGCTGGTGACGATAATTTTTTCTATCCTTCATTGATTAGTATTAATCCCAATATAATGTTTTCATGAAAAAAAATTAATTTGTGATGTTAGCTCCTAGTATCGAGCCTGAAACTTTCCGATCGTAAGCCGAACACCTTAGCCGTTAGACCACGGTAGCTGTGATTTTCCTAGGTTACTTAGCTTATAAAAATAATAATTTATGTTTGCTTTACATTGGATATAATCATCGACCTCACTGGTTCACCACTTTTAATAACTTCTTTTGCCGATCACCAATGGACACACATCACATTGCTTCAGATGAGGGCTCCAATATTAACTTTAGAAGTCCATAGCTTAGTAACGGAGCCAAGTAACATACATACAAAAATTTACATATAATCGAATCGACTCGTTTTGCGAGTCTCGTGAGTTTGTCAAGACTGTGTTCTAGACTATAAATATGTTTCTAACTGCCAAAATTATTAGTAATGATTGGCGTGCTATGTGAAAAAGGCTACAACTGAAATGGTATGCTTCGTCAAAAAAATATCTTATTATGGTGTAGTTTTAATTTCTGCAGATTTATTTCTCAGTGTATTGGCCAACTCACCTGAGTTAGTGCTTAGTATTTAAGTTTTTGACTTCTTGATGGATCTGATTTCATAAAAACAACTGTTTTTTAAAAAAAATATTTTATAAAAAGCCATCCCGTCCAGTTGTTTATTTTATTTCTTTCTTGCGAATGTAGGTGCACGTTAAGGTTCCTACTGAAAAGTTAATCGTTGATACTGATACTAATAAATACATGGTGTAATATATATATTTCTCTAACTTTATTAAGTTTTGTATTATTAGAAAGAATAAATCCACAAGACTGCATACCTCATGAGATCACCAAATAGGCGAGATCAGCAGCACCAATCCCGTTTATTTTCTAAATTCACAACATATCTCGCCTGAACACCGATCTCGCGAAATTGCAGCCTCTTTTCAATGATTCAGCGCAGTGCAATATCGACGGGGTTCTAATGGAAACACAAGAAATGTTCTACATCTTCTCTTGTTTTTCGTATGAACTACTAACTATGGGATCTTGGACTTTTTATGTGCTGTACTTCTTTGAAGAGCGAATTACTCCTTCAATTTCCTGGTAGAAACATATTTTCCTCAAAATTCCCACGGAGGCTAATGAAAAAAGATTGCTAATGATGAAGCAAGCTGTTTATAGGTACGTTACAGTTTAACCAATATTTCTTGAAAGGATGGTTTTACACATATTTGTTTTTTTCATTTGACTCAAGAAAACACAGTATAATTGGAAGCGCCAACTTTATTCATAATAACTTAATAATGTGTAAATCTTGTAAAATCTGAATAAAATAAAATTCAACAATTTCAACGTAAATACTTTCATCGTAGGCTTATTACTAATAAACTATAATAATCGATTTCATCTCCGTAATCAAAATCCTATCAGATTCACTAATGGCATTCTATACTCAGTTTTATTTCCTAATACAATTTAGCTACAAAAATATTTTAAACTAATAATAGTACCAAATCTATAAATTTAATTAAATTTAGTGAATTTATTTTTAACATATGTCTTGTCTCACTTTTATAACTCAAAATGTGAGTGTATAACTTACATAATAATATTCAGATATACGTTTTATATTAAGACTGTTTTATTAACTTCACTTAGAATGTACTAAATAAACAATCATGGGAGCCAAACAATTTTGTTGACCTTTTTACGATTAACCTTAAAATTGGTTGACCACATTTTATATTACTAATGTAAACTATATTTATTAGTTTATATAACAAACATACATATGTTTTACAGCGACTTTTGTCAAAAACTTAACCTTATTTGAACCAAATACAAATTTATTCTTTACATGGGAATTTTGGCACAACATACCAAAAACGAACATTTATTTACTCTGCTGATATAACATTTTATATAAAACAAAGGTATGATGACAGTACTAAAGAAAATTAATACAATATAAATAATTTTAGTTTAGTTTTTAATTATGGTATTTATTGACCAGGGTGAGATTCATAACCAAATCATACCGAATTCCGTTACGTTAAGAATATATGTCATATGATTTCTTACTGTGTCGAAATTATACCAGACCATGGTTATTGTTTGTGGTTGTAATCCTTGGTAACATTACGGAACAATAGTCCTGGAGTCCATTTAATTTTCCGTTTTTTTATTATTTCATATCAGAAATCACATTACTGCTAACTTAATTTTCTTGTTTGTACATTTACATGTACAATAAACAATTTATTTTTCTTGTTGTTTTTGGTATAAAATTTTACAAAACAGTTGTTTTTTATTAGTCATCATCATACCATATAAAATCCTTATAAAATAAAATTATAAATTGACAAATTGATTTTAACGACAACATTTTGTTATTACACAATCGCACTGGTTTAACAGGTATTCCCTATGAGGATTACAAATAGTTCATCTTACACAAAAATCAAATTACAAAATAATGAATCAAATAATTCAATTCGTGAGGCATAAAATAAAGTTTTATCATTATTTTAACTCGATTACAAAGATTTCACGCTGCAAATCTCCAAAGGTCTGACAGACGTAGGTACTAGTTATTATGAGCAACACATCACATTTTAGTAACCAATTGGTCAAAGTACCCACTTGTCAATATGTTGTTAGAAAGTTATAAAATAAATATTTAGTTATTAAAATTAACATCTGGTCTCCACGCACAAAATTAACGATAAATAAAATCATTTATCCTACCTAGCACATATAAAAAATCAACTGTTGTGTTAACTGGTAACATATGCAGGAAATCCACTTAAAAATACTTAATGAGAAAAATAAAATAGCATTTAATTAAAGGCAATTCGTTCGTTTTAATTAGCTGCCTTTGACTAAAACAACATGTTGTATTATGTGTTTATATAGTCAGTGTCTTACACTGTAATTTTTGTAAATTACAATGTAAAGTGAAAATTCAAAGAAATGTTTAATGAATAACAGTTTTGAAGGAAGTATTTCATCGAACGGTATATAACTAAGCAGCGCTGGCGCTTTAGCGAAATTAGAACCTGTCTTATTAATAAACCAAGTCATATTCCGAAACCTTTTTTTTTATTACGTATTACTTTTAGTTCTTTATTATCTCTTTAGCCTTCTCATATATTTTTTTTATGATATTTGCGAAGTAGCTACCAACAAAAGCACTGTAAATCAAGTATCAGGAAATGACAAACTAGTAACAGGTCCTGAAAAATTACAATAATGGTACTCGTTGTAAAAAACGTTTAGCTCAATAAACTAAAAAATGTTAACAGAAATAATATAGATTTATTATAACTACAAATAATTAAAAGAAAGTAGAATATATTTTAATAATAGAAAACATATTCAAAACTTATACGTAAATCGTATATTAAAAGACGTGCTAAATAACAATTTGCCCCATTAACTTATATCAAACTAGAGGATACATCAAAATTTCTTTATAAATATTGATATTTCAATTATTTTGTCTTAACCATTTCATCTACAATCATATCAGTCATATTTAGAAGTCCAATGTAAATGTATAAGGCACAACATTTAAAGTAGTGAGGTGTTTAGAGTCCATGATCTAAGCTGAATAAAATATATTTCAATCATTGCATAATATTTGCAACATAGTCAAGTGAAGGCTTCATTTATAATCGCCAAAAACAATAATATTTATAAGAGGCACAAGTTACCCATAAAGGTACTCAAAACAAAACTCTTACACAACTTCATATAACTATAATCTTTTACTCTTAACATTCCCACCAAAATTCACAATAAGACCCGGAATATCCAATAAAATTTCCGCCAATCATTTCCGGACGATAAATCTACAAGGCACTTAATTTAACAGGAATCTATAAATAGTCTCATTATTACAATATTTCGATCATAAGGCACAATTCATAAATGGTAACTGACAATCAATTTCTCTGACCATGTGTAGTCCACATATGTTCTTTGAACGTTTCTCGCATAGTGAAAGATCTTGGACACAAATAGCAACATAGTCTGTTAGTTAGATCTGAATGCATAAGACGTACGTGATATTTTAAGGCTGATTGGTTTGAGTATTTCATGCCACAATGTGGGCAGTCCCCACAGATGGCTGCATGATTTGATTGCTGATGGGACATGGCTGATGTAGAGGCTCCTGCACTCATAACGGATACAGAAGACATTCCGGCTAACATTAGCATAGCTTGAGATTGTTCTGGAGTAAGGGCACCTTCGGAATTCTCACTATCTTGCTGCTCCGATAGAAGCACTTCTGGTTCGTAATCCATGTCATGTTTTGGCGATTGTTTCTCCGATTTAACGGTAGGTTCTTCAACGTTTGCAATCTTTAAAGGACTCTTTGTAATGTTAGCTGAATCTGTTGTTTCTTTTGGTCGTAACAAATTGGGTATTTCAATTTTCAGGTTAGATTTTTTTGTGTTGTTGTTGTTTGATGCAGTGTCATTTTTCGATGGATTTATTCCTGAAAATAAGAGTGAATTTCACTTAGTATAGCATTAAAATAATCTAAAGCTTTAAAGAATTAATTTTAAAAATATTTGAAAGGTATTTGTTGCAGAACGAGCAAATATTTCGTTTATGATATTTTTGGCTGGTATAACAGTGCAGAGATATCACTTCATACAGTGGGAAGGGACTCACTAAAATTGACAAAAGGTAGCGGAGAAGTGTTTATTCAATCATTTGCCATACGATTGAATAAACTTACTTACTTAACTCTAATATTAGTTATTCCATAAATGCTTACTAACATTATAAATCGGAGTGTTTAAAGTGAGTTTAAGGGCCGGCGCTGACTGCCGGCATGGTATGGCATGGCATGGCAAAGGATTTCGGTACAGATATAGCATTTTTAATCTTATTACCATGCGTATAGAATTCATTTTGACAAAACGATGCCGAGGGAGGCCGCGGTAGGACAGCACGTCGGCATCGTTGTGTCAAAATGAATTCTATACGCATGGTAATAAGATTAAAAATGCTATATCTGTACCGAAATTCTTTGCCATGCCATGCCGGCAGTCAGCGCCGGCCCTTATTGTTTGTTTGTTTGTTTTTGCCGCTTTCACGCCGTAACTACTGAACCGATTGCTTTGAAATTTTGCATACGTACAGTTAGAAGTCGGGATTAAATAATAGAGTACTTTTTATCCCGGAAAAAATGATATTCCCGAGGGAAATCGTGGAAATGATAAGTTTTTTATACTTGTGCTAACTTAACTAAATAACCGAATACCACGCTGACGAAGCCGTGGGCGGAAAGCTAGTAAGTGTACAAATCAGAAAACCATCACATTAATAAAACACTGTTTTTTGGGTATTTTGAAGCACAAACTTCTAGACATTAAAGTACTAAGGTCCGCTATACAATGATTGTTTTCAATTGCTACTGTGGAGAAAAACTAGTATTCTACATACATACATATACTCACGGCTATAAATCCCTTAACGGGGTAGCCAGATCTTTGGAATGAGAAATTCCTCAGCCACTTTTGGAAGTTGATGGGGAAAAGATGGTAATAATAAATGTTTTTGGTGACGGGTCTCCAACCACATCGCCCAAAAATCACTTAAAAAGCCCCTATACCCTTAGTCGCCTCTTACGATCACCCACGGGTAGAAACGGGGTAGTGTTATTCTAAGCCGACACTATGAGACTACCATAACTAATGTCTGCTGTGTATTTGATAAAATGTCTTGGTAGTAGCGTGGCATGGAAATTGAAGACCACCTTATATGATAGTAGACATTTTTTCACGGTGAGGGAAAATATCGCCATGAAACCGCTCATGGCTGAGGTATAGTGACGGTGTATTCGTACAAAGCGGGGAAAAGATTTCCATCCTACATAACTCTAAGCTACTAATTGTCATGTGATGTTCAGAAAAACAAGTACTACTACAAATCCTTTAGGGTCCTAAAGCATGATAGCCGTTTGATGAAACATATTTTATTTCAATGTTGCCTTGTATTGCCCTTAGTCGCCAATTGATTTTGTTTATTAACCGCGGGAAAATATCCGCCAAGTAAAATAATTGTTCGAAAATTATCAATACTCATCGACATCATTGTTAACGATTATATCGCAATGAAACAGCGACATAACACAATGAGACATACACACATATACAGACTTCGAGCAGTTGACAGAACAGACTTCTAAGGCAGTCTGTGTTTTTCAAAGTGATATAATATCTTTTAAACAAAAATTGAACTGCCATGAGGTATTTGACGCAATCCTATATTATAATAAACATTTTGATAAACATCAAGGTCATTGTGTGGATTTTTTATTTTTGTAAAATATTTTTTACCATGCAACCAAACCCTATAAGAATTAAATGGAAGCATATCTATCGGAACAGAAGAACACCTTTAGATTTCCATAGCCTAATAACGGAGTAATCGCGTAACATACATACAAAAAAAACGTACAATCGAATTGAGTACCTCCTCTTTTGAAGTCGGTCGAAAAGCAGAGAACCATGTTATTCTAAATAAGACACTGAACTTTGTTACATAATACAACAATTTACCTGATAACAAAGACCTGGCAAGCATACTATTCTCATAATCGGGCAGGCTGGTTTCATTTTCTGAGCTATCTGAGGCTGGGGGCGCAGGGGAGCTGGGTTCTTCAATTTGTTCCGTTTTTATTGTTATTGGAATGTTGTTATCTGGTTGGTTATTTGACTGGAATCAAGAGTAAGACAAATTTGGATTATATTACATTGACATACCTCTATGGATAAGTTTACATCTCATGCAGTAGATGGAATGATAACCCATGACATAATGGCACTTCTTATGTTATTATGTTTTCCCTTATGTTATTTATTGAAGGGGGGGGAAGAGTGGTAGTCCTATGGTCAACTAACCCTCAGTGGATAATAGTTGCATTTTATGTATTTAGAAAGGGTCATGGTCAAAATGGGCGTAACACCAACAGCGTTAAAATATATTTTATGTGAAAGCTAATGATCATAACTTAATTTTATACTATGACGGCGATTACCCAAACAACCGGAGAACAGAGATATTCAGTGATGTTCAAACGCATAGAATCCAAAACAATCGCTCACCGCAGAGACAACACAGACAATATCGTGCAGTACTAGGCAAAAGATATCAATCTATTGGTTGGTAACCTAACGAATTACTGCATTCCATCCCTTTCTAACGTCTCTCACTCAGGTACCGAACAAAGAAAGCGTGCGTACGCGTCACTGCGCGTGCGCATAACGATTCAGTGAAAAGAACTTAGTTCATTTAGTTCCTTCACTTAAAAGAACTACTTCGCGAATGTAGTCCAGTAGTCCACTTCGTTCAGCGGCTCATTAGGCTCCTTCAGAGCCGTTGGACTAAATGAACTGCAGAACGATTTGGACTAAATGAAGAGATTGAGTTGGAAAGATGAATAACTTGCGGTTCTCGCGTTCTCGTATCTTTCTTATAACATTCGCTAATTCGCGAATGAAAAAAATTATGCTTTTGATAATGTTTAATGAATGAGTCCCATATGTTGTATTACTTGTACTTAATTTTGAAGAAATATAGTTATTTATCATGAAGTATCAGTAAGAATAAATATCTCGATTGTCTTTCATACTTTCCAGGCTTAGGACTGACAACCAAAACATTACTAATATTTTCAGTATTAGAAAATAAACATTAAAAATAACTCATTGACGGGTCTCGAACCTCATATTTATGTTTTTGTATTGTGTAAACGAATAGTGATTTAACAGCAAAGAAATATAGGTCTTAACACCATGTGTGGAGAGTTATTTTCCCCTACGAGAGAACAGCAATGCATAAGTGAGGTGAACTAATAAGGTGTCAGTATTAGATTTGCGATCAAACGAATATAGTCCTTAAGACGATGACCGAAGATTTTTTTTCGCCTGACGGCAAAGTATTATTTAACCAACCTTTGTGTTTTTTTTGCAATAATACCCGGTCCATATTGGGGATAACAAGTATGTAGGGGTTATCAAGACGTGCAATAAAGTAAATTACAACGCATTTTATTACTGTTGGTATAACGCCCAGCTCCCATACAAAAATGCCCATGATCCTTTACACTGGGTTATCTTGCACTACACTATTTAATAATTTGTTTTTACTAGTTATGTTTTTATTCAATGTTATTTTATTATGTTACCAATAAAACATGCAAGAATTTTATGTATGTATTATTTCATTGTGTTATCTTTAATAAAATTAAGCATGAAATTCAGACCCTGTTCTGGGATATGGCCTGTAATGCTAACAAGATTTGCCATGCTGCACATGTTTGCATTATCATAGAACACATCCATAACACTAGTAAGATTGATTTGAGTTACGCAGTTAGCACCCTTAAAAGTCAAATAAAGTAAACATAAATAACATAAATGTTCACGCCGAATATCCCCGAAGGTGTTGGCTGAGGTACTAATACTTCTGAACATCACGTGACTTTGTCACCTGGTGTTCAGAGTACCCACGTTTTGCATGGACAGTGTACTCACGTGATAGGGGGCAGGCCTATCGCCGTTTTGTACGAATACACTGTCACATGACTAAGTACAACTCAGACATGTGGGTTTCCTCACGATGTTTTGCCTAACCGTTAACAACCATGATAAATTAACCACACATATGTCTTTAGAAAAGACAAATTGGTGTAGGCCCGACCCAGGATTTGAACACTAGTCATTTGCACGATAACCGAGTGTTCTACCCACTGGGCTATCACAGTTGCATAAAGTCAAATAAAGGTTCATACAAAACTAAAAATATTTTGTTTGATATAGCTACTTGATATCACAATAAGCTTTTGAGGTAAGACAAGGAAAGTTGTAACTGTTGGTTAGAAAAAGAGGAATAGCACTTTAATATATTGACATCAAAAAGGAGATTTAAGTTCTAGGAGTAATTAAAGGCAGTTTTTTGCGATCCCACAACTTTAAGAAGATAAAATGATATGCATATTTATATACATTAAATGGTTCGATACATACATAATGTGATAAACAATTAAGTTAACTATCTAATGAATGTTACCTGAAAAACTGAAGTTTTGCCATTGGTCGTGATTGCATTTGCATCAGGTTTATTATCATTTTTCTTTTCAACATTATTATTATCTGTCAGAATTTGATTATCAACAGCTTTTGAAAGGTGTGGCAAATTATTATAAATATCACTTGAGTCCAAAAATTTGCTCTTTTTGGTTCCAATAGAAATGTCAGTAGGTTTATCTGATGTGCTGCTTCGTCTTTTCTTGATACCAGGATGCTTTGTTTCTTTGTGACCTCCGAATTGAGTTTTTGGTGATATGGTGAGCTGGGTGTATAACTTATTAGATACACTTGGCACGGATATAATCTCTTTCTGAAATAAAAGTATGAAACAGTTGAATGGTTAATAATATGAAACGCTTAAAGTGATACACAGCTGACATTTTATGAGGCCACAAATTTCACAGCTTTTTTATGGATTCAATGAACATGTAGGTGGACAATAGTTTAAGTTAGCAGCAATTCACTTGCACCTTTTTTAATATTAGAGTCACTTGTGTAAAGATATCTGCCTTAATATATTAAATGATTAATTAAGTAAACATTATATATTTATTACAAAACCAAAAACTTTTATTTTACAACTAGCTGACCCAACAGACTTTGTACTGTCAAATTTACTTATGACAAAATTTTAGGCAATTTTTCCGCTACTCTTAGTTCAATCAGCCATGAATATTTTATTTCCCAGGATGAAAAGTATCCTTTTTCTAAATTTGGATCATTATATAGCATTCTGCCAAATTTCTTTCTTATACATTGTGTACTTGAGGAGAATTTTCTGATTCTGAAGCTCTGGCCACCCTTTTTAGAGATTTATAGCCGTGTGTATAAATGTATGTGTGTGTATACTGTAAATATTTATTTTATTTAGAACATAGCTACACAGGTTGTAAAATCTTGGTCCAAAAAGATAAAATGGGACTTTATTAATGAGACTTAGCAGTCTGTCTATCCGCTGTCATTAGATTTAACTTTAACAGATAATAATAAATCTGCAACCTCCTTCTGATGTTTAAAATATCCACAGAATATTGAAATTTGATATTAATTACTAAACAAATTAAGATATGTTATTCACTAATTTTATGATTGTGCTATTTACAATATTTAAATATTTTGACATCATTTTATAACTTCGCCTAAAAAAATACCTGTTGTGTAACTCCAGTCAATCCTTTGACCTGCAGTAAAGCAGCTGTGTTAAGAAATGATGACAATTTACTCTCTTCTATAAACACCTCACCCTGGTACATATATGACAACAGACTCACTATATCCTCAGCCAAAACATCTTTCAATATTATCACTGGATGTTGACATGGATTTTCCTGAAATTGATTTAAATTAGATTACATTACTACACTTATTTAGGATTCATGATTAACTAATACAGTCTTGTCATAGAAATAAAATTAATAGGTAATGTTTTGAACTTAGGTTGATAATGTTAGTTGTTCCAAATAAATCCATAAAAATATCTTGTAAATATTATGTTTGGTTACCAAAAATTTAGACATACATTTTGTTTATGTTTTTTTTTAATTTTGTTAATTTTGTTATATATATTTCCTAACATTGCCTTTGATACCATAAGGTTATGTTATGATTGAATGCCAACAAAATAGTAAGGATGCATAGTATGTCAATATCAACATAGAAATGAAAGTCATTAACCTTGAACACGTTTCTAAAGTAAGGACTACATGCAGACAAGATCACTTTATGGGCCTTGATATTTCTTCCTTCACATGTTAAAGTCACATCAACAAGATCTTCTGAGCACTTTAAAGAATCCAACGCATTTACTATGTTTGATTGAAAGTTATTCCAACGCAAGCAAAATTGATCTGCCATCATTAATTTATCACTTATCTGTAAACAAGACAGTTTATTTTTCATTTAACATCTAATTAAAATTGCAAGCTCAATAAAATGAGTTCAATGTAACTGATGATGTAAACAAAATACAAAGTTTAAGCTTACCGTTCACCATTATTCTAGGAAATTATAGCTATTGAATTCCAAAACAAATCTACAATAAAACTTCAACGAAAAATTATACAAAATGCATAGAAATGCAATGCAATGCATGACCTCCATAAAATCTTTCACTTCAGTCAGTCAAATCAGGGACACTTGAATCGAAACGTTCCTATTTGTATTCTATAATGTCAAAAATTAGATGTCACGTCAACATTTTTTTTTATTGAATGCTGTCTTTACTATCCAAGAAGTTCATAAATAAAAGATGTTATTAAAGGAAAGAAAAATTTCGACACTGGCGTCGTACGTACAGTCGCCATCAGATATATCGGAGCGGCCGAGGTACTCAAATATATCTGAGCAGCAATAAATTTCAATAAATTCTTTACGGTAAATAAGGTCAATAAGATCTGAACATCCAATTCGCCACAAATATATGAGCAGTGGTTTTTCAATTATATCTGAACACTCAAAGAGACAATAATATCTGATAGTACAACTCGTCAAAGTTATCTGCTCAGACAGGGTGATCATAAATATCTGAACATTTAGGGAAAATGTACCTTATAGCACTAGGCATACAGTTTTAAATTCTTTAACTAACTACGCTGGAATACATTTTCTACGCAACCACCATTTGGTTTTATCAATGTCAAAACTAATAAGAGTTTTCTGCCGGGAGTTTTTCTCCACTGACCAACTAATCCGTACAACTAGTTGTACGTAATAATTTTTCACTGGTACAAAAACACCAAGAGGTAAAATAACTTAGAACTTTTGAAACCATGTATTCCATTTTTTAATTACATTGTTTGTACCAGGGTAGCATAAATATAAATGCAGTTTTAATAAAATAAAAGGATAAACTAGTTCTTACAAAATTATACTTTTTCCTGCTGTCTTCTTTAACGTACCATACGTATTCATAAATATATATATAACGATATATACTCACGGCTATGGATCCCTAGAAGGGGTAGCCAGAGCTAAGGAATTAAAAATTCCTCAGCCACTTTTGGATTTTTTAGTGGCGAAAAGATGGTAATATAAAGGTTGTTGGTGATGGGTCTTCAACCGCATCGCCCAAAAATCCATTAAATGCCCCAATACCGTTAGTCGCCTCTTACGTACACCCACCGGAAGGAATGGGGTAGTACTATTCTAAGCCAACACTACACGGCATATTAAATGAGGACAATAAATTTAAAGGCTTATAATTAAAAGTAAAAAATTTGTAAAAAAAGTACATGTATTATTGTTAAAATACAAAAACAAATCACAAGTTAGGAATTGAACCCTGACGCAACTGATTATAAATATGATTACTAATTACTTAACCGCTAGGCCATGGTGACTAACGCAATAGTGGATGAAATATTGTAAAGCATTCGTACCTATTTTAATTTGGCAGCTTTTATATTATCATAGATATAGAAGGCATGAAGCTACTAACTTAACAGGAGAGCGTACTAACAAAAATATGGTAAACAAAAATGCAATTTATTACCATGCAATAAAGTTAATTATCTTTTAAAGACTGTCAAGCAGAGAAACGTCCTAGAACGAGAGCCGTGTGAGAGAGAAGTGTGTCCCGCTCGCGCGGTTGCCAGTCGAGATTGAGTTCAAAGAAAAACAAATTCAAACTTATTTATAGGGAATATTTTATAAAAAGCAGGTTATTAACTGTTCCTTTTTTGGATATTATTTTAATTATTATTGTCGCCTATCGATTTGGAGATAAATAATTGGTTAAGTTTGGCAAAAGGGATATTAATATTTGTCACGGGTATCCCCATCGAAACAAGATAAATGTGGTGTCCACAATTTATCATCTGTTTGAGTGTTTTGGAGCTTTTATCATTTATTGAAAAAAATATAGTGATAAATATGGGTTCATGTTATGGAACAATAAAATAACCTGTATCATTTCGAACTTTACCACATGAATGCATTAAACGATTTGAATTTGAATATAACTGTGTGGTGTCGGCTTAGTATAGCACTACCCCATTTCTTCCGGTGGGTGTACGTAAGAGGCGACTAACGGTATTGGGGCTTTTAAGGGATTTTTGGGCGAAGCCGTTGGAGACCCATCACCAACAACCTTTATTTCACCATCTTTTCCCCACGCAACTTCCAAAAGACAAATAAAATAAAAAAGTTTTGTAAAGTACTAAGATTGATAGATTATCCAATTATAATAACAACTTTTATATTTTACTTTCTATCGATGGTTTTCTAATGTAGCATTGTTTTAACGGATTGTGAAAAAGACAATAAGCAATTGTATTTAAGTATGTCAATAAATGTTTTAAAATTTATTTCATTTAATTTTTATGGGGAAAAAATATGGTTTTGTGAATAAAGAACCGTGACAAATATTTTAGTAAAGTTGCCAAATATCCATATAGAAAATTAGTATATCGCAACAATGCTAAATACTCTTATCATTAAGTCGTATATTGTGACCTTTCTAGTTCAAATAAATTATAAAATAATACATGTAAGTGAAATAAAATGCTGTGTAGTGACGGCTTTAAATAGCACAAATCTTCTGCTACCTGCGTGCTTTGGAAGAGGTAACTGAGGGTTCTGGGGCTTTTGAAGTTTTTTATTAGATACTTTATCATCCTTTTAATACGACCTTCCTTTGCTTACCATCTTTTCTCTACTCAACTTCAAAAAGTGGCTGAGGAAATTTTTCAATTCTCAAGCACTGGCTACCCATTCTTTTATAATCTATTAATTAAGAATAAATATGTATAAAAACACGTTGATTTACCAAAAACAATCTATGTATGTAAATATAAGTGTTTTATAATATTTTTTATAATGTATTTATGTAAATATAACTAATAAATAAATGATAAAAAAAAAATCGACACAGGTGGGGATCGAACCCGCGACCTCGGGTATACGCCCCCGTCGCTCTGCCAATTGAGCTACCGTGTCAAAGGCTGCGAGTGCATCAGGTCCCCACATGAGGTTTTCATGAACAAAAACATTCAAAATATGTAAATATAAGTGTTTTTGTATCCTTTAGGGGAACTCTTATTAAAACACCAACAGATGGTCACCCTACTTAAAACGAGACACAGTTAGCTAGTTAGCCATCCTTTTTCAGGACACTTTAGGTCGCCAGCGCGCGTTCCTGTTTAAATAATACTTCCATGATAGAAGGACATAGATTGACAGTAACTGACAAACGTCATAGCATAAACGTCAACGAAGGCAGGACCTCTCACGAACACGATACCAGCCTAAAACGATTTTGGCATAAAACATGAAAGATATAAAACAAGTGCAGTGATATACACGCATCAGCAAAATATTGCTGCTAGTGTATTATCTCGAATAATAATAATAATAATAATTGACTTATTTACGAATAAATAATTGACGAATTCGTTAATTCTGGTATTTATGTCTTAACATACATACATACATATACTCACGGTTATAATTCCCTAGAAGGGGTAGCCAGAGCCAAGGAATCAATGTCTTAACCTTGGTGATTTTTTGATAAAGTTATTAATATTTAATAGCACAGAATCTAAATCGAATACATATTCTTTGGCAAACATAAGTTTTTTAGTTATTTATTGCATTACAAGTCTTTATGCTTTATTATAGATCTTAAACCAAAGTTTTCAATGCAAATATATGATAAAAAAATATAATATATAATAACAAATACGTGAATTTTTATCAATTTTAATAGGGCTAGTATGGGATCCGCCATACTAATGTCACGCACACACTCATTTACGAACACCGTTGTACTTTTTTTTTATCTCGCCTGTCGTATTTGTATTGCCAATCTATATAGAATAGAATAACTCTTTATTGTACATCAAACACAAATTTACAAAAGAAATTATCATACAGTTTACAGTGAGGTACAATCGGCGGTCTTATCGCTAAAAGCGATCTCTTCCAGACAACCTTTGGAAGGTGAGATCGGTAAACTAGTTATCTAGGTAGATGCACAAAACAATATACGTAAGTATAGCATATTAAATCTGTAAATATTTGATAAATAAATGCAGTGCATTATATGCAATGACAGTTATGTTGACGTTTTTGTGAATTGCCAAATATTTAATTCAAATGTGTCACTTGTAACAAGACTGTAAAGTTGCTTTTCGCATATTTATATTTTGTATATCTACTCATTTTGTAAAAGGAAAATTCATTACATCTGTACGATTACATTTGAACTGTATGCCTAATGTTTTAAGGTATATTTTCTCTAAATGTTCAGATATTTATGATCACCCTGTCTGAGCAGATAACTTTGACGAGTTGTGCTTTCTGTTATTATTGTCTCTTTGAGTGTTCAGATTTAATTGAAAAACCACTGCTCATATATTTGTGGCGAATTGGATGTTCAGATCTTATTGACCTTATTTACCGTAAAGAATTTATTGAAATTTATTGCTGCTCAGAAATATTTGAGTACCTCGGCCGCTCCGATATATCTGATGGCGACTGTACGTAGTATCTAATTGTAATCTGTGACTGGCTGGCGTATACCCGAAGGTCGCGGGTTCGAACCCCGCCAGTGTCGAAATTTTTCTTTCCTTTAATAACATCTTTTATTTATGAGTAATAATCCCCACATGAGGAATTCATGTCAAAAAACATTAAATTATCCAAGAAGTTGTCGAAAATCGCTGGTCACAGTACTTCTCTAATGCCTACTTTGTAATATCCAATATATAAAGAGTCAAGTAGCGGCCCATACATAACACTAAATCCTCTCAGGTTCATTGGGTTTGCAAAAACAAGATTTATTATTTATTTATTTATTTCTCGCAAGCAATGTACAATAAATTTTACAGATGTAAGCGTAAGGATAGGCACGTACATTGCACCCTGTAGGGGTATAGCAAGGATAACACATGAAATAAAAAAATATTAAACAAAATTAAATCTAAATCTAAGGTAACAAAAATAAAATTCTTAAAGGGAAACTTATACAGTTTTATAATTATTTTAAATATTATTACTTAGATATCAGATTAACTTTATACAATTAAACTAAATGATTTGCGCTTGACTTGGAGAGGGCGCTGCCGCGATCCCGGATCCATGTGATTTGACGATTTGCTTGACAGCTTCTAGTATTATATATAAAAACATGCTTCACTTTGATGCAATTTCGTAAGGACCTTAATTAGGATTAACTCGGACGATTATTTTGGATGTCTACTTTCTTCAATGTAAAGGCGGCAGTAGAAAATATCAAACAAATTTACGAATAACTTCTCGAGAACCCTAGACGCTCGGTATATCTACTTATTTGTCGGTCCCTTTTGTACAATTGACATTTATTGTCCATTGACATCTTAGAGCATACACAACTAGAGAGATAAAGAATACGTCACGACGAGCAAGAAAAGGATAGCTAATTATAAAACTCTTAAATATAGAAAGAGTTAGTACTGTGATTTTTTGTCCCTTACGGTGTAACCTGTTTTTTGTTGGAACAAACTGTCACTCTTGACAGTTTGTAGAAAATTCAGTGTCAGAATAATAAGCTCTTTGTTTACCTTTGATGATTTAAGAACAAAATAAGTTAAACTTATTTTGTTTTAAGATTATTTTTTTCAAATACGTGCAACAAATCATATTTTGGACTCGTAGGAAGTAAGCTTGTTTAGGGCAGAGACCTTGTTTATGTGATCGTGCTTTAAAAATAGATTCCTTAGCTCTGGCTAACCATTCTAGGGATTTATAGCCGTGAGTATATGTATGTATGTAAGTAAGAATTCATTATGTGAATAAGATAATTACTATGACCAAGGAAAGTATTCGGAACCAATTAAAAAATATATTGTTTAAAAGACAGTAACTTTGATTGTTGATTAAACTATGTTGAATTTGACTAAGGTAACGTGTATTAAATTATAATGAATATTTGATTTAAACGGTTGTTTTATTTTTAAAAAAATATTATTGATCTATTACCCTATTAAAATGATTATTAAACAACGTTTTTATTCCCACCAAGTAGCCATGGTACAGATTTTGGTGGTACTTGTTGGGAAGAAAACACAAAAATCTGGTGATTGTTGTCTATTTATTGATTAGTCATTGTTAGTAGGTATGTGTTGCATTTTAGTTTATTTTTTGCTCATAATTTATCTATTTATAAATTTATTATTTGAGGATATTTGCCATATATGTTCAGTAACATTATATGTTTGTCGTTATTGAAAAGCCTTACCAAATTACCACAAGCGAGGCAAAATTGTTTTTGTGTCAACACCGATTGTGCGAAGGAGAGGCATATAGGGTGCCACGCGCGTTATCTGTCTATAAGTAGTTGGTCTAAGATTGACAACTTATATTTCCGAAAAGAAAAAAACACAGCAGAAGATTATGTTATATAGTTTTAAAATTCCGCTCTCAACTCTCCATAACTTACACTCCTTGGTGTTGAAGAATTTTATATAAAGTGAAAAGTTTAAATTATGGACATTAGTCTTTGGTCGCTTTTATTTATGATTGACTTGTCATGTTTGAAAACAGAATAAAAAATGGCTTAATTTGAGATGTTGTGAAAATTTTGTTAGTGGTATTCGGAGAGTGAAGTAAAAAAGTATTTTTATAAATTTATATTTAAAAATATTCAGCATATTTGCAGGATAATTGTTGGATAAATAGTACAAACTCTCTTTAAATAATACCATAATTATAACTTTATTTTCTTTAATAGATTACTTCCATTTTAACATAAAACTCTACATCTTCATAATACAAAGGAAAAATATCTCTTTTTGTCAAATTAATCTAACAATTGTAGATTATTTGATAATCTCGAACATTGACTGTCAGTCCATCAACAAGATCTCTACTAAAAATGGGTCTTATAACAATTAAGAGCTTATGCATTGTTCTCAACAATAATGAATTTATAGAAGTTTGTTAACAGTGATTAGTAAAATGGATTTAAACTGATAAATAAAAAAGTAAAAAATAAATAAGAAAATATGAAGTTTTTACTATTACTTCCTACTGAGTAGAAGAACCCCTCAATACATGAAAGAACACAATTTTCTTTTAAAATAAACACAATTTGGATCATCCTTTTTCCGCATCATAAAGTTGTAACTAGTTTAGTTTAGTAGCAAAAAAAAAAAAATACATACAAAGTTCAAAATAATTTCTAAGTCTTTTTACCCCTTTATGTTTTAAACATGGTAGAAATTTATGAACTTTAAGTATAAGTTAAGTTTAGAAAATAATTTGGTAAACCTTGGTAAATACCCATCACTCAAAATAATCTCTTGTCTAACAAACCGGACACTTTTTTCGTAGTCCGTTCTGTTCGACAGCGTAGTCGAACAGAACGGACTATTTTTATCCGTTCTGTCCTACCGGTATGACAAACGGTAGGACAGAACGGACTAGACGATTCAAAATGGTTAAAGACCTAAACGTCTCGTTGTATAATCTGAATATTGATGCTTTTGTTGATGTTGTATCAACTTTTTCATTGAAAGTTATTCATTGTTACAAACCTTAACCTCAATGAAGAATTTAAAACGACTTATATTTCTTTTCTAGCTACACAGACGCCTTTAATCAGATGCTAATAAATATTATAAACTACTCTTTGAACATGTTACAATATAAATATTTGATATAAAATTAAATGCACCTAGTGCCTCCTTTAAATAGCATTAATTATAATCAGTTGTCGATACGAACTTTGACCGCAATGATATTATTATAATAATATGTTATATAAAATTTCGACGCGCCTGATCGAGAAATGCGGAGATCCGAGGGCTGGCGCATTCTTCGCTCAAAGAATCAGCTTAGTGATTCAAAGGGGTAATGCA
Source organism: Bedellia somnulentella (assembly GCA_963576735.1). Lineage (NCBI taxonomy): Eukaryota > Metazoa > Arthropoda > Insecta > Lepidoptera > Bedelliidae > Bedellia > Bedellia somnulentella. The sequence continues at coordinate 7,477,200 of OY755176.1, forward strand.
GCCAGCCTTCTCGGAACCCTGCCATCAGGCGGCAGCGATTTCGTGAGTATTTTTTATATAATTTAATCTAGGTTAGGTTTTTCATATATTATAATATATTTTTTTTAACCTGTATACAAAGTTAAATGTGCAAATATGTTATATATCTCATTAAATATTTTTTTTAAAAAAATAATAAAAAAATATGTTTACTAACGTCATTAAAATCGTTGTGGATGGCTACTTGTATGTACGTATACATTGCTTAAAAAAGCCGGCACAAGTATATTCTGTTATGTTGTTACATTATTATTAAAACATGATTAAAACATTATGAACCGCTCCACCGACGACTGTCACTGTCACTGTTACTTTACTTTACTGTCAAATTCAAGTTAGCAATAGCAACTTGCACTTTTGAAATTTCACCTCTAAAAATTAATTACATTGTGTCGCTATAGTAACCGGTGCATTTTGCGAACCATTAAAGTTCTAGAAAACTCTAAAGAAGTATCTTAATAATTAGCTTTTTCTCAAAAGTTCTTGTAACTTACTCAGTGCAGTACCTTCCTCGATATGGCGAATGATCCAGAAAGATTTGATTCCATGCTGCTTGCCATGGCTCAACAGCATGAAGGCGGTGTTAAAGATGTAAGTGTTTGATGTAAGGGTTTTGTGATATTTTTATCTAAAGCAGAAGTTGATGGTCTTAGAAGATTTATTGAGAAAGTATTTGCGAATAAAAGTTAACCTCTAACAATTCATAAACAAAGAGTTACAAATTCGTTTGTTATGTTTAGTTCTTGTAGTCCAATGTTTTGCCTCTGCAGTGATAGATACTGACAGAATATTGAAATAAATTTATATTTCGTCTGATCTAATTTTAAAGTCGTAATGTTTGGAAACATGTTTCTCCCTTGTCAATCTGCCTATGAGAATCATTGTTTGTAAGAAAAAAATTTTCAATTTAATAGACACTTATTATTATTATTAGGCCGTGTAGTACTACCCCATTCTACCCATGGGAGTCTTAAGAGGCGACTTTGGGTCTGGGGCTTTTTAAGTGGTTTTTGGGTGATGCAGTTGGAGACCCATCATCAAAGATACTTTATGGCTACCATCTTGTCCCCTATCAACTTCCAAATGTGGCTGAGGAGTTTCTAGCTTTGAAGCTCTGGCTACCCCTTTTTGTGATTTATGGCCATGAGTATATGTATGGATGTGTCTGATCTAAGATATTTGACAATTTATTTGCTTTTTCAGCTTCTTGGAACCATTTGCAGTTTTCTAGCCCGAAAAACTGATTTTTTTACTGGTGGGAAGCAAGGAGATTGGGAAAAAGTAAGTATTCATTATTGCTATTGTAAATCCGCAGGGTGTTAAGTTAGTTGCTTACTTTAACCATGTAGATAAATTAAACAGGTCATAGATACAATTATCCTCAAAGTAGGCACAGTTTAATGACTCCTGGAATACCAATACTAATATGCCAACATACTGAATAATATAAAATAAATATATAAGTTACATCCAAGACGGATAAAGAGATTCATATACGTCATGTCAATGTTGCCCTTTATAGGGATCCTTAAGCTAGTCACCCACCAACTAGACCATGGATATTGTTAAAATAACAATTCTACAAAATAAAAGGTAATGTTGGATTAATATTCAACCTAAACTAATTACCTGTTAGGAAAATAAGAAATCAAGAGTGTCATGCAAGGAGAACTTCTAAATCTGAGATTAATTAAGTAATGGTTGAACCTCATATATAACCAAGCATCAACATTCCCTCCAATTTATCATCTTCTCCCTTGTCGGTCAAGACTGAAAATAAAATATCAAAGCTCTGATTTTATTAGAAATGTTGGTTTGAGTTAATGTATATAAGTAACTAGAATATAATACTGCTGTTAATGAAGCAACTAATATATATTTAAAAAAAATTATGCCTTGTAAACTTCATACCTACTGTTAAAAAACACCATGATTTTATCCCTGCACATTGGTTTGAAGTTTTAAGGTCACATTTATTCCTCTATCTCTCAAACATACTCACAAACACCCAAAAGAAACATCCATCTTATTATAAAAGAATACAATTATCATTTTTAAAATAACTGATATTTTTTATGACTAGTATACTAATCTTATAAATCATCCCATTCCAGATAGTTAAAGATGCTTTCTCAACCCATTCAAAGAAGGCAATAGATGAACATAACAAGATTAAGAAAGAGAAGGAAGAGGCAGACAAAAGGTTGAAAGAAATACAGCAGAAGAAGGAACAAGAGAGGTTACAACAAGACTTTGAGCCGGCCTCAGTTGTTGAACTCTCGGATTCTGAAGCTGCTAAGCTACAAGATGATATCAATAAAGAAAAAACAAAAGGTATTTTAATTTACATGAGTATAATTTTAATAATGCATTTTAAACAAAACAGGAACCAGCTTCATAAATTATGAAATATACCGCCATTTGATAAAGCAATTTTTCATATAAAATTTGATAAACAACAGAGTCATCCACATATGGGTATTTCCACGAAACCTTACCCTACGTGATTAAAAATTTAAAGGAGGTAGGAAACGCAAACACTACTTAAATGTGTAAAAGAAATAAAGGATAGAAGAATTTCACGCTGGCAGCCATTGACACGGTGGCTCAATTGGCAGAGCGTCGGGGTGTATACCCGAGGTCGCGGGTTCGATTCCCGCCTGTGTCGAAATTTTTCTTTTCTTTATTTATTAGTAATAATCCCCACGTGAGGTTTTCAAGAACAAAATGATTTAAATTAAAAATTTTAAATTGTTTATTTCTAAAATAAATACCATATCCAGGGTTCTTAATAATCATACTGTCAAAATTTGTTTAAAAGTTTTATCATAGGTGGTCGTACTTTTTTTTTAAAATGTAAGACACCTGACTGAAGATACCACGGCAAGACACTCGTTTCCATTATTCTGAGATCTATACGGATCAATGGAAATAACATAAAAGCGAATTATTCAAATTCAGTTGAAAAAAATTCTTAATCATCAGAAGAAATTATTGATTTTAGACCAAATCTCATTTAAATTTTCGGTATTGTATAACCCAAAGTGGTATTTAATAAAGCAATGTTGATTATAACATTTTCTACTTTACCATAAAACTTGCAAAATTATACTGTGTCACACCCATTACAAATGTTTGTCGCACCCGTTAGAAAGAAAGAAAGAAAAAATGTTTATTTGGAACAAATTTTTTGACAACACATAATTTACTAATTAACAAGCGGAAAATAACAGGATTTGTACCAAATAGGCTTTACATTTTCAGTTTTATTTTAAATATACTTATTACGATGTTTGTACATTTCAAATAACGTAGTCATTTGAGATAACTATTCAAGTTTAACATATAAAAACCTTAGTGTATACTTTCATCAAAAATTTTACAGGTTTAACATCGAAAGTCATGTTGTTCGCACTAAGAGATTTCCTAAAGGTCGCACGCGTTACGCGATTCATGACGTTGTGCTATATATAAAATTTATAAGTTTCTATACAGATTTTGTTTGAGTTAAGTACAATTATTTTCTTACAATTTTTGTTGATAAACGTAATTTGATATATCAAAACAAACATAAGCCGTTACAATGGAAACACCCATATGCATTTCGAAATTTCTGTAATAATTTTATAACATCTAAACTAAATTCCATTAAAATTACATGGAAACACCCCGTAAGCATATTCAACAGCCCAGAAAAACGACTTTAGAAATCGATTGACTATTAACAGAGTAATTGCATAACATACATACAAAAATCCCCTTTCGACCTCCAAACGTGGCGGAGGAGTTTCTAGCTCTCAAGCTCTGGCTACCCTTTTTTGGGATACATGGCCATGAGTATATGTATGTATAAATACAAAAAAGATAGTCTAACTGCGAACCTCCTTTTTTAATTCAGTTGGAAAACTTACAAACTAATAAAGCTCCATTTGCCATGTAAACACACCATGTCAGCTTTCAATATAATATTTTTGCAAACTTCACTGGTTGAATCTAATGTATTTGAATGTGTGATTAATAATATTATAAGACCAGTATGGAGTGACTGTTGATTAGAATAAGATGAACAGATTTTGTCATTTTGCTGGCTTTTGATCTTTTGTTATTAATCCGTTACCAGTATGGTATGGTAAGGTGATCACAAAGCTCACAAAAAGGCCTCCTTCTGGTATTATAATCGCTACTGGTACATAGCAGGGATGTTGCGAATGTTTGCATTCGTACTTTTATATGCGGAACACACATAGATTTTGACATTCTGCATCCGCATCCGTATGAATCCGTGTAGCAGGTCACGACAAAAAGAAAGGGGTGGAACTGGCGAGTGCCGCGTGTCGTTCGTGTGTGTCGATTGACGAATAGGAAAGTAATATATTTGTTTTGTACATCGGTGAATTGGTGAACGTGATGTGGGTCGCTATTGTTTATGTATTGACAAGATACGATACATTCATTACTTTGTCGCAATTAGTCAATGGCACTTTTTTGAGTTTCGTGGCTTGCTTTTAAATATATTTAAGTTTTTTGTACAAATCCGCATCCGTATCTGCAGATGTATAAGAAAACTGCATTCGCTATATCCTTATTTTACACTATATACTATATAGCATAAAATGGATAATTATTAAAATACTAGTGGGTAACCCTGGCGCGACTACGTCGCGTCCAATAAAATAAGTTTATTTTAAAATTTTCCGACCAATCACAGCGCAGCTCTTTTGAATTTCTAGTCGATTTTTCTGATTGGCCTGTTTGAAAAAATTCCGACCAATCACAGCGCATCTCTGATCGACTAAAGTTTGCGCGCGCTTATGACACTCAAGCAAAGTCTATGGGCCAAAATTTAAACTTTGAAATTCTGTATTCTGTAACAATTAACTTAATCCAGTTACATCAGATGTCTGAATTTTGTGCACACCACGGCCGCGAACTGTACAAAACGATACCTGAACCAAATTTCTAGCTTAACTCATCGCGTCACAGGCTTCCGGGCAAGAAAGAGGCTTACAGAAATAATATATAAAGATTTGATTAATTTTACTTCTATTTCTTGGATTTCATGTTGTAATATCTGGCCTAACAATCTTTCTAAAATAAAAGTTTCTAGAGTTATCTTGCCAAATCGCCCAACAATCACTTTAAACGGCTCAATGCGCTTAGTCCCCTTTTGCGATACCCGCGGGTGAAATGGGTAAGTTCGATTCGAAATCAAAATTGCACAGTCAAGTAACTATTAATTAGCCAATAGACGTATTTGTTTATGGATTTTATGCATATGAAATGACTTGTTAAAATTAGATTTCTATTGTTTAAGAAAAAGAAAGCGGTGCCGAGGGTGACTACGAAGCCGATGAGCCGCCAGAAGACGATGACCCTAAAGAGAAGAGCAAGTTAAAACCAAATGCGGGCAATGGATGCGACCTTGAGAACTACAAATGGACTCAAACTCTCGAAGAAATCGAGGTATGTTCTCTTATTTTATATTAAAATTTGCAAATAATGTGTGACACTTTTCTTATTGGTGTGGAAACAGTATAGATATACCGGCCTGTACACCCCACCGTGTAATAACTTATATTTATAGTAATACTTAGCGTGAGAAATTATTTGATACAGTATGTACAATTATGAGAATCTGCTGGTGTGCAGTGAGTATTTGCTTTATTACCTATTGCGTTTTGCTATATATAAAAAAAAAACTATTTTCTATTCGCCTTAGAATAATAATAATTATGATTTGTAAATTTAACATTGTTGAATGAAAATGATCAGGCGTAATATTATGACTTCGATATTGAATTTGGTCAGATGTTAAGTTTTAACATCATCATCAAAAAAATGGTCTTAGCGTAATGATGTTGATCATAATAAAATGCATAAATAAACTAAGATAGAGGCAGACATGGACATATTGTTTTCGCGGCATATCTTCTAAATACGATTCATTTTGTCACCTGGTGATAAGACTTCCCAGTTTTCGCCTGTTCATTAATGTCACTGGGTAGGCCCCTGTCCATTATCTCTTCGTTGTCGTGTGATACGACTAAATATTACTGTCTTGTGCATTTCTTCGCAGTGGTTTCCCTCAGCATTAAGAAATAAGTTAAAAAAATACCTTTAAGACATGTGAGGTTATTTGAATTCATTTATAAAAATATATTTCTTTTTGACCGTAGAACATAAATTAATATGAGAAGTTGTCTTTTTTAATGCCAAAATCTCTTGTGTGTATTAGGAGTAACTTTGTATATTTTTGTCTAAAATAATGATTATAGGATATTATAGACACCATTTAACGATCATAGTTTTGGTACATAATTAAAAGTGATAGTATAAATAATAAAGTAAAAATTATTTAGTCTTCGACACCATGTATCTGATACAAAAAAGAACCCACACTTATTTAACCAAAACCTGTACATACTGATTTATTTACTTATACTATCGCCACTTCTTCTTTTTTGTATTTTATTCATTTATTAAGCATGCACTGAGTACAATATTATGGTATGATATATCATATTTAAAAAAAACTTTGAACAGATACTGTACTATAACAAAATGCACAGCATTTTCAAATATTATTGGTTTAATTTAAAATATGAATAGAAATTTAATTACATAGAAAAAAATAATGAAACTCTTTTGATGACCATAAACTAAAACTAAAGTCTGATTTTTAATTCGAGTCAGTAAAATGACAGGTGCAACTGTCACTGCTACATACATCTTTACATCTTTTTGTATGTATCAGTGACAGTTGCACCTGTCATTTTACTGACTCGAATTAAAAATCAGACTTTACAGAGGAGATTCAAATCCGATATTTCCTCGTGTTTAGTATAATATTAATCTTGAATAGTTCTTTAAAATTAATAGTAAATTAATAAATTAATTGAATGCAAACTTAATAATTAAAAATACAAAAAAATAAAAATAGATCTTCTGAAACTAAACTTTTAGTTAGCATCTAAAATAGGGTCAACATAAATGTGAAGAGTCACTTCTTCTTTATTGTTACAAATAGAGTTATTAAACTGGCACAGTGGCCCGTAAGGTTTATATCATTAACGACATTTGCTTGCTCTTAGTACTATAAATTTATGTGCACGGCGCAATGTGTTCTGTGGGACATTATGATTTATTTGGGTAGGCACTATCGTTCGCTATTGTATACGATCCAGACCAATCTCTCTCGCTTCCTTCACATTTAATGTTTTTTCATACATGTTCTCACATCGTTCATCGCTCTTATAGGAAGGGACGTTTTCAATATGGCCCTCAAACCTTTTTCGTGACCGTCCTTTACTGACAATACCATCCTCATTGGATTGGCGCTATACATCTTCTTAGTTACTGTAAACATACCACCACCTAAATATTGGTTTGTACTACAGGCGTAGATTGTTATCAATTTGCATCCAGAATTAAATATAATTACCAAGAAGTTAATTATTTCGCTGCAGTCTTTGAAAGAAAGGTATAAGGTTTGTATTAGTATGGCAATATTTGTTACTGAAAGTCGTACCCTTTTAACGTTTCCCTCTTTTCTTCCTGCACTTTGATGAACCAAAGAAAGTTAGTAAATAAAAATGCATATGATATTTGGACTAAATTGAATTGTGTTTGGTTATCACAGTTGAATGTTTTCATCGTAAATTAAGTTATTTACTTACAATTGAGCTTGAGAATCGTTTACTAAAATAATCAAAGAACTAATTGAATAAAAAATAAATTATACAATAAGAAAGTTTCTAATCAACCCTATGCACTGGCCGATAACATAGTGCTAACAAAGCTATCAAGTAAATCACCTAAACAATTTGCATTGAGTAAAGTTTATCGTCTTAAAAATATACAAAATCCACATAAGGGCAAATAAAACTTAATACTAATACATTGTACTGATTTTCTAATACATATAAAATTAACAACAGAACTGATTACAAAAGACATAAGAAAATAATGTCTATATTACGTTACATAGCGTAGACCCAATGAGCGTTTTTAAATGTGTAGTTGTACACATGGATTGATCTAAAAAGTAACTCAACCAAAAACTCCAACTTTGAGCTCATTCAGGAGTACTTGTACATTCCCGTCTCCTTCCGCATTCGCACTGAAAAGAAAATAATATTTATGTAGCAAATTTACCAAATCTTTACTTTAAGTTAAGTTTTTTTGGAGCTACATGCAGACGATAAGGGTTCAAACCCCGGGTCGGTCCTACACCAATTTGTCTTTACTAAAGCCATATGTATAGTTAACTTATCATGGTTGTTAACGGTGAGGGAAAATAACGTGACGAAACCCACATGGCTAAGTAGTACTTAGTCATGTGACATATTGTGTATTCGTACAAAAACGGTGATAGGCCTGCCCCTATCAAGTGAGAACAGTGTCCAAGCAAAACGTTGGTACTCTGAACACCAGGTGATAATGTCACGTGATGTTCAGAAGTATTAGTACCTCTGCCAACCCCTGCGATACTGATATTATATCCCATACGGCGTAAACGTTTGAGTTGTTATAGACTTTAAGGATGATAACCCAGGTCCAGCGTTGTGGACTATGGCTAAGTCACTAACCAAATATCTACGCAAACCACATGTTTTTCTGGATATTCAATCTACATATAGACCGTCATTTATAATAAAATTATTTCCTCTTTATTTTCCAATAGTTGTTGAGATTTATATTGAAGCTCAAATCACACAAATACAACACAACCTTAATACAATTCTTTGATTTTATGACTATTCTATCCAATTTAATCAATATAAAATTCATAAGCGAAACTAGGTGTCAATACTTACTCTCAACAAAGCATATGGCAGCTAGGATACACGCTGAGAACAGAATCGTCATGGTGATAACTAGAACAGTGATTTGGTGCGAGTGGCTGCAGCAACAGGACTTCGGTTCCTTGTTTGTTCTATGTTTCGTGAAGCCGTTGACGACCGTGAAGTGAGTAGAACTCGCAACCGACACCGCGTCTTTAGATGCTGTTCCACGTTTCACACCGTTCCAGAAATTATCCGCCGGATCCCGAGATTCCTCGGGTATCGCCACTACAGCCTCTGATAGCTTATTCTGTCCCAAAATTCCATACTTCGATTGGTACGCAGATCTGCCGTCTTGAGATGGTGGTCTACCATTCAGTCTGGCTAAGTGTGCCGCGCTCAGCAGTAGTGAACCGGAGCAAACACTCTGAAAAGCAAATTGAATAATATATAAGTTATTTCGCCGTTGCGACTAGGGAAATGTTTTGAGCAATGCTATTTAAATCTCATTGCACTTATTGCGCACAGAACGGGTTAGCTTGGTTGCAACATTTTGTGAACTTTGCTTGAGTCACACTTTTACTGCAAAGGTCATTTGGTTAGCGCGATGGTATTATAACGTATTGTCCGAAAACACAGATCTATGTATTGAATAAGTTTTTTCCGATAGCATTGACCCAGTAGCATATTTGGCTTTGAAGATTAACGTAGCTCAATAATATTTACAACGTAATAACCCGTGAACAATTACTTGGATAATTGAAGATGATGCAGCTTATAAAGCACATTGTCGGCTTGGGCACGATGTTGAGAGGCAATGTCATTCGAAAGTTGACCCCACTAGATATTAGTATTGCTTAATGCCGATGCAAAAACAGTATAAATTACTCGTGAGAATAGCGTGTGACTAACACGACACTTTTTGTTTTAATTACTACCGCGTAATAATTATTGTTCGTTACACCATTCGTACACAAATCATTGTATACCTATGATCAGTCTACATCAAATATGCAACTTTTAAAGTTTATCTTTAATTTTAAATAATGTAAACTTTATTCTTAGTTTTAATATTTGAATAAAGCCTTTCAAGGTTTCGACCAAGAGAATCCACTCACAAACTGTCACGTAGCTGCCACTTAATTCGAAACATTATACATTTGTTTAAGAATAATGATGTTTGCCTCTTTTTTGAGACCGAGCTGTACCCTCGATTTCAACTTCATTAAATCTTTCTCATTCCCTCAATAATAATTTCTCACGTTTCTTAAGATTGTATACTTGTTCCTTAAAAAGTAGCAGATTTTTTATTATTCTAAAGTCACACACCAATCTTTCACTCGCTGTTTAGCACCTACTATTTGTCCAGCTGCCCTGTGTACCCGCGTGATCAGAGGCAAGTAATATCGCCGTAGAGGCTCAACAAGACAAAGCAGCTCAGTTGCTTAGTTTTGTTTCTCAACGTTACAAACACAAATAAATAATGGTTCATTCAATAATAAAAAAAGCCAGAGGTATAGGTCCCAACCGAATCACAGGTTCATACGCGTACCTCTCAAGCCACCCCTTCACCACAGAACCATCAAATATGTAGTATTTCAAAGTACCCTAGTTACTAACTTGTGTACTGTGATTACTGGACGATCCCTGGCTGGACGAGGAACCTCCCCGGGAGCGACCATCGCTGACACTGCCAGCCGCACTGCTGCCAGACAGCGATGGCCTTGGAATATGCCATTCCTGACCAGTTACCTGTAAGCAAACCATAAGAATATTATAAAGAGGCCACGAATAACTTTGGTATTAGGATGTAGGATTCCTCACTGCCCATATATGGCTTCACTGAAGGACTCGAGCTTATACACTGTATACTATACAGTATAGGGTGATTAGTACTGTGACCACCACGCTAGCCAAGTGCGGATTGGTAGACTAACGATTACTACCGTGATAGATTACCGTGATACTACGTAGATTAGGATGAAAAATAAGTCAATTTTATAACCTATATCAGTCTGTTTTAAGAATACGGTTTAAGAAATCGAAATTATGTTTAGGTTACCTATTTGTGTTGAAAATTCCGGGTTTTTTTCTACCCGGATGCGTTAATAGAAATCAAGTAATGTTAATTATATGTGAAAATGTATTTTGGTTGGCGATGCTACTACTTTTTATGTTTAGTGCAGGTTTTTTGCTGTTCTTGGAATAACCTTTTGTCGAGCTGCTTCTTTCAGTTTAGTATCACCCTGATAGGTTTTAAAATATGGTCAAGTGCATGGTGCATGACAGTGGCATACAGTTGCTAGTTGCTTGCAATTTTGTTTTATTTATTACTAGTGAATAGAAAATACTGGAGAATTGCTTATCTTTTGTCACATAAAATCTGTTCCAAGAGGTAGAGAAATCACATCGTACTTTGTGCACAAAACATAGAAAACTCTGAATGTTATTTAATATTATAAAAATATATAAGAAAAGCCTTTCTTTAATATTGACGTCTTATCACTAAGATCAATTTCAATTCAGATAACTTTTAGATCTTAAAATGATTGATTATAATAATATTGGTCGTGATAAGCAGATGAACACATGAATTTTTTTAAAACCTTGAGTCGTTAATTCTGTACTCTTTGTATCACAAAGTTATTACAAGTATTACATTAAAATTCAAGAAGAAATACGAAATAGTGAGTACAAACAATAGATTGGTTGCCAGATGCGACCTAGGCTCACGACTGTTTACATGACGTCCGCGAGTTAGTTGCACCGTTGAAAATATATTCTTTGTCTTTACATGGAAAGTGTGTCGCCGGTTATTTCGACCGTTTTGTTGGGAAAATACCAACGTAATGACCTGTGGTAACATATTCTGTACCGTTCATTATGTCATACCGAGTAGGTGTCACAGTATTTTGAAAAAGTGTTGCAAGCTCCTATCCATTTATACGGATCAATCAATCAATTGTAATGTTATCTGGTACACGCTGTCTACTTGCCATTTATTGGTGATGGTTCTCTAGATGGGATGGTACTTCCATAAATGTTAACAGTATACACCCGTCACAAATGTGGCATAGGTCACCTGTCATCTAATGTTCGGAGAATGCACTTTTTGACTGGTCAGTGCGTAACGTTGAGGTGATAGGGGGCAGGCTAATCGCCTCTTTGTATAACACTCAATAGTTTGGCAATTTATATTTATTTTTTGTTGTTTTTAAGGTAATATTCGAACAATGCATATGGCTTTAGAAAAGACTCAGAGAATCAAGCCTAGGCCTGTTTAAGACTCTTAATCTAAACCATGCCCCTTGACATATTTTCTTACAACCAATGTGCTATTCAAATTTAATACAAATAAATATGACTAATTTGCTGAATTCGCAATGCCTTCTTAAAAAGGTTAATCGTTTCATTGTTAGCCGTTTGAATATTATCTAAAAGGCATCTTTGTTTTCCTTGGATTTAGTTAGTGGGCTGGCGGTGTTTCGCCTCAAGAGCCGCGGTAGTCGAGGCTCACACTGATGTTTCATCAATTATAATTTCAGGTCAAGTTTTGCTGAGAGCCCGATTGGTTTCAGATACCGTGCTCAAGGTTCGCCTTCTCTTTATTCGCGATCTTGTTTCGCTGCTCTGACGCAATTATCTAACTAGTACTTTCTATATCGATACTTTATACCGAATCGATATGATGGGTCGACCTCACAAGTACTCTTAAAAACATTTCTCTGTTTAAAGTTCGCGAGGCCGCAGCTGCTGATTTCGACATTCTATTGTTATTATAATCCGGTGGTCATGTCTTTTTTTAAAGACGTGAAACAAATGGTGAAACCTTGTACCATTTTCGTTGAAGCAGTGGTTGTATAATTGAATGCACACACTACATCGCATCATCGTGCCTCGAGATGTTATATTGTGTACCTGTACAAAAATTCCTCGAGTTTATATTGCTTATTTTGTGTTGCAATGTTTCGCCAATAGCTGAGAACCGGTCCCCACAATATATTGTTTAAGGCAGAACGTATTTGATAAGATCTTAGGTGCAGAGTTTTTAGCTTGTATTCTAGGGAAGTTCTTTCTACCTAAGTGTCACGGAAGCGTCTGTACTATGTAATTAAAATATCATTGTGTGTTCGCTGTTTCATTGTGATATAATCGTTAACAATGATGTCGATGAGTATTGATAATTTTCGAACAATTATTTTACTTGGCGGGTATTTTCCCGCGGTTAATAAACAAAATCAATTGGCGAGTAAGGGCAATACAAGGCAACATTGAAATAAAATATGTTTCATCAAACGGCTATCACGCTTTAGGACCCTAAAGGATTTGTAGTAGTACTGTTTTTCTGAAAATCACATGACAATTAGTAGCTTAGAGTTCAGTAGGATGGAAATCTTTTCCCCGCTTTGTACGAATACACCGTCACTATACCTCAGCCATGAGCGGTTTCATCGCGATATTTTCCCTCACCGTGAAAAAATGACTACTATCATTTAAGGTGGTCTTCAATTTCCGTGCCACGCTACTACCAAGACATTTTATCTAAAACACAGCAGACATTAGTTATGATAGTCTTATGGATAAGAAATAACTAGCGAAATGGTTCTGTTGATGGGGAAAAGATCCTAATTCATTTAATAGTATTTTCTTTAGTTTATTGCTCTGTCGTTACTCAATGGATCATCATTCACGCTATCGCTATTATACTTATCTCTACTAGCGATCCTAAATACATTGTAAGAGTCGTAACAAGCCAACGTTTATTGACACCTCACACGTTTTAATACGGATGTAGGTCTAATCGTGATATGACATGTGCTTCAATTCCACCACGTGGGTACAGCACGCTCATACACCTCGTGACCACGGTCGTGATCGGTCACATCTCTGATTTATTAATTAACTAGACTACTACACGTGTTTTATGAATTTGTATTCATTTATGTATATGTAACACCTCTGGATACACGTTCCACACGGCCATTTGAAAATTATGTTTGCGGATCTTCTAATGTCTAGGCTATCTATGGTGTGACTAATAAAATGTTTAGAGTTTTCGAAGATTACTTGAAATAAAATAAGTAAACGAGTAAATGTAATAATCGGTTTAATATTCAGCTGGTAACCCTTTTCAGAACTCCGTCCGTTACTATATTAAAACGAAATAGAGTATGTGTCATTATTGTAAAAGTTTTGCAAGTGCAATTTAGGAAGGAAGGAGGAACCCACTAGTGTGCATGTTAAAACTTGTGGTCTAGACCAGCCTAGCTTCCATTTTACTAAGCAACAAAAGAATACTGCAGTCTGGGGCTTACACAATGATATACCACATTTGATGCTTTTACAACTTATTAGGATTTAGGACATTATATAAAGTTAGTTATAAACCATTTAAGTAGTTGTATACAATCAAAGTTTACGAAGACCTAAATAACGATCCAGTGATGCAACTTAAAGGTATCTTGTCGAACCATTCATTTCGTTTTGCGGTAGACGCATAATGCATAACGGTGCATTGCCGACGAATCAGTGCATTGAATACACCACAAAAGATGATTGAACAATTACAGTGATGGAACCTAAAGTCAGTGCCGCCATTACTATTTTAATTAAACGCTTTCCGCGCTAAATCTTTGATTACGTTATAGCTACTAATTTCAGTTGTAAGAGTCCTGTTAGTCCCGCAATAAAAGATTGTATTATGAAGCCATTTTGCGTCGTCATGCCTAAAAATTCGTCGAGAAAAGAATGTCTTTATTAGGTATGGGTAGAAGTATCATGATGTTATTCACGTGACATACCCAGTTCTGCACTCATTTGATATACAAATGATAAGTAATCGCGAAGTTAAAAACATTCTCGTTCAACCTTTAATGTCCCATTTTTTGTTTCCGTGAAAGATAATGACGTCTTGCATTAGTTTTGGAAAACATCTAGTAAACGTAATGTGGATACTAAAAAAACAATGCGGAACATTTGGTGCACAACCTAACTTGCTCATAGCCATTAAAAAAAGATTAGCATGATATAACATCATTACAATTACAACCTAAGCCGGGTTTTCAAATACTTTTCAACTACTAATGTAGATGCATGTCTAATCCGCTTTGGTTTACAAAGAATCGTCGGTTGCTAATACTTTCATAATCTTCAAACAATGACTGACTACATTATCTACGATAAATCAGTTAGCACTTAAGCAGACTAAATATTGTGGAGAAAGCGAAGAGAATCTGTTCTCGGAACACTTTCAATTCAATATAAATTGTGCCAATGTGTAGCACAATGCATAACGGACATATTGACATCTTGATAACACCTCCTTTTTTTGTACAATGATATGACGTCATGTGTTAAGGCGGCAACTTATGCCTAAATCGATTGCAGCGAATATCAACGATTATTTCCGTCATTTTAATAAGTTGGCACAACATTATGACGTTGTTATTCGAAAAAAACAGAATTAATATTATTATTTAATGCTTGGGGCTTTGACCTTTAGCTATTCGAGCTATCGAATCAAAACGACTACCATAACACAACCTTCTTGTTATAAGTTAGACTATTTATAGTTAAGATAAGCCTTTCAGCATAGCATAGTATAAGCGAGACAAATCGGACTCGAATAAAGAATGTCTGTCAAATGGCGCTTGCGTTGCGCTGTGAATGATTAATGCAGAATATTTTCCCCGAGGCCTACTCACAAATCACAACCTTCAAATTACTAATGTGTTTTCTTATTTTGCACTATGTGTCGAGGTGATGCAAGTGCGGAGTATGAAAATTTAATAGTGTTGACCCTCGATGGATGCCGATTAAGAAAAATATCATTACTATGATTTGGCATTTTAATTTGACGCATCATTGATGAGGTAGTGACGGTTGTTTCAATTGTAAATAAAGTTTATTCGTATAACACTTTTGAGCTTGTATGTATTTTGAAGCATTGCTAACACCTCAAATTGCTTGATTCCCTCTGATGATCGATGGAGTCTTAATATCATACATACTCTCTCATATATCTATGCCGTTAGTTCCCATTTGCGTTAACAGAGACTAGATCGCTATTTTGAACTCCTGGTAAATCTGTCGAGCATCATTTTACATTCATTAATATTTTTATACATGCCCTTTTATTTGTCACGCCTGCCTCTTTGAACAAATTAGTCTCATATCGTTATAAAAAAATGTAAATGTCTATAAGTAAAACTTGCGAAAAACCTACATACTCAGTACCTCTTATTCTTATCCTTCTGATTGGGTGCTTAAAAAAAGGCTGTTCCAACCCGTCTCCATTTTAAACCGTCAATAACATATTTGCACTTAACACCATGCAGCTAACAATATTGCCCTTGAACTAGATTGCAACGATGAAGCAACAGGAACCATGTCAATGCAAATCAATTATCACCCTACAGCGAGCGAATCACGCCTTTAATGATACATACATACATACATATTCTGACGGTTATTAATCCCAAAAAGGGTAAGCCAGAGCTTTAGAGCTAGAAACTCCTCAGCCACATTTGTAAGTTTGTATATATATAGTAATCTTCTGTTCTATTAGTTTTATTTTAAGGTAAAGATTAATAAAAACTTTATTTTTGTTTAATGTTTTTTGACATGAATTCCTCATGTGGGGATTATTACTCATAAATAAAAGATGTTATTAAAGGAAAGAAAAATAACATCTTTTATTTATGAGTAATAATCCCCACACGAGGAATTCATGTCAAAAAACATTAAATTATGTGATAGTTAGGCGTTTCCAACATTTGCATTCTATCTGAAAAGGTAGACAAGTGGCCGTCCGAATTAGCTAAAATTCGAAGGTAGGAAACGCAAACACTACTTGAACGTGTAAAAAAGAAACAAAGGATAGAGAAATTTCGCGCTAGACGCCAACTGACACTGTAGCTCAGTTGGCAGAGCGACGGGGGCGTATACCCGAAGGTCGCGGGTTCGAACCCCGCCAGTGTCGAAATTTTTCTTTCCTTTAATAACATCTTTTATTTATGAGTTTATTTTTGTTCTCATAAAAATCAAATACGATAAGACACATTAAAACACATACGTCAATTAAAGTGAAATAAAATAATAGAGTAAAACCGTCCAAAAATAATTTTAAAAAAAAGTAAAAATGTGACAATTATGTATGTATAGCTCTTTCATATATTGTGTATATGTATACATACATACATACATATACTCACGCCATTAATTCCCATTGGGGTAGGCAGAGACTATCGATCGCCACTTCGTACGATCCTGACAAAACTCTCTAGCTTCGTTTACATCCATCAATCTTTTCATACATGATCTTTTATTCTTCATACTTCGGACGCCAGCCTTTTTGAGCACACTCTCAATTTGATCCAAGTGTGTTCTCCGTGGTCGTCCTCTACTAACATTACCATGTATATGTATGTATGTATATATTATGTATATGTTGTGTATAGTCTCTCCTTAATGCCAGTCTGTCGCTACCTAGTTCACACGGTTTAAATAGATTGTCTCGCGGATTTGGTTACGCCGATCTGATGCCTGAAATGCAAATGCCAAATGAGATTGCATAGTATATGATATCAAAAGGTCTAATTAATTTATTTTCTATTAATGAGTTACTTTGAGAAATAGAGAAAAGGACAATGCCTTTTGTATTTTTTTTAAATATGCGATTCCTTCACTTTTTATAAAGAGATTTATTTAATGGGTGTAGTGCCGTGCCGACTTAGAATGTCACTACCCCTTTCTAACTACGGGTGTCGTAAGAGGCGATTAAGGGTATGAGGCTTTTTAAGTGGTTTTTGGGCGATGCGATTGGAGACCCATCCCCAACGATACTTTATTTCGACCATCTTGTCTTCTATCAACTTCCAAATGTGGCTGAGGAGTTTCTATCTCAGAGAGCTTCACCCCCTACCCCTTTTTGGGATTTATGACCTTGAGTATATATATGTATTTATGTTATTTATTTAATCTTCAAAAGTAACTCAATCTAAAATAACGTCACTTCAAATATAATGAAAGTAAATTGTTTCGCTACCATACTATCTGTAATCTAGGACAGTATGTCTTCGGTACTGAATATTGATAAGAATACCACGGTTTTGGTTTAGTAATCATTCGTACGAAGATAAAGAACTCTTTATGTGCATTTGTGACGTGCAATTAGTAAATGTCTAGATGAAATGATATCTCAATCAGTGACTAGTTACTCGCTTTTTCAGAGGCTTATACTACTCTAGAATCAGCATTTACGCGACAAAAATTACTTATCTATGGAGTTTTACAATATTTCACGATACGGGAAAGCCGACCGCCTCCGTAACATTATGTGATTAACTTATTAAATTAGATATTACTCGTACAGTCCAATATTCCAAGGATTTTAGGGTAATTTTCGATATGTATTCTGCCTCTTCTAAAAGGCAATCTTTCAATGTATTTGCAATATGTGTCACGTGCTTATATTTTTCAATAAAAAAACCACGAGCCCCATTCTTTCGTTAAAATAATTACATTCCATTCTATCCTAAAGGGAATAAAGTTGAACAATCCTTTCTTAGCACATCCTGACGTCTCTTAAGGAAAAGACGAGTCAAATTCCAACCATTTAGATTCACAGCGTTCAATGAGTCAATACAAGAATTTTATTGTGTGTATATATTCAGCACCGCATAAGGTGTTGCCAACCATATGTTGACAGCAACCTAGCAACAACCGGGTAAAAACTATAGTTTAGTACAAAAACAGACATTAGAACAAATCAACATATTAGTTTTTTTTATATTATTGAGAGTTGCCATTCCTTCAAGCTATTAGAAGCTACAACTCAACAAGCATGTTTCGTCAGAAAGAATAAAATGTATCATCGGCTATCGAGTAGCAAGAGCTTCCGTATCAGATATTTCTGATTCAACCTCGAAGGGAAAAGGGTGTAAAGATGGTTAAATTATGGATCATTTGTGATTTGTTTTCACCCGCATCGATCGTCCAAAAATCAGTTTAAAAGCCTCGTACCCTAATAGCGTCCTATGATATCCTAAGAAAGAGATCTCGCTATTTAAAACTGACGAAAACGGCTAAACAAAATACTTCACCGAACAATAATGAACACAAAGAAAAGAAGTGTCATTTAATTCAGTGAGCGTAACTATATTTCGGCGATTAGTTATAATCTTTAAGATAACAGTCAGACTTTTTGTTTTAAGAGATCCACCGTTGTTCGTAAGGCGACGATGCAAGCAACACGCTTCAATAGTTTTATCAGTCGTAAAATACTGTTTTAATAGTGAATGACTAATTCAGCTAAATAATAAAGAACAATAAAGTGCCTTGCAACACGTGCTTCACGGATATCGTTTATTTGTTTGTTTTGATATGAGTTCCTACAGTTGCGAAGTAAATATACGGACGAGGCGATGCCGATGTTTATGTATTGCCGAGTGGGCTTGCTCTTGCTAGAAAAAGTGACCCTGATATATTATAGTGGAGCCGGATGCTCCTATAAGCGTGATGATGTCACATAAGACAAATGGCTAGTCGGTATTTACGTTGCATTGTAGCGGGTTTATGAGGAATTTAACTTAAACGCTAGTGTTGGGTTAGACATCATATATTAGCGATGAGGTTGCGAAGTGGGAACCCATCACAGAGGATCCCTTATTCATCCCCTTTATATTCAGACATGAATGCACATACTAAAGCCATTATTTGCGATTGGAGTAGGAAGAGACTATCAATCGTACAGATTCTAGCAAACCTCAAAACTTATCCATCTTATTCCGTCTTTGTTTCAAGTGGCTAAGTATTTTTTGATACCAAAGCATTAACTATAACTTTTATAAAATAAAGTCGTTAATATAAGTTAACATTATCCAAACTTAGTAGCATAGTTTCGTTCACGTCATAGTAGGTATGCCAGCGCAATTGATCATCGTAAATTATAAGTTAGATGCCATAATAACATTATTAGCGGTAAGTGCAGTTTTTGCTTAACCGAATTAGCTTTATAATTAAATTGCAACGGATTCTGATCCAAGGTGGTTCTGTATGTTTACAGAAAACTGGATTACTAGTACAGATTGTAGTACGAGTAATAACTTTAAAATTATGTGGATGGAAGCAACAGTATGAGTACAAAAGTTATGGGTTTTTTTTTTCAAAAATAATACGTGTGGAATTACCCAAAAGATACAGTTACTTGGTAAATTTGACTACAGATTTGGAATCATTCTGTTTTGGTTACGATTGTTTAAATATTTGTTTCTGTTGCGCAATTTTATTTAGTCTAGTGGACTAGAACAACACTCAAGCATTTCATATTATTTACATAGGTTTTAAGATTTCCCCACTTCTTAATATTTTACCATATTCTATTTATAGCTTAAACGGTTTTACTTCGACAGTGCAGAATAAAATTTGTCCCAAAAACTTACATACATACATATACTCACGCCATTAATTCCCATTGGGGTAGGCAGAGACTATCGAACGCCACTTCGTACGATCCTGACAAACCTCTCTAGCTTCGTTTACATCCATCAATCTTTTCATACATGCTCTTTTATTCTTCATACCAAAAACTTATGCTACAAAATATATTCTAGCGTCTTTGAGTTAAATTAACAAAGCAAGGTATTTCTAAAGCGAATTCATAGACCTTACTTTAGGCCTTGTGAAGCCTTCACGAGAAGATTATTATTTTTGTATAATATTTATAACCTCGCAGTTAGTTATAAAATTTATATCTAAAATACGGTTATAGTTTCGTCACGATCCGTCCAAGTTAACTCGCTTTGTGAGCTAAACATCTAAATTGTTTTGTCCTTTTAACTATTGTAAATTGATTTTAAGGCTAGCTTAGCTTTGTGTTTGTTTGCTAACATTTACCAGGCAAACATATTTATGCTACTGACCCCTAGAGGATGGCAGTGGATTGATAAATAAATAATAAATATAAATAAATAAATATACGGACACATTATACACAGATCAAATTAGCCCCAAACTAAGTAAACTTGTATTGGGGTTGGGGGATACTAACTCAACGATATCTTTTAATATGAAAGATATGATACGCATATAAATAACATCCATGACTAAGAAACGATCATTCATGCTCATCACATAGATGTTGATCTCAGCGGGAATCGAACCCGCAACCTCCGGACCGAGTAGGTAATCACCTATTCACTCGGCCACGGACGTCGTCTTGATACTCGTAGCTTACTAATAATAATAATCTTTTCAATAGCTCTAGTTTAGTAGACGGTAATTTCTTAGACTCACTCTTATTCATATTATAGAAAGTCAATTATGAATGAAGCTCAGTTATGAATATTAATTTAAGACATTATTTGCCTAGGTTTCTCAATGTCTGTAAAAACCAGCCCTTTCAGAATCTCAATTGTAGCTTGACACCAAGTGATATTCCGATGAATTACTAGAAGTGTGTGGGTGTTTGAAATGAAAGTAAAAACATAGTTTTTTGGTATCACTGTGTTAAGCTTTTTGCTGCTCGGTTACAGTGTAAGGTCAGTAGGTAAGTCAACTGCTTAATTTAACGGTACTCATATCATAACTTTAAAAATATTATACGATTTTTGCACATCTCTGGCGGAAAACGGTTGGCAATTATAAAATAATTTATTTTTAAAGAGGTTTATGATTTGACTAAAGTCGTGTTTATGTAACGAGAATATAGGGAGAAAAGGCGAGTATGAGATAAAATTTATGTTGTTCGTTTGATAAGTTGAATCCTATCCGCTATCCTGTGTTCTTATTATTACTGGAGGGCAATTCTCACACGGTAGATATTATATCACTTTCGATATTTATCACATTTGCGATCGATATTTGACTTGAGCTATTCTCACTTCATCCGATCGATATTTTTCTATTGAAAACCAGCCGATATGATGATATATATCAAGGGATGATATCGTGTGGTCACGATCAGACGATATGATGATATTTGAAGATGTCGTGCGAACGGTAGCCATTTTGTTTTCAAATTTTGTTTGAATTATGATAGATAGAAAATTAAAATGTAGGTAAATATATTAAATGGGTCATAGATCAAATAGTCTTAGAAGTTCTATATAATATCTACTTGGATCAACGTTAATTATATTATTAAAATATAAAAAATATATTATTTTTCTATTATAAAATTTCAAAAACTAAATTCGGTTGTCGGATGGTCCATTTGGGAATTTAGACTTTGCTAGTTACCGGCAAAGTACACTTAAAGGAAAATTTAAACAAACCAAAACATATGTAAATATTGACAAATTCAATATTAAATTTTTTAAGGTGGCTTCAATCGTGTTTGCCACAATTATTTCGCCAATGTCGAGTAAAAATATTGACAGATATGAAGACCTTTTCATATCTAAGATGACAGTTAAACTGACCTTTCGTTCAATTCATTCGCTTGGATAATTGATTTCGGTCTTCGTTCTTTAATGTCTAAGGAAAAATTACTACCGTGTGCGAGAATACAGTTTCAATCTATCAATAGAAATATATTTCACTTTGTGATATTTTTCACATGACATTGAACACTTGATATAATTTCTATGATAGTAATGATATCGAACTTGCGAGAATTGCCCTCCTGTATAGCTAAAAGTACACCATATGAGGTTATATAAACAGTAAGATGTAGGAAGTCTCGTTTTTCTCTAAAATAAACTTTTTTTGTCACCAATTCCTGCGATTATATTACGTTTTTAGCCCTAATTCAGTATGAAATCACTACGAGGCGACGAAGGTTATTGGAGCATTTTAAATTAATTTTGGATGAGTGGTTGGAGACCTGCCACATAATCCTTTATTTTATCTTTAATTCTCTCCCACTCTACCAATTTAGATGTTCTAGCTTCCCCATTTTGGGAGATGTAGTCGTTAGTTTATTGATGTATGTATAATTTTTAAACTTTTGTGCGAATCTTAGTAAGATAAAGATAAAACGCTGTCCTTGTTTAGACATTTTGAACCGGTTCTTGTGTTATGAGTTTCGTGATTTTGACCCCATTCTGTTACCGGCCTGAGCTGCTTGGAAATATTTCGAAATACATGCCCTGCTCGTGCGATTATTTTTTCATTATACTGCACGTATTATCAGGGTTTTTTCTCATGCGACATGCAACTTTATCGTTTTTATAAAGAAAGAGCAGACGAAGAAAAAATACGATAAAAGGATGTACGATATAGATAAAGGCGGGGCTAGCTATTGGCGATATGTACATTGTGTCGGAGCGGAGTCGATGTCAGAGGGATAAAAATATTATTGACGTACTAGGTATTTTGATGCTAAAACATAGAAGGCGGTAAAGAGAGTATTTTAAAAGATGTACACTCTATATGGAGTTGACTGATAATAATAGGACATCTGGGGGCACGGCAGTGCCCCTGCCAAGTCTCGAGCAAAACGGGCACGGCCGTACCATCTTTTCTCGAAGCGGTTCGCGGCTGTTTCGCCCCCCCTTTATCTTCGACGTGGACAAAGCTAGGAGTTTAGGTTTTCGGTGAATAATATTAGGCATTAGAACAAGCTTAAGTTCGAAATTACACGCCAAATTAATTAATAGTTTAGGAGTTACGGTCGATCAAAGTTACACCATTTTGTCACTCACTGACTCACTGACAGATCATCAAAAATCTAAGGTACTTCTAGCAGACTTAGAAACTTCAAATTTTGCACCAAGATAGGTCATTAGCCACATATAAAGGAAAAATTATAAAAACATTAAAAAATTATATGCCATAGAAAACAATTTTATATTTGCGGTTTGGCAAGAACATTATGTATGGATTTTGACTGCATTGTTAACTTTGTTCGTTGTTCAAGTACCTATTCAATTGGATGAATACATACATAGAATAGAAAAGAATAATATAAATGTAATACATAGACTATCATTAATACAAATTAATACATAAAGTTCATTAAATTAATAAAGCTAAAACTCCATTGTATTGCGATAAATATTGTATGCGCGCTCGATAGATGGCGTTGTACCTGTCTGAATCGCGCTATGGTTTCGTTACAAAACGCAGTGTAAGTAGTACTTCAAAATAATTCGATAATTTTCATCTGTCTATGAAAACCTATTTCGAAACTAAAAAATATTGTAGTGATAATTGATATTCGGAGAACTTTACGTCTTATTTAGTTTAGTTATAGTTTGTAAGTTAGTAGATATATATTTATTTAGTTAGTTATTTGTTAGTAAGTTTAGTTCTATTTAGTTTGCATATATATATATATAAGTTTAAGCCCTATTGTTATAGAAGTAATGGTAAATATAGTGTAATGGAACGTGAAATATTGTACATAAATGGCGACCTTTGTCCACACAGAGTCATCTCTGTAAGTAGAAGTATATATCGCCCAGACTTGTCTACCTTAGAAGTAACGAAGCCTCAGAGAAGAAACAAAAGAGATAGAGAATGGGTTCTAAGCAAAGCAGTAGCTGACGTCCAAGAAATTGTGAGGTCACCCAAAAGTAAAAGAAAGAAATACACTTACAAAAAATAAATGAGATCCCACCAAAAACATTAAATGTAAAAAAATGCCAAGTCTCTCGATGCAGTCTTTCCATCGTAAAAAGTTTTGAGATCTCATAGAAGCCAAGTCCTATTCAAAATATTTCGTAGTTATAAATCAACATTTAGTAATTGTATCAATAGTTTTCTTTATATTATAATTATAGTGACTTGGCAATGAGCACAAATTAAAAGCTGCTTGCTGCCTGGAATTATATGCAAATGTTACTGACGAGACCAGTGATCAGATTATTTGTTATGTGTGAATCATGATGGTCACTACCGACTACATGCTCCAATACAATAATTAAGAATACCTTACGGGCCATCGCTTTATGAAAGTAAATGAATCGAGAGTGCACTAAGACTGACTGCCGTTGCCGAAATTCGGTTGGGACGACACGGATAAACCAAAAGAAAATTAATTTTGTGATATGTAAACAACTCCTCCAAATATGCCGTTTTATTTGTTTCTTCTTGTGCTCATTGCCAAGTCACTATTATTATAATATAAAGAAAACTATTGATACAATTACTAAATGTTGATTTATAACTACGAAATATTTTGAATAGGACTTGGCTTCTATGAGATCTCAAAACTTTTTACGATGGAAAGACTGCATCGAGAGACTTGGCATTTTTTTACATTTAATGTTTTTGGTGGGATTCCTTTATAACCGGCTGAACACAATTAAAAAACTACTACATAACATAACATAATAACATAAACGTTCACGCCGAATATCCCCGAAGGGGTTGGCAGAGGTACTAATACTTCTGAACATCACGTGACTTTGTCACCTGGTGTTCAGAGTACCCACGTTTTGCATGGACAGTGTACTCTCACGTGATAGGGGGCAGGCTTATCGCCGTTTTGTACGAATACACTGTCACATGACTGAGTACAACTCAGTCATGTGGGTTTCGTCACGATGTTTTCCCTCACCGTTAACAACCATGATAAATTAACCACACATATGTCTTTAGAAAAGACAAATTGGTGTAGGCCCGACCCGGGATTTGAACACTAGTCGCTTGCACGTTAACCGGTGTTCTACCCATTGAGCTATCACGTCGTTTTACATACATACATATACTCACGGCAATAAATCCCTTAAAGGGGTAGCCCGAGCTAAGGAATTAGAAATTCCTCAGCCACTTTTGGAAAGTTGTGTGGGGAAAAGATGGTAAAATAGAGGTTGTTGGTGATGGGTCTCCAACAGCATCGCCCAAAAATCCCTTAAAAGCCCCCAATACCGTTAGTCGACTCTTACGTACACCCACCGGAAGAAAAGGGGTAGTAAGCCGACACTACACAGCATAAATTAAATAAACAATTCATTTTAATTATCAAAAAGAAAAAAAAAACTGTTATTCGAATAAGTAAAAAGTCTAAAAAGACGATGCAAGAATTTATATACACTGGGTATTGTATTTTAAAACAAAATTTTCTGTGCAGTTTTATATTTAAAAAATTGTTGCGAATAAATTACAAACTCTGCCCCAGTCACTTACCAGACACCTGATTATCTTCGAAACATTATTTGTGTGTGGTATGTACTAGATAAATGTAATTATTTCGAAGACATCAAAACTCGTCTGTCTATGTTAATAAGGTCTTTGTATTGATCAAATTATTTTATTATACAAGTTACGAATGTTTCGGTATCACCAGAAACGGTTTGCTATTTATTTGTTCAATGTGACACTATTACTTTCAATCCCCTCAATAGAAACCCGTAAAAAATCTACTGACCATGGTTTCTATGTCTTTCCACGGAATAATCTGGAATAGTCCATTCTTTACTGCAATTTGTGATTCTTTCACCTTACTCTTTATACCGTAGGATTAACCTAATAAGTATCCTTAATTCGTATTAACAACTGAGAGTAGTAAATCCATACGAAAATACACGGCCTTGTTAAGGTTGCGAGTACAAGTTTTGCGCAACCGAATGTCACTGTTGTCGAGTAATCGATTACAGAAATATTCGGAAGACAGGTTTTAGCGAATACAATAACAATAAAAGCCCTTCGGAACTCGCACTGTCACTGATACGAATAATTAACAATAAATTACTACCTGGAATTTTTGAAGTACCATGAAGCTGATAAGTTTTTCCAAAATTAGTGAAAATGTTGACAATTCACAATTCTGAGAGCAATTATTCATATGATGAATATTATCCTTTTAATATTATATTTCCGTTACGAGTCATTATTGTACTTTTATACTGGCTAACTTGATCTGACTTGCTTAGCCATACCTTTAGTATTCTTTTCGACAGTACAAAACTTATATAAAACTGCTCGTGAATGATTCTGTCTTATCTATGACCAAAGGGTTTTTATTAGCTTTTTTTATGTTTTCTATTTTAAGTCCATTCATTTGTTGTGTCTATAAGTTTTAAGTGGGGAATTCCCTGTGATTCACGCTTTATTACATTTAGGATCTGCTAAGCACGACGTGTAGAATTTTAAATCCGGTTAGCAACAGAGTACGTAAATGAATAGCAGCCGGAACATAATTTCGTTAGCAATTTATAGCCAATTTATATGTGTATTTCTGATTACTAATTGATAATTGTCTGGCCCAACTACCACATTAGGAACCCTTTATGTTCATAGTATTGTCTTTTGCTTGCGAATATAAATAGACAAAAGCTGATTTATAAACAAATATTTCTGTCTAAATTTACGACAGTTCTCAAACTGTTTTAAAATAAAATTTGTTATTAGATAAAATATTTATTTTATTATTTGGCGGTGTTTTATTTCAAAAATACTATCATTATGAACGTTCTACCCCGTTTTGTAACTTTTAAATAATCTTTTTTTAAATGAATAGTTTTATTTGGTTTTTAAAGCATTTATGGGCGTAGTTAAATTCAGATTCAGTATTCTTGATCTTGAATATGTCTTCACCTTTTAATTTTACCATACTAAGCCGTTCCTCGTCTTCTCTCTTGTTGCCAATACTTATCAAAAGACTCTCACTTACTAAATCACTCTTTCCTCTTGTGTTGAAAGTCATCATGTTGTTTTTGTTTCATTGGTATTCGAAACACTAAGTCGCACTCATCAATAATTCGATTCAAAGGTTATCGGTTGCTGTCCCCTCCCTACTAAGTATTCAATTACATTGGTCAAGGGCACTAAATGAATTAATTGGACTGAATTTGCCTAGCTATGATTTTCATATCTTCCAAACTCATATTGTCTATCGAGATATGATATAAGCCAATTTTAGACCGTACTCATTATCTTAGTCTATTTATTACTACTACTAAGTATCATTGGAATATGCAGAAACAGAGAATATTTTACTCTTATTAGGGAAACATAATATATCCTTCGTCATATACACACATGTACTTCACAAACATTAAGGATTTCCTACAATTCTTTCGTTTTTTTATGCTCTTGATGTTGTTTTGTTACTCGATTTAAGGATGTTTCGTACTATAATTGTCAAATACGCTATTTTCCCAAGTTGTTTGTTTATTGACCTATTTACCACCTTTATTTATTTATTTATTTATTTATTTAAACACTTTATTGCATACACAAAAACACACAAACAGTATATTACACAATAGTTACAACAGTGCATGTACACAAAGGCGGACTTATCGCCTTAACGCGATTTCTTCCAGTCAACCTTTATGGTGAGGAACAAATTAGACAACTCTTTAAAACATTATGGTCAAGTATATATGCAACTTAAATAGAACTTAACTAAACATAACTTATTTACAACCTGTATATTAATTATATATATAATAATTATTATATCAAATATACTATACAATATCTTAATAAATATACATGTATATACATACTTATATAATATAATATAATAAATACAAATAAATACATATACCTAACTTTATAAAATCTACCAACCTAAGGTTTTAAAAAAATGGGATTTCAGTTTATTTTTAAATATATTTAGTGATGATGACAGCCGTATGTCAACTGGTAGTGAGTTCCATAAATTAACTGCTCTGGCTGCAAAGGAATCACCATATGTAGCACTGTTATGAGAAGGTACACTCAACATCTTATTCTCCTGTGATCGCAAGGCACGGCCGTGGGAGCACAAGTATGTGAACTTGGAACGAAGATAATGGGGGGCAGCAGGATTATTAAGGGCATTATATAAAATACAGAGAATATGAGTATTCCTCCGAAGTCGAATTGGGAGCCACTTTAGTTGAGCGCGGTACTCAGAAATATGATCATATTTACGTAATCCAAAAATAAATCGGATACATAAATTCTGGAGACGTTCGAGTTTGTTAAGTAGCTCCTCTGTGAGGTCAAGATAGCTTACATCTGCGTAATCGAGAATCGGAAGCAGTAGAGACTGCGCCAGCGTAATCTTAGTGTGGTGAGGCAGGAAAAATTGCAAGCGCTTAAGTGAGTGACAGGATGCAAAGACTTTTTTACTTACGGCTTCCACTTGGGGCAACCACGAAAATGTACTGTCCATAATAACTCCCAAATTCTTGACAGAATTGACGAAGCGAATATCAGTGCCATCATAGGTCAACTTCTTATCTAGAGCAATATTTGCTTTGTTCAACAACCTCGAACTGCCAAAAATAATTGCCTGTGACTTATCAGGATTCAGCAGAAGTCCAAACTTCTTCACCCATTTCGATATTATCTCCAGGTTATTATTTATGACATCAACTGCCGAGTTTATATCTTCCGGAAGAGCACTTGTGTAGATTTGAAGGTCGTCTGCATATAGGTGATAGAGAGAAGTAAGTTCTTTAGCTAGGATATTAATAAATAGTGAAAAAAGCAAAGGAGAAAGTACGCCGCCTTGCGGGACGCCAGCCAGTACCGGGCACCAAGCAGAGCTCTCTGCGTCTGTGCGCACGCACTGCTGACGACCTTTAAGGTAAGATTCGAACCAATTGGTGACTGTCGGAGATACGTTAAGAGATCTTAAAATGCCAAGAAGTATATCAAGATCCACAGTGTTAAATGCGTTACTGAAATCTAAAAGTGTAAGCACTGTAACTTGGTGATTTTCCATATTTAAGCGAATATCATCCGTGACCTTGATAAGAGCAGTAACAGTGCTATGACCTGTTCGGAACCCAGACTGGAAATCGTTCAGCAAGTGGTGAGTGGAAAGGAAGTTGGAAAATTGTTCGAATACGAGGCGTTCAAGAACTTTTGATAGGAATGGTAGGATGGAAATTGGGCGAAATTGGGATAAGGTGGTTGGGTTAGGAACTTTAGGAATAGGGACAATGAAGGCATTCTTCCACATTCTAGGGAATGAACAAGAGAGTAGGGATAAGTTCATTAAATTTGTAATGTGTGGCAAAATTATTTCCAGAATGGGATTAATCATTAAAGTACTAACGTTGTCAGTACCTGTTGCCTTACTGGTTATATTAGAAATACATCTTTTAACGTCACGACCAGAGACCAATTTGAAAGTGAATTGTGGGCAATCAGGGGTAGGTGTAGAAACAAGATTGTTCAGAGCCTCAGCTTTACATTGATCACTAATGGTCAAGGGAGGAGTGGAGAAATGCGTATTAAGTGCATTGAGGTCTGTATCTATAGGAGAATTGGCCTGAGATTTTCCTATGCCCAGTGTTTTAAGGAATGACCATAACTGTGAGGTGTCACAATCGTCAATCGAAGTATGGATATATCGGCGTTTTGCATCTCTACACACTCTATTACAGCGATTCCTCAGCTCCTTATATTGTTGCAAGTGCTCATCCGTCGGTTGTTTTTTATAGCAATATCGAGCATGATCCCGCTTACTCATGAGATTTTTGATTTTGTCAGTAAGCCATGGAGCAGGTAACTGTTTCACGCGGACTGAACGAAGGGGAGCGTGTTTGTCATAAAGGTCGGTCAGGAGAGTATTGAACCGTTCAACCCTTTCATCAATCTCGTCAATGCTGTCTAGTTGTGCCCAATCAACAGCTTTTGCATCTTCACATAGCTGCTGCAAGTCCATTCTCTTAAAATTACGCTGGAGAATTGTACGCTTTTTCGGTTTGGGAGTACGGATTTTATAAGAGAGATAAAGAAGATCATGGTAGGAGAAACAGTCAGCAGTTAGTTGCCCATGATTGAGGACGAGGTCAGGAGAAGAAACAGTTATTAGATCTAGAAGTGTAGGATCGGAGTGAGGTGGATGGTGAGTAGCATCAAGAGGCAAGATGTGGAGATTTTTTGCTGTTGTGATGGAGCATAACGCTTTTGAGCGGTGATCGTTTTTTAAAAGACATGTATTAAAGTCACCCATGACTATAGTGTTATCAAAATCAGGAGTATATTCATCGAGAAGTTTTTCATACGTATCAAAGTAATTGACCGTCATACAAGGGCTATAGTAGACTCCAAGGAGAACCCTGCTGAAGTTGAGACGCACTTCTAAGAAGAGATGCTCAGCCTTCCCATTATATTCACTCGGAGATCTACTGACAATGGTGTAAGGAATGTGGCCCCGAAGGTATATGGCCACTCCACCGCCACCTTTATTCGTGCGATCGTTACGTACTAATTTAAATCCGGGTATTGGGTATATAGAGGAGTTAAGAGAGGGTTTTAACCAGGATTCAGAAACTAGAATGGCATGTATATTGCTATTATCAAACGACGTAAGCATATCGGAATGGTGTGAAGGAATACTCTGAGCATTAATATGGACCACGTTGAATGCTTTGCGATACTTAGAAAATTCGGTATTGAGAGTAGTTGACAACGGGACATACGATATATCAAGAGAGGTGGAACCCATTGAAGAACATGATAGAAAGCTATCATCATCACTGCCGGCAGAGTCATAAATACTCATATATAATATAATATAATAATAAATATTAATAAATACTAATTTCAATATGTACAACCAGGCTACTTTACTTACTAATGTACCTAACTATTATAAATTATTTATTAAAAAATAACAATCTAAATCTG
Organism: Bedellia somnulentella; assembly: GCA_963576735.1. Classification (NCBI taxonomy): domain Eukaryota; kingdom Metazoa; phylum Arthropoda; class Insecta; order Lepidoptera; family Bedelliidae; genus Bedellia; species Bedellia somnulentella. The sequence goes on from OY755176.1 coordinate 7,508,546, forward strand.
CACAGCCCTTGCAAAAGAAAAGAGCAATAAATATAAATTATACAAAGAAAACTGGGCAAGGCTATCTTTATTTTAAGGTTTTTATAAATTTCTGAACGCAGCTTAATTTGTCTATGGCTGCTCTGTGAAAAGTGAAACGTCACCAACATACAGTCGTTAATTTCAAATTATATCGAACATACGTTTGTTACCAATGCAATATTTTAAAACTAGTGGATCGTCCCAGCTTCGCACGGGTAGCGTTGTTTTTTTAAATATCTGAGGTTTCTTTCTTCAGTCACTGCTCAAGCATTGTGAAATTCAGCGCAATGTTTTCAATTTATTAAATTTAAAGCTATCCCTAAACAGTGTAGTTTGGTGATTTTAAATGCGCTTTGATGAACGGTTCAGTATTTCCGTTTAATAGCAAATTTTTAAATAAAACGCTATGAAGTATTTATAACAATCTAAAAAAAATAATCATTACGTGATTTAGGATGCAACTACTCGCGCCAATTAGTATGTTATATGTAAATTAGTAAAGATTTGGTTTAGATCACGGGCGCGATGGCTTATTTTATGTATAATTTCGGTGTTTGTCTACCGATTTCTATGATTTCTTTTTTTATTGAATAGGTAATAATGTTACCTTTTTTAAATTTTGGATGAGTGAGACGTTTACAAACGTGAGAGTAAACAACTATAATCAGAATGATCCGAACTGCTTAGCTATCAGGAATTACACGTGTTATTGTGAGTCAACCGTAAAAGATAGACATAAACTGCTGAGAATTTTTTTTTAGATAATTTTATGAAGTATATTTCCGTCACACATGATTTCTATGTAAGTTTAACCATTGAGGCTGCACACGCGACGGAAGCTTAAAAAATGGAGTAACTTCTCCCGTTTTCCCAAAATTTCCCAAAATTACCCTTTACTACTCTGTTGGAAAGTATACAAAAACCTGCGCAGGTGTATGAAGAATAATTGTACCAAGTTTCGTTAAAATCCGTCGAGTAGTTTTTGTTTCCATAAGGAACATACAAACCGACAGACAGACAGACAGACAGACAGACAGACAGACAGACAAAAATTTTACTGATTGCATTTTTGGCATCAGTATCGATCCCTAATCACCACCTGATGGTTATTTTGAAAATATATTTTATGTACAGAATTGACCTCTCTACCGATTTATTATAAGTATAGATTAATACTTCTGTATTCACTCTTCCATCTAATAGGTAGGCCTTTGACATGGCCCAATGACGGTAAACGTTAAGCAATGCCTTGCTAAGACTTGGTGACATAACAATAATACGATTCTTATGGGGTCACATACGCGCCGCGTACGTGAGTTCTCGATCGTACCAATCATTAAAAAGTGCAGTCCTTGTCATAAACTTGTCATTAATGGGAAAGGTTTGAACAATCCGTTACGTCATATGTCACGCAAAGTTAGATTGTGGGATATCTTAGATAGTATGTCGGCAGCTGTGCGGGCCTCGTAAAGTTTTCTAGTGTCGGTTACCTTTTCGGGATTATATTGGTTTATTTTTATTCAATTACAGTTGATAAATAAATAACTAAAATCTGGGTCCGTCCTTTTATCTCAGACTAAGAAATAAATATCCATTCTTGTAAGACACATTTTCGCTCACATTAAATCCGTGACTTTGGACTTAGAAATATCGAATACTATCATACAAACAAGGCTGTTAATGTAATTTTGTAGATGAATTTTTTTTTCCATATATTAGAGATTATACTAAAATATTCGTAATTATTGTTCCTTTGGTCTTGAGAAGGCCAGTTTTGTTTGTGACTTCTTAAAATCGTGTTTGCATATTCATAAATCCTTATGCAATACACGTCTCGCCTTGAACCCTTAATGTATCAAGAATCTTTTGGCTTTGCATATACAGAGGAAATCTCTTTTTATATGGCGAAGTAAAAAGCTCAAGAAATTTACTCAAAAATTGGCGTTTATAATATTTATTTATTTACAGGCCTACACATGTTTATTTATTTTATTTTTGGTTTTGTGTACCTATGTATTATGCAATCTTAACCCAAGCTAAGTTAATGTTTGTATAGATTTCTATATGTGAAACCTTGTAACTGGCACATGGACAATTGAAATTTGGCGAATCCCATGGGTCAACCCCAAATTTAAACCAAAGAAACATTGGATTGTAACTATATGTAATAAAATAAAAGCAATGATTGAATATTTTAAAAAATATTAAAATCACTTCTGAATCAATCAAAAAATCTGATATTCACATTCATTATTCATGGACAACTTTGACGTAATATTAATATTTTGTTCACAACATTGTAAAATGCATACGTTAAAATCGTAGGCCTACATGATTGAGACTTGAAATATGTTGACACACGTTCAAGGCCGTTCCCGGTCATCAAGTAGATGCTTAAGATGCTAGAGATGCATCTGCGATGCGTACCATAACTGGCTACAGCAAATGCTACCGTTCAGCTTTGAAAGCGCTGAATAGCGTTGTTAAGGAATTTGCAGAATATATCAAAATAAGCGATTTAATCTAAGAGAATTTTATAAAATATAAGGAGGTGATACGTCCAATATCCTTTGTATGTATTTTTTTTACTCTTATCTGGTCTGGGAATAATTTAAAGCGCTTCTTAAAAGCTCTGTCAGCGCGTTTTTGCTTTAATGGCACAGCATGATGCGGGCAGGAACCGTGCCTCTACTAAGTCCGGGTGTTGTGAAATGTGAAGGCCGGCCATCGAAGGGTAACCTCGCCTCTGCTCCCCGTTCCACTCTCCGGTTCACCACCTAATATCACTTATCTTACTTTCTACTACGTGCCAATTTATCTCCTTATAGTTCATCATTAAAATATGTTGTTTTTGCTTACAGAAAAAGGCCAAGGTTAATCAATGGCTTGAAGACGAATCTATCCTTTAGCGAATCGTCTTTCGACTATAATATTTTAGTGTAATTGCTATTAAATGACATATAAAATATTCTGTGAATAAAATTATTGAAGCTCATCACGAGAACGTTCACGGACAAAAACGTTAGAACCAACCTCGAAGTTATGTAAACAAATGTTAATAAAGATGATGATAATTCAAGACTATCTAGCCGGTGTTGTTGATGTTGAAAATGGTACAAATTGAACTGTATATAATAAATACTGATCATTTTTGAATGGCGGAAACTAAATCACTAATGATCACTTAACAGAACAAAAAAACCCTTCAGTTGTATGATGAGCTATTTATAGTGCCCAAGAAATTAAGTCATCCACTTCTTTTATTACAATTAGAAGTAACTCGTTGTAATATATTGCTATATCCTTAATGTATTACAACTATTGCTACTGTAATGTTATTTTATAGCAAAACATAAAAGCTGCAACGCTTTTGACTCAGCTTAGCTTAGTGACCAAGGAAAGTGTAGATTGTTCTTCATATGTAATAAGGTTTAAGGAACAATTGGCAATTATTTTTGAAAGATATATTTATAAGGTCCAACTACATATCCATAACTATCTATTAATTTTTATGGGATCATGTAATGGTTATTTAGATTTATTATAACATATTTTTTTTACGGCTATTACTCAAAAAAGCGTCAGCAATTAAATCGACGAAATCTTCTTTGGACTCATTAATTAGTTTGCACTTTGCAATCAAATAATTGCACAATCTGTGTGATGAATTATAAATGTTACTTGAGCAATATGATTCGGCCAATTTAAAAATATACTTATTGCTTACTTCTTTGCTTATCATAATGCATATACGTTATTAAATTTATTTCCCAAGATACAGGCTGAGCCTAGTTTGCGAACCCCTGTAAATGAACAAAGATGTAAGTCTTTTAATAAATATATTTTTACTTTACTTTCGAACATCAGTAACTACGTGAAGTTGATCTGTGAATTTCTTTTTAATTTACTTATAGTTATTGATACAATTCAATATTCTATAGCCAACCATTCATGTAGTCATGAAATTGTCACTCAGAGGGCACGTTACGCCGGTAGTCCCGGCTACTATCACGGTAGTAGCTCACTTGACCAGCGTGGTGGACCATATTACCTTATACAAGGTAGGCTCAACCCCTCGGTGGGGGACACATTTATGTGCTGTGAGGAATTCATGTAATCATTTAAAGCAACTTATTCAGATCCACCAAAATTAAGATTTAACAATTTTAACCACAAAGTAAGAGCTAATATATTTACGTTGTGTATAGCGAATGTTCTAACACCTTATCTATTCATGTATAGCTTGACGTGTAAGTTTTATGTGCATTGAACACATGTGCACAAGATGTCAGATTTGGTCCTATAACATATCGCAAGTTTGAACGTAGTAATTTAAGGTTCTTCTTCATTTTTCAATTTCTTTGTTATATAATGCTATAATATTTGTACAATTAAGAAATACTTGTTTTTGCTTAATTAATTTATTCTTGTCTGGGGCTATAAAACAAACTTTGGCGCCTGTATATATATATGGGTTACTCGTTATCGGGTTTTATAAAACAAGTTCTTCTAAATAACATGATAAATAGTTTAGATTTCAACTCGCATATTTGGCATATTTTATTAAAATATTTGGAATATTTTAAAGGTTATAAATTAGTCTGTGACGTATTTGCAAATTTAGTTTTTTATAGCAAATGGCGGGAAATAAAAGGACTGTAAATAAGTTAAATAAAAAATTACAACGAATAATTCAACTTGTAGTAATCTACATATATTGAGAATTACCTTCAAACGGTCCATTTATATTTTAGAGTTAAGTGTAAGTCAGCCTATTTCAACCAAAACTCATAACATACTAAACAAAACCATGAACAATAATCATGGAAGTGAGTACACGTCGAATTAACCTCAAATGAGAAATATTGGCTAAAATTACTTAAGCCTTGGATATCTCGAAGGCGCTGTATAATTTATTCCGGGTGAATAATTTTATAAAATTGAACAAATTATATAAAATATTGCAATAAATTAATCACACATAATGATAACCTTCTTAGTGTTTTAGTTACGGGTTTCGGGTTCTAATTTGTGTTTGTACTCTTAGCAATAAATGTTCAGGTAACACAAACATATAAATATTGTAAGTATGTATATGTAAACTTAAAATTTTTGTTTATGTGATAAGCATATATATATATATATATATGCTTATCACATAAACAAAAGTAATTATATATATATATATATATAATTACTTTTTACCTCCCCCTATTAAGATGCTTGCACTGAGACGTTTTAAGTTGAAAACTTAACCGCGGTAAATGAACTAAGAAAGGCTAGTATATAGTTATACCCTATATAGATATTTCCTCTTTACTCTGTTTACAAACATTCTGCACCATTCGTAGTATTATTTTAAATTAATTGATTATCCGTACAGAAAGATACAATGCACATTGTTTCTTTGTAAGTGAAAGAAGTAGTAGAAATAATAGAGATATCGTCACTCACCGGGCTACGTATATTCATTGTTGTTGTCACTAGCAATGTTTTGGATAGTCTGCCGTAATTAGCGGCTCACTTGTTACGTCACTTTGCACTGCATTCACTGGGTCCACATGACTAGAGTCTGGTTTGGCGGTATTATCATTTCAAGTTCGAAAAATTATGTCTCTCTCGCCCTCTCCGTGAGGCCGGCGTGTGAAACGCGCGTGCTCCGACCGGCAAAGCGACTAGAGTCCAACTGAGGTTGTTGCAACACATCTCAAGGTTTATATATGAGGTTGAATGTTGACGTTTTGCGATACGAAAAATATGCTGTTTAAGCTGTTTTACCCCTTGGATTTGGACGGTTTAACAAAACCGATTAAAAATAAAGGATTCTGTAAAATTTGGTTCCTTTACGACTTGGGTTGTATGCTTTTAGTGGTAATGATCGGTAATTGTTTGATTGCTTATTTTAATTGAAATAATTTGTTTTGAGACAGTACGGAACTTTAATTTGTATTGAAATGGTTTGGGATTGATAAGGTAAGCCAACATTTATCGAATATTGTATAGACTCTTGTAAATAAAGGCTTTATTAAACTCTTCCAATTTACTGTGTATTTCTTGTGAAAATGTGAACTTAATGGCTTCATGCTTATCAGGAATATGAGTAATTTGAGTTATTTCAAAGAAAAACACAATTTAGTTTCTAATTCCCTTTAGGTGTTATCGTTTGATATTAATTGTAAATCTTGTTTTATGATTTGATAGGTATTTACCGTGTTGGGCCTTATAAGTGGTTGCTGGGCGATTTGGTTGGAGATATAAAGACCGATCAAACTTTATTTTAAAATTTTGAACCTCTGACTATCCCTTTTTGGGATATATGCCCGTGAGTATATTTGGAATGTGTGTGATATTAAACATATGCTTGTAGTCACATCAAAATTTTCAATACATGCACCACTTTTTCTTTATATATCTTAGTAACATTGTTATGGCTACCCATACATATATACCTAGTCGGTTCTTAAATACTGTCACTGGCCATTTATTTTAAAAATAGAACACCTAGACAAAAGTATGAAATGGTGTTCGATTATCAATTATTATTTTAATACTAAACTGCTAAATTACAATTACATTCATTATTTTTTTTACGATGGAGTAGACTCGCAAAGAGAACTTAGTAACAATAATTGCATTGCATCGTTGCGGCCGTCCACCAAAGACGATATTCAACTTGCTTCAAAGATTAAAACTCACGATGAGGTTCGTATACCGTACCATCAAGAAGTACAATGAAACCTCTAGTATTGATGACGAGAAAAGAACTGGCAGACTGGCCTTTAGGGATGATCAAAGCAATCAAGGCGCGTACGGCAAGAAATCCCGACCGCAAGTAGAAATTGATGTCTTTGAAAATGGGTTTAACCAAAAGTACCGTAAAAAAAGTACTCGATGAAGACCTGGGACTACGAGCTTACCGAAAAAATAGTGGACATATTCTGAGAGCGCGTCTGATAGCTATGAGAGCCAAAAATTGCAAAGTATTGCTTAAGCGGTACGCAAGAAAAAGACACCGCGATATCCCGTTTACAGACGAGATTTTTTTTAATATTTAGGAGAGATGCAGCAAAAAAAATGACAGGGTGAACGCTACCAGCTCTGCGGCTGGAAATGCCATTCCTAGAGTGCAGCACGGTCATCATTCATCATCAATCATGATTTAGTGGCGAGTGTCCTACTATTGCCCTACTGAAGTGCATTTTTGTGAAAAAGGTGTCCAAACCAGTGCAAAAGTGTACGGAGACGCGGTTTTAGATCGCATAGTAAAAGATCTGCCCCAGACACTCTTTGGAGGATGGCCATTTGTGTTTCAACAGGACTCTACACTTGCTCATAAAGCCAAAACAACTCAGGAGTGGTTTGAGCGCCAGAATGTCGAGCTATTAAGGCATCAATATTGGCCCTCATCTAGCCCTCACCTCAATCTACTGGATTACAAAATTTAGCAGAAATTGGAGAAGAAGGTCTGTTCTAAACCTCACAAAAATTTGAGCAGCCTAAAGTCATCATTGACTAAAGCAGTGACCGATATCGACATGAATATGGGCCGTGCTGCTATTGAAGACTGGCCGCGAAGATTGAAGGCTTTTGTGAAAAATAAGGGCCAGCGGTTTGAATAAATTTTGTGTTTAATGTAAGCTAATTAAATCACGTTTTATTTTAAAAAAAAATCTGAATATCATGACTAATTTTCCTTTTATAGCCAATTTTGTTTGTGACAGGATTTAAGCACCGACTAGGTATACTCTCTACTACTGTTACTGTTGGGGTAGGCAGATACTACCGATGTGTATATATCCTGGCAAACATCAAACCTTCATTTAAGCTCTACCTCTATAACACCAGGAAAATAGGACATTCTTTTCTCTTACCGCTATTGTTGTCGTCATCTTTTTTCTTTCAACTAAATATGCAGGACTGGTAAGAATTCAAATTCATAATTAATTCAATAAAGTTCGGTTTCAACACGCAATTTTCACAAGGTTTTAAAATTTTGTAATTCAAAAAATATTTGTCTTGTTTTTTAGGCTGGGCCTATTTTAACTTTTGTCTGTATATGCATCTACTTAATTTTAAAGACTACTTAAATTGCAAAAAATGTCTAAAAAACATTTAAGGGTTATACGTTTTTAAAAATGACTAGCCCTAAAGACTTGGTTTCATTTTCATAGCCACAAAAAAGGACCAACATGCTTAAATTAAGGGCCAATAGTATAGTACTTGGGGACTCTAATAATTATTATCGTTTTTTTTCTCGTCCTATTAAAGGTTAGAGCTCTAAAGCTTTTGCGTCTATTTATTTATACTATTCTAAAATTTGGAGCTTCTAAGACGAAATAAAAAATCTTATGTTTTGTAGTCGAATGACAAATAACTAAACCCATTTAAGTTTTTTTTTTGTGTCTTCGAGTCTATGCAAACGCTAAAAAATCAAAGTTAATTGTAGATGGAAACTTCATTTATATTGAAGAAATAACGATTTTAAACTTGCCTCCTAAACCTCTCAATACTAAAAATTTTAATACTTCAAATAATAGGACAGGTGAGGTTGTTCGAGTACTCAGGGTTTTGTCTTCTTTTTTTGTCAACTATGATCTCCTCAATGTGGAACAGAGGTTCTTTAGAAGTTCCAAAAAAGAAATAAGTGTTTCCCACGGTGAAATTACTTTAAGAATAATTCTTTGCTCAAACTATTTTACTAAATTAAGTACAAATAAACCATTTCTACAGAGTTTTCAGTACATGCCATATTCACGCTACAAGAAAGGTTAATTCGGTCCCTCGAGTAAATGAAAATGAAAAAATATTCCTCGTCTTAACAATTCTCTCTTGCTTTCCTTGCGTTTATGATTCCTCTTAATAATACTCTCTTATTCTTCTCACTTTGGCCCTTGATAAGGAATATTGCAATCTTGTTTTTAAATGTCGAACGAGGCTGTACTCTACAAGCAATACCGTCCACATTGGCTCTACATAAATCTCTTTAGCCACTTGACGTGCATCCATGCGTTCTATGCGCCCAAACTTCCTAAACATACCTTTTTACTTAGCTTCAATCTTACATTGTACATTCATATAAATAAATTACTTTGTTACGTAGAGTTCCTTGAACTTTATAGTTTTGGGGGAACCTAATCTCACGGTTTCCAATTATTTCACTACTATCAAGAACACTTTCCATCATTTACTTTTACCTAAATGGCGCTCGTATTTCTGTATGGTATCAATGTATTAAATTGCATGATGTAGTATAAGTGCGTGTTGCGCTTTCTTTTACCGTCAATAACCTAGATAGATTCCTTGGCGATGGATAAATTGTAAATTGATAAGTATAATGTGATACTCATTGATTTTTTTAAAGGTAGTGGTGGTGTTGTGTATAAGCATTTCAACTCGTTTTGCTATTTCAATTAAATTTGAGCATATAATAATTAAGATTAATACAACTCGGAATTCCCGGGGGCTAGATTCACAAAATCAATACGTGGAAACAAACCCAGTTGGATAGGGTGGGGTAGGCTCAATCACCTTATCGCATTACGTTAAGCCGTGGGTACCGGTTACTATCACGGTAGAAGTCATAAGACTGCCAACCCGCAATAGGCCAGCATAGTGGACTATGAACAAATCACACATTCAGAGTATGATCGAGCCCCTAGGTCGAGATATATAGGTATGGTTTGTGACATGTGAGAATATATTAAAACAGTGAAAAGTCATCTTAAGTTAATAAATCTCTTTTTAAAAGTCTCAAGTCTAGACCAGAAATAAGTTCGGTTCAAAAATACACAGACTAATGTATTAGATAACATGTTTTTAGTCTAAAATTGGCTTTTAAAGATAAAAAACTAGACATACAAAAACAACCAAAAATTTATAAAATTTAATAAAGGTGGCGACATAAAGGCATCGTACTTTTGTACCAATCATTTATCAATTAACTCATATTGAATCTCACAAATTCACACCGACTAGGTTATTCTAGAACAGTGCACCTTAACATTGAAACAAGCGAAGCCTCGCCGTGTGTGGGCGTGATTGCATCATGAGGCGTTACAGGAAAACGGTGAGTGTAAGGCAGTAGCCAGATCACGTGGTTAGGAATCTGGTGACGTGCTTAACGGTTGAGTTGCGCAACTGAGCAAGGACAATGGCCACTGCGTCTTGGGGATTGTGAGGAATAAATTGATATCGGAAAAGTGGCGATAATTTCCTAAGGACTGTAAACCTTGTGAAACATTGCGTAGCACTTTTAGTCTTAATTTCATTTGCAGGAAACATACTAAAAACTGCCATAACCATTTCTATAAGAATAGCCCTATATTATTTGTCTTATATTAGCCCTATATTGAGTCTGCAGTTTAGTCTTACTTCACAGTGCTTATAATCTGAAGCATTTATTTTATACGTGTTGAGGCGAGGTTCAATCTTTATGTGTAAAAAAACCATCGCGGAGTTTTGTATATGATGAGGTTTGATGCAGCAGCCAGATCACGTGGTCGGGAATCTGGTGACGTGCTCAACTGTTGTGTTGCGCAACTGAGCAAGGACAATGGCCAATGCGTCTTGGCGATTGTGAGAAATAAATGTAATTAAAATAAAAGTATCGGAAAAGTTGTATGTATGCCATCAATTGTTAGCCGTGTGATGAGTATCTTATTAAGTATCGGTAAAGTGGTACGTCATCAATTGTTTGTTAAAGAATCAGTAGCAAAAGCTGTTAGATTGAAGAGTTTATAGCTGGATGATTGATTTGTTTGGTCCTGATATTGAACTGAATCATCTACGATATGAAAATGCTGCTAGTTACTAAGAAAATAGATTTTTGGTACAATGAATATTTTTTTTGAAGCCTTGTAACCCCTCAAACTCCTTTAACCCCTCGCGAGGACTGACTGACACTTATTACCAAAGTATCTAAAAATTGGTAAGTTAGCTATTTTAAACATTCAATTCAGTTAACGTATTGTAAATTTTCCTATAATGAACCAAGTACTGTACATGTTCTATATTTGAATCAAATCAACGCTAACTGCAATGAGTTATTTTTCGACCAATTCGTCCGTTCTTATTATAAAGTTTTTTTTTCAAAAGTGATTAATTTCAATAAAATTTAACGCTACTACTACCTAACTACATTTGTTCTTGATTATCAATCTTTCTTGTACTTTTTGGTATCAAAATGACAGAGACGAGCTATAGTACAGATATAAAAAAAATTGATTCCGGTCGCTTAACTATTTTTGCTTTAGTATGAAAAAGTATCCAATTAATTTAATAGTCTTTTTTACTTTAAGTGATTAACAGTGTCTCGACTCTTTGACATTGATAATGTTTATTTGGCCAAAAAGTGTTTTCTGACTCAGCTTGTAAGTTAATGAATAGTAATAATCTGACTGTGACGGTAAAATACGAGGAGTATTTTAATTCACTTTCGAGGTCTTTGTGCACCCTCACTTAGAGGTGACTAAGTTCTTATTATTCATACACTGTGAAATACTTGGAATCAAATTCTTCATTGATTCGTAATCGACTCATCAGCAGCTTTGTAGCATATGTATAGCTTATATTATATGGGCAGATTGAAAATTTTGATCTGTCTCAATTAGAGACAATAATATTTAAATTCTCCGAAGTATGAAGAATAAATGAGCATGTATGAAAAGATTGATGGATGCGATTGAAGCTAGAGAGGTTTGCCAGGATCGTACCAAGTGGCGATCGATAGTCTCTGCCTACCCGAAAGGGAACTAACGGCGTGAGAATATGTATGTATGTATTTAATATGTAAACTAATTCTGTGTAGAATAGCAGTAAGGTATTACTTCCCTAGGTGTCGAATGAAGCTTAAGGTTTAGATAAATTTAAGTGAGGCATCGCCAAATACCCCTTGTATTACAAAAAAAAAACATACTTAACTACCAAATTTGGCTGAGTAACTTTGGATTCTAAAGTTTTTGCGGTAGACTTTCCTACAGCGATACCTTTCTTGGGTGGTGGAAGGTTAAATAGTTCAACTCTCTGTTTTCGGTGTGTTTTATGTTACTAACAGTATTTTTTTTAAATTTATTATACATATTTCATACATACATATACTCACGGCCATTAATCCCAAAAAGGGGTAGCCAGAGCTTCAGAGCTAGAAACTCCTCAGCCACATTTTGTTGTTGCAGTTGTGTATGTCCCCACACAGGAAGTTGACATATACAGTAAAACCCGCTTAAGGCGATTTCTCAGGGACCCCACCAAAAACGCGTCTTAAGCGAGAAATCGTATTATGCGGGAAAGGGAAAATAAAACGAACGTACTACATTTTATGCATTTTGCTCATCACATAATATCTGAAATGATGTACATTCAATACATTATTTAAAATAATCACTTATATCGGTTTGTCAGATAGATTTTGATGCATTGGCAATTAAAGAATTTCAACCTAATTAAACTTAGTTAACACATTCAAAAAAGCTCATACATCGTATATTGCCCATTTGGCACTCCTATATTAATTAATCGTTGTCTTTTTTTAGATACTTCCTGTTAACCTAGATTAGCAATATTTGGCAAATTGCTAGTTAAATACAAAATTAAACGGATAAATGAATGACGTTAGACCTCAACATCTAATATATGATTCTTACGCCGGATTTCTGAATTGAGTATTCCAGCTGAGAACAACTTAAATAACGTTCTGTCGCATTGAAATCTTAACAACTGAATGAGACAAAACGATACTTAAGTCGTTCTCAGCTTGAATACTCAATTCAGAAATCGGGCTTTAGAAATAGTCCAGAGGGAACAAACGGTATATATTATTTAAATAAATAACAGACACAACGAAGCAAAAAATATATATTTCTAAATAAATATATCAATAATAATTAATACTAGGTACTCCGTGTTCCGTCCACTTATATTTTTATTGTAACTTGTCAATTCAATACGCAATGACGCAAATACATACATACGTCTAATGAAACCGCCGAGACGTACAACATCATGAGATGAGCAATCACAGTACATCGAGTGAAATACTTCCGCGTGTACTTTTTGACGCAACTCGTCTACGCCTTCACGCCTACATATAAAACTAATCCATTTACGAGCACACTACTTGTTCCTCATTACACAAAGGCTTTTAGAACTATCAATTAAACCAACTAATTATTTGGAATTTCAACGCAGCTTCTGCTCGATCGAATTTGGATTGTTAATCGCTAGATCGTGTGAACGGCGGATCTGAAGGCTCTTGCGCTGGGAATTGTTTCGAATCGTTGTGAGCAATGGAAAATTGAAGGCTTGCGTAATTCTTATTGACACGCACGTCTGCTTTACTTTATCCCTAATGGGATCGACACATCGTACTGTAGTTGCTAATGTGAGTTGTTTGCGATAAATAAATTTAGTTTATCCTTAGAATGCCTTGTTTTTTTGTTCTGTTCGATTCTTAGTTAAGTATGAGGTGTACTTCGTATCAAATGCAATGATTGTGCAAATTTTTCGAAATTTGAAAAACATTTTAACGGGTATCTATTCCTCTTGTGTTTAAATTTAGCGGACGTAGATCTGTGATTATAACATAGCCTAGAAGTTCAGGTAGAATCCCAAGCGAATTGAGGTCTTAATTTTTTTCTTGAATTATTGTTTCTAAGTCTTTAATGTTATTTATATGTGTATTATAAAGAATTAAACTTATTGTTGAGTGGGTATCCCATATCACAAGTCATTAAAAACAAGACGAATGGCAAAGCGAAAGGGCACAACCTTCCTTTTTTTTAGACGATTCGACTTTTTTTAACCCTTATATCATTGTATTCGACTAGGCGTGATATATTTAAATATTTTTGATATACATTTCAGGATATTTTGCCAATATTGGACATATTAAAGACTAGCTTTTTGCCCGCGACTTCGTCCGCGTGGACTACATTTTTTGCATCCGCTTTACATCCAAAACACCTAAACACTATCACAACTTCTGTTTTTTTATATTTATATTCCCGCGGGCGTTGTAAAGAATATAAAGGACATTGAGGCTTTTTAAGTGATTGTTGGGCGATGCAGTTGGTAACCCATCACTAACAACCCTTATTTAACTATCTTTTCCCTAATCTATCTCCAAAAGTGGATGAAGAATTACTATCTCTGAAGCTATGGCTACCCTTTTATGAGATTTATGCCCGTTAATATATACTCATTAATGATGGATAGATGAATTTCATAAATTCAATCGCACCATGTATTATGTTTCTAGATGAATAAATTACAAAAATCTCTATATTAACTTTCATTTGCTATTTCACAAAATCCTTTTTAATTGTTCAGAAAAATCAAGAAACAAACCCTTTGTACCAAGTTTCTATGTTCAGAAATAAGAATATCTTCGGTAAGTATGAATACTATCCAGTAGTATATAGATAGATAAAACTTATACCACTATCGCTCGAACATAAATACAATAAATCAATGTACAGCGCCATCTAGTTAGATCAGTAGGAAACTCCAACATACTTCGACAATACTTCCACAAATATTTTTCATAGTTTAAGAAGAGGTAAAGTATTAAAAATTTATACATACATAATATACTCACAACCATAAAAAAATAAAAAGGAAAGAAATATTTTTAAGTGATTGTTGGGCGATGCAGTTGGAGACCCATTTGACTACCTTTTCCCCATTCAACTTCCAAAAGTGGATAGAGAATTACTATCTCTGAAGCTGTGGCTACCCTTTTTTGGGATTTATAGCCGTTAGTATATAGTCATGATTGATTGATGGATGAATTTTATAAAAACTCCTTTTTGTAGTGGTTATATCAGTCAATCAGATCAAGTTTCAAATTTCTAATACAGTATATTTATAGATCAAAAATCTGTATACTATATTTCAATCCCTTAGGGGATGAGTTCCAAAAAAACTTTTTAATTGTTCATACGAATCATGAAACAAACCATTTTGTTTGGTATGTTCAAATAAGAGAATATCTTTAGTAAGTATGGATAGCAGTTTGGCGTACCGGTGCTGTCCCCTACACTGACTGTTGGTGATGTGTGAGAGATTGCAATCATCGGTCAACAGATGGCGTTACTGAATTAACATTGTAATATTTACTATTATTTAATTAAATTTAAAAAAAATAAAAAATATTTATTTGCCTTTAGTTAATACATTTGAAATATATATAAATTATATATAACACAATTTAGATTTGGAATTTGGCGACTTTTTACATACATTTTTGTCGTGTCTCCCAAACTAGTAGTAACTTTACAAACAAACTATGCATTCTGAGGCTTAAACAGAATACTAATTTATGCGTAAGTAAAGTATAATATATCTATGAGAATATTAGTTAAAAATAGTTAAATAAACAAAAGTTATAAACATATTCTCAAACCTACCAAATGAATACGCAAAATTCATACAATATGCTTTCAATTATCTTTATTCATACATATTCGCATAGTTGAATGTGAAAAAGAAGGATTAGTGCATCCTATTATTCTAACCTAACACAAAAGCAAAAAAAATACGCAAAAAGACTTTGACCACCCGGGATTCGAACCTGGGTCTTTCGTACTTAGTGTTAACCAAACGGTATACCGCTACGCCACATATCCATCCTATATATCTAGTAGTCATACTATTGACAAACAATTAAATGGACAATTATTTTGATGAAAATGGATGAAACCCTTATTTTTTCCAAAAAGACTATTAATGAAGAGTCCAATAAAGTCGGTCGATGAAAAAAATGTTTTTTTATGCTCCTGTGGGAACCCTTGCGAAATCCGGGATAAATTATATCCTATATGTTGGCCAGGTGTATTACCTACATTCATGCCAAATTTGATCAAGATCGGTCCGGTAGAACTAACGTGATGAACGGACATACAGACAGACAGACAGACAGACATTTTTTTCAAAAATAGCAAATTTGGCTTCAGTATCGAAAATTAAACATATTCCACCGGTTTTATTTTTTTTTCTTCAATGTACAGTTTTGACCTCGTTACAGTCTTATAATAGTATAGATAGAAGATAGATAGATATAATTTTTAAATTGCATAGCTCCTACACTTTAGATTTTATTGATATCTAAAAACCCTGATTTCGTCACAGACTCACTGGTGATGACATCAATTTATTAGAGTTTTTTAGAATATCCTAGAAGGCTTATTATTTTATGGTTTCTATTTAAGAAGTAAAACCAATATTTTAGCCGTGTAAGTTATGTCGTAAACTAAACATCTTCTGATACAATGTTTACTTCAACTTTACACAGCATAGGGCAATAAAATGTTTATGAAAAGAAATAAAAAATAAATTATAACTTAGTGCCAGCTAATACAAGATACCACTTTGAAATGCCGCTATATATTTTTTATTTTGTAAACCATTTAACTTATAAAATGCTCGCATTACCAATTACATTTTCTGATCTTAACATACATTTAAAATAATAATTAGAAGTTATAAAACTTTTTACTCAAAAGAACATAGGTACATAGTATCATACTAAAATATACTACATTCATGACATATACCCACGCTGTTATTTCTCATTTCATTAGAGTGGATGGAGACTATCGGACGCCACTTTGTATGATCCTGGAACACCGCTCGAGCTTCGTTTGCATGCTTTAATCTTTTATTCATTATACTTCGGACAATAAAAAAAACTTTTAAAAATCAAAAAGATTAATTATGAACTCACTTCCTTGATTGTGTCAAAAATATATGTTAATTACAATATACATAAGTGCATTAGATAATTGGATGTTTATGTGATGGTATGTTAAACAAAGATTGATGGGATTATTTTAAATCAGCGGTATTAATTACTACCTACCTACTTGCTACAAAAACGAGGAGATTGACAGGCGGCTCTTCCTGCCTCTACTTTGATTGAAAATCCTTTAAATTAATAAATATTACATACATACATATACTCACGGCTATAAATCCCTTAACGGGGTAGCCAGAGCTTTGGAATGAGAAATTCCTCAGTCACTTTTGGAAGTTGATGGGGAAAATATGGCTTTTGGTGACGGGTCTCCAACCACATCGCCCAAAAATCACTTAAAAAGCCGCTATACCCTTAGTCGCCTTTTACGATCACCCACGGGTAGAAATGGGGTAGTGTTATTCTAAGCCGACACTACACGGCAAAAGTACATACATACATATATTCACGGCTTTATATCGCTAACAGGGGTAGCCAGAGCTTCAGAATCAGAAATTATTCAACGAATTTTATGTGTTGCAGCTGTTGTTACTGCCTTTGAACATTCTTTATACAATAGTCAGTATATACAAGAACTCGGCCGGTCATATAGCATTAACTATAATAATAAAAAATCCCAGTACGGAACCTTAGGTTTGGCGCGACTTAGAATAGATTTTATTACTTTTTATAGATGAACTAGCAGGTCTATCGAAACTTGGCTAGCTTTTTACAGAAAGTTTCTGGTGGGATATATTTTACAGAAATAGATTATTTTGTACCTTTTTTTAAGTTTTGTTTGTTATTTATTACGACTTTAAATAAATGTTCCCTGTGGTACCAAAACTTGGTTTTATTTCATTCCAATAACGAAGCTAACTGATCAAAATCACACGTTCCCTCCAGCTAGCACGTAGCCTTTTCCTGTAAGATAAAGTTGGAATGTTATAAAAAAGGTCAATTGACCCGAGTCAATCTTAATTAGTTTCAGAAGCCTTACATTTGCCCCGATATATCTAACGACATTCACGATTTCCTTTGTCTTATAATTGGTAAGCCGGTTTTTGATATAAATATTTGGACAGAAGGCCATGTGATGCATTGTGTATCATTATCAATGGCACGCAACACGACCACGAGAGAGGGTTCAATTTAGTAAAAATAATAATTAAATACCTCAAAATATTTCAAATTGTTGATTAAGATTGGACCATTTTCATAATTATAAAGCTACCATACCATATTACTGGTTTAAACAAGCAAGGTTGTTAGCGGTATCATTATTTTTAACAACTCTGTTCCAATGAAAGGAATTTGGTCCCCTTCGTTATAGTTAATAGTATCATTCGGTTGCCAATATCTACCAATCCCAAATGTATATCAATATATAAAATTATGCATCAATAAATATAGATAATGGGGTCATTAAACAGGAAACGAGTGACGAGAAGATGCGTATAAAGTGCGGCGTCCGGTTATGCGCAGGCGCGGATTATCGGCGCTCTGGTCGTCCTTGTCAGGAATGCGAGGTCGGCACGCGCGCCAGCCACTGTACTCGAAGCATCATCTTTTCCTCGATGAATTTACATATTTTTAGATAGCTTTAGTATTTTATAGAACAACCACCACCCTCATAGTGAAACGAGTGGGACGCGAGTTGTGATCTAACGAAACAAGGGTCATGTCTCGTTTTCTTTCATCCGGTCTTTCTCTTTTTCGCATGAAACAACAACAATGATGCGTTATTTGGCCTTCCAAATATTCCAAAGCTTTATCACGATTCCTATTACGTATTTTTGTTACTTCTAGACTTCAATTTGTCAGCAGATTACATTATTTTATTCCTGTTCATTAGCTCTTATCTAGCGTATTTCTTTTTCTACCGCACTCTTCGAGACACATATTTTCATTTATCTTGCGAAGAGCCTTGGCTTCGCAGAATTAATCGGAGTCCTTGTTACTCCTTATTAAATCGTCAGTTATCTGCCAGTGGAGGTTCCTTCACAATTGGTTCAGCCGTTTCAGAGATAAGCCAAAACAAACGACAGTCTAAAGCGCCCAGTACACAATGGCCGATGATGGCCCACTGCACGCCATCGCCACTGTTTACAGGGGGCAATGGTGCATGATGGCGGACACTTGTCGATCGTGGCGCGCAATGGCGAAGTTGTCGGTTTTTCGGGCACACTTCAAAAGGCGTAGAGTGGCCGGTGGTGTTTCCACAGTGTGGGCCATTGTTTAGTTCGTCACCGGCCGCATATACATACTTTATTTTTTTTTGAATATTTTATTGCAAAATGTATTTATAATCACTATATGACGTAAAAATAATATAAATAGCGCCATAAATAAAATAAATTACACACATGATAATAAATAAATAGCTGCAGACATAATTACTTTGACGTCCATCGCAAGTGGATTACCAGGCAGTAATGAGCAATGGGCCATTGTGTGAACACAAAGTGATCGTGGCCTACAATTGTGCACTGCGGATCGTGGCTGGCCATTGTGTACTGGCCGCTTAACAAAAATATAAATATTGGCTTTTTTGGTATACGTACCGTGTATGTGTTCATATAAATTTAGTTAAAAGTGGTTATTTATTAATCTCTTTCTATAAAAACACTGACAAATTAAATAAGATTGATAAAATAAATGAAAGATAGGCAGGTTTAATAAAATATTGGCGACATTTAACCATTAATGCGATATCATTTGCGAATAAACATTGTTAAATCAAGTATTATCTCTCTACTAGTGTTAAACAGACCAAATATAAACATAAAGTATACACCGCCAATAATTCTGTATTCAACACATGCCAATGTCCACTGCAAGCCACCTTGTTCTGTCTAGTGACTGATGATCGGCAATTTATTTGCTCTTGTGACCCTCTTGTGGTCTTTTGAAGACTCAAACTTGTTTTTATGTGTTTCTAGGTAAACATGTTAGTTTTGCTTGTCCTGTGATCATCTCGGTAGCGTCTTGCTACGTTTATTGGAGTTTGTTGTTGATTTAGATGTTTGCGCAATGTATTTAGTAGGTGCAGTGTTCTTGTATGTACCTATTACGGTGATGCAGTATCTAAAGATTCATGTATAAGAATAGGGTAGGCATTTTTGCAGAATCCTACGAGGGTATATGAATATAAAGTGGGATTATACGATATAGTAAAAAGAGTACTGTGCCAGGTGAACGTGCCGTGTGATAAGCTAACTTTGACTTAGCTTGTCACACTACATTTTAAATTGCTATTATACTCTTTAAGTAAATGAAAAAGTTTGGGATGTAAAAAGACACAAAAAGATATATTACCAAAATCTTTTATTTGCACTCATTGAGATGAAATGAAAATTATTTGATAGGTAATGAAACCTCATAATTTACATTATCCACACTTAAGCAATATAAAAATCACCAATTATGAAAAAAAAGGTTAATTTGTTGATAAACAAATAAAGTACAATATAATTAAGATTTAACAAAATGTTGACAAAACAACACGGAATGCATAACAACCCATTTCGTATTTCGTTCACATTTTAAAATTACATTTATCGGTTGCTATATTTAATCAAATTTTATGTCTTTTAATTTTGAAAACTCGCAAACATCGCATTGTTAGTGGTTAATCGGTTATACTCAAGTCATACAATAGTCTGACCTAGAAGAGTAGGTTAATGGACAGTGCAGTAGTATTACTACGTGTTGTCACTACTCAGATACATGGCTATGAATATTAATATAATACACACGAACCCAGGAATCATAAATGTGAGAACTATAGTATAGAAAAAAAAAGTTGTAGAGAAGAAGTGCTTAAAAATCTAACGTAGTAATTTTAATTCTCCGAGTTAGATTAGATAGTGATAGTGTGGCGATATTGAAAGATATTCAACCTATAAAGATTATTTGACATGGAGAAACTTTTATTTGAATAAGCTTTTTCAAGCTCTGTATGTAAAGACCAGGACAATGTATTTAAATTTCCTGACCATCCTAATATAAATGACGAAATAAGCATGCATACTATTACAATACAATGAAAGGTAGAATAAGCAGTAGAGTATATGAAAGAGTAAGTTTTAAAATTAACATGGATAATTATGATTTAGGGCACAGAGACGTATCGCTTCTTATAATGGGCTTTATGAGTAGGCCATTTTACTAACCGAACAATTCCGCAACAAGGGCATCCGTATATGTAATGTACCGGGGTAACTAGCATACCCCAAACAGTAGCGAAACTAAAGTGGCAATAAGCAGGCCATCTCTAACAAATCTTGTACAACTGACGGTCCTTAGGGCTCGAAGGTTCTTCAGTGGCTTTTCATTTACAGCAGTATATGTGCTACCTCATTTATTGCATACATACAATACCTATAATCCCGGAAATAAATCCCAAAAAGGGGTAGCCAGAGCCTTAGAGCTAAAAACTCCTAAGCAACATAAAGTACATCTTTTATTCAATCTGACGAAATATCCGTCGGAGCTTCGTAACACATACGATCTCCACAAAAGTAATAGTAATGACGTATTTAATGAATCCTTGAAACAAAAAACAGTAAAGGAAATAAATGCCTGACATCTGTACTCATTCAATACAAGTATAAAAAATATGTAGTGATTGTAAGTACTAAAATATCTTCATAGTGTCCGTGCGGATGAAATCCGGGCTTGTCATGTTTCAAGGTGGGTTGAACCAATTGACGTCACATGTACGAAATATTACTTAATAACAGCAGTTATTTAACTCCGTATTAGATCTGATACTATGAGTACTAGTAGATACTAGTAGATACTAGGTATGAGAGAGATATCTTGAGTCATTAAAATACTGTTGTGAAGTTTCCTTTTTGTAATAACTGCGCATTGCGCGGGAACAATTTTCTCCAGTAAACGCAGTATGCATAACTACTATACAGCTAAAAGGCGGGCCACTAGTGGTTTTAAAAAACTTAGATATATATTATATTTATATTATATATATATATTTATAGGTATATTTGGTTCTGTCACATGACGTTATGGGTAGTGCTCAGTCTTATATTCCGCTGCTTGAAATAGATAAGTAGACCCAAGTATGGTTTGCAGTACAATAGATTAAAAACCATAAGGATACAAGAAAAATAATTTCACCAGTTTATTCTACTTGTAAATTAAAAACACCATTATTGTGATCTTCAGTACTATATGAAAATAGTCACCTATTATTGTTCCTATGTAAAGTCATGATTCTTTTTAGTAGATTTCCTATATTAGAGGTAATTCAATATTTTATTTGACTTGCTTCGTGCGTATCAAAAAAGCATAAATTCACGGGTGTTGCAAAAAAAGTACTTCAAATTAAAAAGATACATTTAACCCTAAGAACTTAAATACCAAAACATATAACAGTGTTTTATGTCTATAAATTGGACATCTCCAACCAACTACCGTGTTTATACCACAAGTTTATTCGCTATCTTTCAAAAGCTCAACCTATAAGCTTATCGAGTCGATAATTTTAAAGATAACTTATCCGTCGCTCGTAAGTGAACACATTCCATAGAAGTCTTCACCAGTAAGATATTTGGGTAAAATCTAAAATTATTTCGTTTTGTCCACAGCTCCGAGTACCCTTGAGGCAGGTGCTTAGGCCGCGGGATCTCACAGTGATCATCAACAAACGCCATCTGAAGGTCGGAGTCAAAGGCCAGCCACCAATCATCGACGGGGAACTCGAAAATGACGTCAAAGTCGAAGACTCAACGTGGGTCCTTCAAGATGGCCGGAACCTTTTAGTCAACCTTGAAAAGGTACCAATGCCCAAAACATATTAAAGATTAGAAGATTTGTTTGCGATGGTTAAAAGCTGCGTAGTACCGACATAAAATATCGCTTACCCATTTCTTCCTAGCGGATTCGTAAGGCGATTTAGGGTTTTGGTGATTTTTGAGTGATTGTTGGGCGAAGTGGCTGGAGACTCATCACCATCTTTATTTTAAAATGCTTTCCCTATTCAATATCCTAAAGTAGTAAAATATATTTCTAAAGCGGCTACCTCTTTTGGGATTTATAGCCATGTGGTTTAAATTTTGCGATGCAAAAATATTTGTGCGATAGTCGGATATGCGATATTGCGTAACGATCTTAAGTTACGCTGATTGACATGGCGTATTTAGTTTTTGTGATTGACACCAAAATTATATATGTTTTAACCTTGTTGATGGATGATAAATAATACATTGGCATTATAATAATAGCATTTAGCACACAATGGCCTATATATTTACTGGTGTTTGTTGCTTCGTAACTGCTATAGTGTATCAATCATTTTGCCAGATTTTCTTCTTAACTAAACTTAAACAAATCGCATGATTGGTTTTAATTTAAGAAGTACTGACCATGTATGCTATAATTAGAATGGATCGTAGGTTCTGTTCCTGATATAAATTTTGTTGAGTGTTCTCTTTTACTTCAGTTTCAGTATTGGTAATAAAATAGTTTCACTTACTATTTAATAATCAAAAATATTTTAAAATTGACTGTGATATTGTGGCTGAGTAGTGTCGGCTTAGAATAACACTACCCCATTTGTTTCTGTAAGTGTTCTTAAGAGGCGTCTAAGAGGGTATTGGAACTTTCTTAGTGATTTTTGAGCGTTGTGGTTGGAGACCCATCACCGAAAACCTTTGTTTTACAATCTTATCCCCACATAACTTCCAAAAATGGCTGAGGAATTTATTATTCTGAAACTCTGCCTACCCCTTCTATTGATTTATAGCCATGAGTATATGTATGTATGTAATTATATTCGTGAACAGCGAGTCTGGAATACAATGACGCCAATTGAAATTATATTTATTTAAGGTGCTCTCAGAAAGATTATTTATTATTTTAAAGAACACACAAAAATTGCCATAGTGCTTATTTTAGTTGAAGCAGTTATGTAATTATTTGTAATACATAAATTTCCATAACGTTTAAGTGCAATTACTTTCAATTAAATTTAGTACTGTGCTGGGTTAACTATAAGAGTAGTGTTTTGCTATATTACCCTATCAACACTTCATAATTAATTGAACTCTTGACCTTCTTTTCAGGTGAACAAAATGAACTGGTGGGGTAAATTGGTGACTACGGATCCAGAAATATCGACTAAGAAAATAAACCCAGGTGATTATTTTTATTGAATAAGATAAGCCTTCTTTTAATAATAATAAGAGCATGTATGAAAAGATTGATGGATGTAGACGAAGCAAGAGAGGTTTGCCAGGATCGTACGAAGTGGCGATCGATAGTCTCTGCCTACCCCAATGGGAATTAACGGCGTGAGTATATGTATGTATGTATGTATGTTCTTTTAATAGTGAGAGTTATTACGTTTAATAAAATATATTTTAAAAGACGACGTGATAGCTCTGTCTGTGGGTAGAACACCGCTTATCATGCAGACGACTAGTGTTCTAATCCCGGGTCGGGTCTACACCAATATGTCATTTCTAAAGACATATGTGTGGTCAATTTATCATGGTTGTTAACGGTGAGGGAAAACATCGTGAAGAAACCCACATGGCTAAGTTGTACTTAGTCATGGTACAACTGACTGGCCTGGCCCCTATCACGTGAGTACACGGTCCCAGAAAAACGTAAACGTATTCGTACCTCTGTCAACCACTCTGGGGATATTCGGCGTGAAAGTTTGAGGCTTTGAAATTTTATATTTGAAAATGTTTAATTTTTCTTCGTATAAGAACATAGACCTTAGCTTAGAGGGAGGAAAGTGATAACAATACAAACCATGTAATATTTCAGTTATTACATATTTTAATATCGTTCCCAGACCAATCACCCCTATCTATGATATTAACTGTCACTCCATTTAATGTTTTATTATAAGTTATACACAGTTCACAAATATCCTTGATGCCCACTATTAATATGATCATATTTGCTACACAATTGTAAATGTTAGATTGTTAAAAGCATTGACATTTTAGTGCACTGACCTATACAAGCTTTCGGACAGTAGCAATGGCATGACTAATTTAAAATTGCGTATTTGATTCATATCACTTCTTATTTTGGGTTAGCCTTAATGCAAAGTCTCTTATGTTATGCGGTACAAATTAAATAAAACTATTCGGCTTATATTTAAAATATGCATGTATGAGTACCTCGCAGTTGCCTACCTTAGTATAAAATGAAAATCTTCACCCCTTACAACGGCGTAAAGAATGAAATATATTAACCCTATACGTTACCAAATGAACCACTAAATCTTAATTTCTAAAACAACGGAGAAGACACAGATCTGTATTTGAATAGATAACGCAAGTGTCATTTCTTGTATAGAAACCAAGCGTGCCATTATTTTTCCACCTACTGTGACGTCACATGAGCAATTTAGTGATGGGAACTCCCCGTCAGCGCGTAAACGATTCAATCGATTATGGTCGAGTGCATCGACAGATGAATGATAAATTGACAGAAGAATGATAAATCTAGAATTATACCTGTTTTTTAATAACGCTTTTTTCTCATGGTCTCATTTTTATTCTGAGCACCTCTTCCTACATTATTTTCCTCCACCACTACATCTTCTCGGAGAACAACGATCTAAATCAGTGAGTTAATGAGTCAGTTAGTCAGTGAGTAGTTCAGTAGCCTTTATTATTATAATAACTTGTCCTTATTGATAACCTACCTAATTAACTAATTTTAATAATTTGTTCTCGGAAAGTTACAAAATGATTTAAAAAAACCCCGAGAAGAAATTTTATCTACAAAAAGGAAAGCCAGTAGAAGGCGCTAAGACAAAATATAATACAACCCAGAACCAATTCGGATTTGAAAAAAAAACAAATAAAATAACTTGTAGAGAAGGAAAAATAATCAAGTATTTTTTTTCGTTGTCTGTTTTTCTCCAGGCTGTATCTCATAAACAGTGATAACTAGAAAGATGAAATTTTCACAAATGACGTATTTCTGTAGCCGCTATAACAAAAAATACAATTAAAAAAGGATTTTAAGGGGGCCCCTTACAATAAACGTGTTTTTTTCCGTATTTGTTTGCTCAATATTAAAACGTTAATAAGTAGATACTTAAAATTTTCACAGTATATTTACTAGTCTTTCACACCTCACCTTTCAAAGTAAATAATTAAATAACAGTAAAGTAAATATCAAAGGGGCTCCCATACAAAAACGTTATTTTCTATTATAGATGATTGTACGGAACTCTTCGTTTGTTTAATATTGGAAATAAAAAAAAAAACAAAGTAGTGTAACAAACTTTTTCTAAGATTTTCACGATTGCACATTATAATTGAAGCAACTTTTGATTTTCGGATATTTTAATCGCGTATTATTTATTACATTATTTTTAAAGCCCGACGTTTCGAAAACTTTTCAGTTATCATGGTCACATGGTCTTCCCGTGACCATGATAACTGAAAAGTTTTCGAAACGTCGGGCTTTAAAAATAATGTAATAAATAATACGCGATTAAAATATCCGAAAATCAAAAGTTGTTTCAATTATAGTGTAACAAACTCTTCAACATTTGCTGAATATGTAGAATTATCAGAAGCAGTAACAGAATTAAATTTTCTCATTTGTGTAATGAATGATGTCTTTACTAAGGTTTGTAAACCAGTTAAAATCTATGAAGATAATTCAGCAGCTGTAGCTATTTCTAAATATGGAAACTTTGTAAAGAATTCTAAGCACATTGAAGTTCACTATCATTTTGTAAATTAAAATGTTTAGCAGGGAAGTATACAAAATAGAGTCAGAAAATAAAATTGCAGATACATTTACAAAACCTGTGGGAAATGTTAAATTCACTAACTTAAAAATGCTAAATTTAAAGGAGTATAGTTCCCTAATTGATTATAATTACTGTAGTACTTAAGAAGCTTTGAACTTATGTAAGGAGGCGTGTTCGTGTATAAAATATTTTAAATAAAAAAATATTTTAGATACATGGAACATCCATCGCGAATATTATCATTTCTCTGTTCCCAAAATCGATTAGAATTAGAATCGAATACAACTATCTGTGTAGGTACAACACATTTTGCTTAAAATGACAGAAATATGACAATAGCTACCGTACCGTGTAGCTGATTGACAGGTGAAAATATCGTTCATTTTGATGTTCATTGCGTGTTTTAATAGACAAGCCATACTAGATAGCTTTGTAACTAAAAGCGGCAATGTATTATAAATGAAGCGATACATACTCGTTTAAAAGTTTTTCAGTGTAAAACCACAACGAACACGAAACAATTGATTTTGCAATAAAAACCACATAATCTAATAATAAAGTGACCTACCGATGAAAGGAAATCTTTCTATTAATTAGTCCCGCTTTATTTAGATAGTTTTTGCAATTCAATACGGCACAATTAGGCATTTTTTATATTTAGCTTGACATCTGTCACCGAGAACGTTCGAGCACGGACTCAATCAAATGGCGATAAACTAAGATAATTTTACTCAGTTTTTACATGCGAAATACATGCACTTGCGGCATCTATTCAAATACATGTCTGTGGGAGAAGAAGTTAGCTCAATGGTTTGAACATACTCTTATCCTACAGAAAGGTGTCATATATGTGGTTTATTCAACTCTGTTGTTAACGGCGAGGGAAAAACATCGTGAAAAGCCACATGATGACTTAAGTTGTACTTAGTCATGTGACAGCGTATTCGTACAAAACGGCGACAGGCGAACGTGAGTACACTGTCCATGCAAAACGTGGGTACTTTGAACACCAGGTGACAATGTCCCGTGTTGTTCAGAAGTATTGGTACCTCTGCCAATCCTCTCGAAGATATACGAATTGAACATACACATACATACATATACTCACGGCTATGAATCCCTTAAAGGGGTAACCAGAGCTAGGGAATCAGAAATTACTCAGCCACTTTTGGAAGTTGCGTGGAGCAAAGATGGTGGAATAAAGGTTGTTGGTGATGGGTCTCCAACCGCATCGCCCAAAAATTCCTTAAAAGCCCCAATACCGTTAGTCGCCTCTTACTTACACCCACCGGAAGAAATGGGGTAGTGTTATTCTAACCCGACACTACACGGCACACGGATTGAACGTTTGAGTTTAATTGCTCTTTAAATTTTTTAGAGAACCTAACAATTTCAATTTTGTGTAATTGGTAATAAGAGTAATTTTGATTTGTTTTATTTTTTATGATTTCCTAGACTGGCTTTTACGACACTTTAATATGTTTCATATTGTCGAATAATAAAATTAGTTGTTAAAAGGACTCATCTTCGCATGTGTTTAGTTTCAAACTTTAATAAATGGGCCACCCTATAGAAACCAATATATTTTGTTACTGAAATATATTTTTTATTCGACAGTTCTCTGTAACACTTCAATAAACAAAAAAAAACAGCCGTGGTGTTACATTTTAGGATTGTCTTATCTTATCACTGATACTAATTCTAACGCAAAGAAATATATTAATTCCAATAATCATTATATGTGTCAATGCATTGCAAGTCGATGAACTGAGTCCTGACCAAATTATTTTACATCTTTGATTCATCGTGTTTAACATCGTGCGCATATCATGTAAGATATGCTTTGCGACCACTAAGAAAGTAATATATCATTTCAGAATATACAACAATATTCCATTATTTTATTAGTGATAATATATTGGTTTGGACGCCTAATTTTGACGTTTAAGACTGATAGCTTTCTGAGAGTACGGCAGTGTTTTTTTTTCAATAATGATTTTATACAACTAATGCACGTCTCTGTAACCAAAACCTACAGAAATTTAAATATTTTTGTTCATGAAAACCTCATGTGGGGATTATTACTAATAACTAGTCGCTCTGCCAATTGAGCTACCGTGTCAATGGCTGCCAGCGCGAAATTCTTCTATCCTTTATGTCTTTTACACGTTTAAGTAGTGTTTGCGTTTCCTACCTCCGAATTTTTACTAATTCGGAAGGCCACTTGTCTACCTTTTCAGATAGAATGCAAATGTTGAAAACGCCTAACTATCACAATTTAAATCTTTTTGTTCATGAAAACCTCATGTGGGGATTATTACTAATAAATAAAGGAAAGAAAAATTTCGACACAGGCGGGAATCGAACCCGCGTATACCCGAGGTCGCGGTTTCGATTCCCGCCTGTGTCGAAATTTTTATTTCCTTTGTTTATTCTTCATTTATTACTTACAGAAATTTCAGTTTCTTTACTCATATTATATATAACATATAGTGCACTTCTTTAACTTAAATAGTTTAAAAGCTAAGTATTTGTATCGATAAAGTGATATATTAAGATTGTTTTTCGTATTATTTCAGAACCATCAAAATTATCAGACTTGGACGGCGAGACGCGAGGTTTAGTTGAAAAGATGATGTACGACCAGAGACAAAAGGAGCTGGGTCTTCCCACCAGCGACGATCAAAAGAAACAAGACGTTTTAAAAAAGTAAGTTGAGTTTTTGAGCTCTTATACGCGGGTAGGCCACTTTGCGACCGAACTCCTCTGGAACGGCTCGACCGATTTCAACAAAATTTGGCACAGTAATCAAGTAGACATTGCTAAGTGTCATTCCATGTCGTGATCGGACCTACCGTTGAGAAATTATCACCGAAAAAGCATTACCTAACTCGCTCAGCTCAATTCATTTCAATCGTGTATCGAAGGTCTAGTTTTCAAAAGCTAAAATTTTCTACTGTAGTGTCTTGGCGATACTGTGGTTAGGATGGCAATCGGTGACACTCGCTGTACTATCCTGAATGGTAATTAATGGTTTTGGCGATATATTTATGTTACACCTTACGCTGCAAAATTGAAAACCGATCTTAATCAAGGAGATGTCCATAGAATTTTAGAAATAAAGATTATATGTTTTCTAATATATTACAATTCTCAATAATTCTTCCTTCTTGTCACATACATATTTGCGAATATTATTTGATCTTTAATGTGTTTTTTTTTTCTTCTCTTTTAGATTCATGGAGCAACACCCAGAAATGGACTTTTCCAAATGCAAGTTCAACTAATTAGGAACAAAATTTATAACGAGAAGATTTATTTTGTTATTGGAATCGTCTCAGTTTCCTTCTTCTTTATATTATTTGGTATTTATGTAATGATATACCTTTGCACTTGTAACGACGATGTAGCAAAATTTAAAAGCATTTAAATTGTGGAAGCAAGCTGATTCTAATTAATTTAAGCGTACGCACACTAAAGTCGATCGGAATAAATAGTTAAATCGTATTCGTTAATCGGTATAGACAGTCATGCAGCATTATTATTTAAGTTTTTACAAGAATAATTTGCGTCAATGGTGCTCAGATAGCCTCACACTATATAAG
This sequence comes from Bedellia somnulentella, assembly GCA_963576735.1. Lineage (NCBI taxonomy): Eukaryota > Metazoa > Arthropoda > Insecta > Lepidoptera > Bedelliidae > Bedellia > Bedellia somnulentella. Next base: position 7,538,658 of record OY755176.1, read on the forward strand.
AGTGCTTGTAACTTTAGTTGATATTGTGCCGCCTACAATATGCAGTATAGCCTTAATAATGTATCTAGCTTTTATCGCCGGATCGGCTTTGGTGTGTAAACCAACATCTTTAAATGATAATTAAGAACAATAAAAAATATTAATATTATAATGTGTTTTATTGGTAGTAAAAAACCTCTTGGTCCCGTGCTATTCAGTATCTGTACCTTACCTTAAAGGTACAGATACGCATGCTAGAAAGAAGCTCAATACTAAGCATGCTAATATTAAGTGTGCTATTGGAATGTGTTACGTATTGGCATGCTAGTAAATTAAAGTTTTGAGTAGGTATACCGTTGTATAGCTACAGAGCAAACATGTTCTTTCTGACATGCTTTAAACGCAGCCCCCACCGCCCCGTTCCTCAGGTAGGGTGCTAGTAATCAACATTTGGTCTTTTTGCTACCCAAAAAATAAAATAGCATGGTAGCTAGTAAGCTAGCATGCTGTTTTAAAGCAAGGTCCAATAAACACGTGCTATTTGATAGCATTTGCTTAAAAAACATGCTTTCGTGCTACTTACAAGTGTGTATTGTATATCAGTAGCTGTAGTTCAGTCCAAACTTGTTATTACACAATAATTAATTTATCGATTTTGAAAAAAAAACAAGTCACCTTTTTTTCTTTACAAAACACCCAGTAATGCGACGGTGAATACAATTTAAATTTAGTTCAACTAGCGTTAAGTAAATAACATTTTTGTTATAACACTCAATAAAGAAATTATTTTTATTTTGAGACCGTGTGGAGACCAAAGATATATGTGTCTAGATACCTCGTCTATTCTCGTCCTCTTTGCCTCGTCCGTTAGTATACTTCAATTTTTAGGGTTCCGTAGCCAAATGGCAAAAACGGGACCCTTATAGATTCGTCATGTCTGTCTGTCTGTCCGTCCGTCCGTCCGTCCGTCCGTATGTCACAGCCAGTTTATTCCGAAACTATAAGAACTACATTATTGGAAATTGGTAGGTAGATGTATTCTGTAAACCGCATTAAGATTTTAAAATAAAATCTGAAAAAAAAACCAAAATTTTTAGGGTTCCCCATACATAGAACTGAAACACAAAATTTTTTTTTTCATCAAACCTATACGTGTGGGGTATCTATCAAAAGGTATTTGAAAATGATGTTGAGGTTTCTTATATCATTTTTTTCAAAACTGAACAGTTTGCGCGAGAGACTTTTTCAAAGTGCTAAAATGTGTGTCCCCCCCCCCGTAACTTCTAAAATATGGGCATGATAATACTGAAAAAAATATATGATGTGTATTACTATACAAACTACTAACGAAAATTGGTTTGAATGAGATCTAGCCCGTAGTTCTATTTTTAAACGTCATAAATCAAATTACGTACCTAATTTGGCTCCTATGATTTTCACACAAACGGGATTTTCTATATATATGATAGTACGGAACCCTTAGTGCGCGATCCGACTCGCACTTGGCCGGTTTTCATTTCATCTACACGGCTCACACATTAGTCGCGGCACGCGCTGTTATGTGTTTCAGACTTACGTCCATGAACAGACTTCGTCTCGGGGGGAACGTCCCCTCGTTCATTGGGCTCCTCCCCAGGGGATGAGAGGAGGGGTAGGTTAAGAGGCTTAACAGGGGATTAACTACTACGGTAGTGTTGGGAGGTGCATGCGTATCTTGTTCTGAGTGGAGATCAAACTGTACTAGGCCGGTGCCGCATAAGTTAGGCGGGAGAGTATATATGTTTTATATATGCCCAATTTGGCGCGTAGTGATTTGAGAAAGCTGCACAGTGATTCGCGTAGAACAAGCTAGGTGGACAAAAGTCATTGTCCAATTTCCTGGAATTGATCGTTTTATGTTGTCAAGAACAACCCTATTATGTCATATCCAAGAATTGATTGTGCAAAGTCCCGTCATGGCTTGCTAATGAGGTGTTAAAGGGTAAGTAATGACGATTATTACTAATTTGTAATCGTCTCAGTTGCAATTTTGCCACACATTCGACAACACCTCATGACTTGTGCAGTAAACGAATCAGTGTTTTGTGCTATGGATCCTATTAGTACAGGTAAGAACATTATATTTTTATAGAAATCTTACTCCTAGGTAACTAAATCCAATAAAATTTTACGGTCTAAAGGATAGTGGGAAAAACACAAAAAAATCTATATTCTTTAAATGTTTTATAGACTGCAACTTTTTGTCTCCACATGTCTCCGGGTTAGATTTTATATATGTCGTAGATCTAAGCCTAAACTTAATATTAAACATAACTTTCCATGCTCCTTTTTTGCTCTAACATTTTTTTTATTTTTTTTACAGAACAAGTGCTTAGTGTTTCAAAAATCGAATTTTTCGAAGAGTGGATCAAACACGATAAAGAAAACAGAAATTCACGCATTTTCGATTTTCTTTCGGTTAAATTTGATCTCTCAAATATAACCGAAGTATCCTTGCGTGAAATCACCAAGAGCATCGCTGCTAGTAGCACGAAAATAGCCCAGAAATGGAATAGTGCTAGTCGCATTAGGGAAAGGTTTCTCTCTATGCATAAAACATGGCTGGAAGGCACAGACTTTCATTTCAAGGTGTCTGTTAACCCTCCAGTTGCCACCACTTCTACTGAGGGTGCTCAGCGACCGGGAAGACCTCAAAAGAGCTTTGAGGAGTCATCATATAAAACAAAAAAACGACGTGTGGACGGCATCGTTTCTGAATGGAGTGCAAAAGAGTTGGCAATTGCTGCAGAAGTAGCTAGTAGATCGGAAGGCAAGCGGAACGTTGCCCAAGCTATAAAACGAGCGAGTGATGGTACAAGTTTTGAGCAAAATGTATCATGCCCTAATGGAAGACTTCACACCAATATTGGAACGTGTGCCTATTATATGGACGCTAAGTGTACAAGTCACACGTACAAAGCTACGAGGAAGTGGGAAATGAAGGCGGGACATAAAGTGTTACCATCATACTATAGTATACGTAAGTGTTTTTTATCCTGTTATCCCCCTTCGGAGCACATTTCTGTAACGGAAACACGCGCAGAAATTAAGCTACAATCGATTTTGGACAAAACTGCTGAGAGATTAGTAAAAACACAGGAAGAAGTTATAAGAAGTGTGCTTCCACAAAATTCTTCATTCACTTTAATAAGTAAGTGGGGCTGTGACGGTAGTTCCGGCCACAGTACCTACAAACAGAAATTAGAAGATCATGAGGCGAAATCTTCAGATGATGATAGTGATAGGGAATGATTGTAACATATATAGAATATTATTTTTTGAGTAACTGACTTGTAAACATTTGTTTTTCATATCAGTTTTAAGTTTAGAAAAATGTTTAATGTGAAAGAAATCATGATTTTTGCATTTAATGTATTTTTTTTTTCATTTTTTGAATTTTTATTTACACTACCCCCCTCCCATTTACCTTAAGTCATGAAATGCAAAAAAAGTGCAGAATACGTATGATTAAGCACATATAGAGCCATTCGAGTCGAAAAATAATTTTGTCCATCTAGCTTGTTCTACGCGAATCACTGTGAGCTGGTCAGAATTTAATTTCTCAACCTACAACGCCAATAAAATCTGGCAATACTTTTAAGGATAAGCAAAAGAATAAGGATGTCTAATTATTTTCATTTAATCGATCTTTTAGATCATATCGTGATCGGTTTGTACACCACACTAAACGAAGCTAGAGAGGTTTGCAAGGATCGTAAAAATTTGGCGATCGATAGTCTCCGCCTATCCCAATGAGAACTAATGGCGTGGCGCGCCATGACGCACATATATGTATGTATGTACCATGAAGATACTAACTAAACAGGAGAGCGCACTTGCAAAAATATGGTACACAATAATTTGCTTTTGCTGTGTAGTGTCGGCTTAGATAGCAACTACCCCATTTCTTCCGGTGGGTGTACGTAAGAGGCGACCAACGGTATTGGGGCATTTAAGGGATTTTTGGGCGATGCGGTTGGAGACCCATCACCAACAACCTTTTTATTACCATCTTTTCCCCACTCAACTTTCCAAAAGTGGCTAAGGAATTTCTAATTTCTTAGCTCTGGCTACCCCCTCTAGGGATAATGCCGTTAGTATATGTATGTATTTAACAAGCCTCAATATCAAGCCTTATGAAACTTCTTACGACACCCACGGCACGGGAAGGAGCAGGTTACTGGACTCAGGTATCCTAAACGCTTATCATATTGAACTTATGTGTCAATGATAAATATATTTTGATTCCACATCTTAAGCAAAATCTTTGAAAACCGATTATTGAAAAAGAGGCAATAAATTCACCAGAAACTAAGCACGTTTCGTTTGCGAAATAGAAAATTCGTTAAAATTGTATAGGTATAGTCAATTGGTATTTATATTAAACTCGAAATGTTCTCAAAGATGGACTCGATAACATTTTGAAGCCCAGACCAAAACGGTTTTATTCATTGGCTAAAAACGAAATGTGCGACATTTGGGACAACAAAGTCCAGCGCTTTTATTATTATTATTGGCATGACTTTTAGTTCCTCGCCTCTCCCATGGCCGAAAAAGAAAACATAAATTTTAAATGGAAGAGGCGGTACTCCCCGACAAAAGAACAGTCGGTCGGGGTCAGGGACTCAGGTTCAAGAACCGACGAACGATCCGAGCCGTATCGAGCAGCACCGCCTTCTGCATTTGTGGTGGAACAGACACGCCACAGAAATCCAACCGCCTCAAGTTGGTCGCCAGGCTGTTTGGAATTAACCCATTCGTGGACAAAACAATTGGGATTATTTCTGTCGAAGTCACACCCCACATGTCGGTGATCTCGTGAGCCAGATCGAGATACTTCCGACGCTTCTCGGTTTCATCTTTCACGAGACCCTCGTCATGAGGGATAGTGACATCCACTAGAAATACCCTCGACTGGAAACCGATCCCATACCACGATGTCAGACTTATTCGCTAGAATAGTTCTGTCCGTGATAACGGATCAGTCCCAATAGATTTTGGCACGGTAGTTTTCTAGGATTGGCTCCGGCAGATACTTGTAATATGGCAGCCTCTGTTGCAAGAGTCCGTATTTCAAAGCCAGCTCCTGATGCAGGATTTTGGCTGCTTGGTTGTGTCTGTGCAAGTACTCAGAGTTAGCAAGAGCCGAACAACCGGAAATAACATGCCTAAGTGACTCTCCGGGACGGCCACATGCTCGACAAACGTCTGTGGTACCGTCCTTTAGGATGTATTTCCGATAGTTCCGCGTCTTGATAACCTGGTCTTGTATTGCACAGACAAAACCTTCGGTTTCTCCAAAGAGGTCCCCGAAACGCAGCCAATGCAGGGAGGCTTTACGGTCCACGAAAGGTTCGTGAAGTACCTTGTAAAACCTCCCGTGCAGCTTCTTCTCTTTCCATACGGACTCCCGATCAGAGGTGCTAAGTACCTCCGGGGTTCGCCAATCCTGTGAGGCCAACGATAAGGGAGTCAATCCTTTATCACTAGCGACCACCTCTCCCCGAATACTATCATCCATCATCGTCAAAAAATAGTTTCTGAGGTTGCATACCTCGCGGTTGTGCATGGTTTTGGCACTCAAGAGGCCTCGACCACCACACTTCCGCGGGATATTCAATCTCATAACCGACGACCTCGGATGATGCATTCGATGAGAGGTCATCGTCGTGCAGACTCGTCTGTCCAGAGCGTCAAGTTCGGTCTGAGTCCATCTGAGCACGCCAAATGTGTACATCAGTACAGGCATGACCCAGGAGTTAATGGCTCGGATTTTATTAACGCCTGACAAGTAGCTATAAAGCACACTTTTCAGGCGTTCATAAAACTCCTCGCAAACACCCTATTTCACGTCTGTCACCTTCACACCGATGGTTTGTGACATGCCCAGATACCGGTTTGTTTCAGCCTCGGAGAGTGCCCTCAAATGTTTGGTGCCGACATCGACACCATCAGAGTGCACGACATGCCCCTTCTCAACATGAACACTTATAATGCACACTTATCGACCCCGAGCTCCATCTTGACGGAACCACTGAAATAATTAGTGATCGACAGTAGCTCCGCCAATCTGTCAGTCGTGGGGGCGTAAAGCTTCAGGTCATCCATGTAAAGGAGATGAGGCAAGCGTGATCCGCCTCTCCGAAACTGAAAGCCTGTCCCCGAATTCTCCAAGAGTGTACTTAGAGGATTCAGGGCCAAGCAAAACCAAACTGGACTCAGGCAATCGCCCTGGAAAATCCCTCGCCTTATATCAATTTGGTCATCCGCGTCTGTCATCCGCTGACCGTCTAAACTTAGGATCGTTCTCCAGCACCCCATACACTGACCGAGGAGGTGTCGAACTGTACTTTCAATTTTGTACAGCTAGAGGACCCTCATGAGCCATGAATGAGGTACCGAATCGAACGCCTTGCTACAGCAAGCTGTAGCAGCTGGCTGGATAGACTACAGTCTATCCAGCCAGCGGAGAGGTTCCGACGGTTGCGTTTGACCAGTTGGCCTACGACCGCATCGATGAGGAGTAGCTCCTTGCTACCCCGACTACCGCCCCTACATCCGTTCCGAGCTCCAGATATCACTTTGTTATCAACAATGTGTTGAGTAATAAATTGTAAAAAGACAAGTAATGGGGCGGGGTATTGTGATGGATCCGCGGTAGCATCGCTCTTGGGACCTTAATGAGTTACCCCAGTAGTTAAGAAGTTCGGGAGCGTCCCACTCTCGAGGGCACTTTGGAACTGACGAGCGAGAGTAGCGTGACAGCGCGTGAACCCCTTCAACCAGTAATGGTGCAATCCGTCCGGCCCCGGACTTTTCCAGTTCGGAGCCTTACGGATCGCAGCCACCACATCCTCCTCGGATATGTTGACGGGGTTCATAGGCGCTATGGATTCTCACGCTCTCTCGACCGCCTCGCACCATCGGCCCTCTTCGTGATTTACAGGCAGCGACCAAAGCCCACGCCAAAACAAAAGGCAACTACATTTGCTTTTTTCGGTCGCTCTGACCCGTCGAAACCACATCGGGACGCTCCAAAGTGCTGTAGAACTTCTTCTGGTCACTCATGAAGAGACGATTCTGTTGGTACCTCTTTACCCTTTCAGAATATCGCCTATTTCGCTTACCCCAAGCAGCGATCTTCTGCTTCAGATCATCGATGCGCTCCAAAAGTCTACAGTATTAATATTATTATTCAAGATAGTACACTAGCAGCAATATTTTGCTGATGCGTGTATATCACTGCACTTGTTTTAAATATTTGCCAAGTCTGTTTTTAAAAGAGTTCACTGAGGGAGCACTGATCACTGTCTCTGGTAGTTTGTTCCACACGTTGTAACGTTACTTCTCACTCCTGGGATGCTGTAGCTACCCAGAAGCCAGAAGTAACTAAGAGAAGAAAGAGAGAAAAAGGATAATGAATAATAGAAGATATATATATCACAACATTTATTATAAATAAAAAGAAACAGTAAAACAATCCTAATAAAACCTATCAAAAACACTAAACCTATCAATATAATATAATATAAAAAACTCAGCTTTAGCGTCAGCTCCTGCTGCGATGGGTGGCGAACTGAACCAAGCGCCTCCGGGCGCCTGCGTCAGCAAGGGTAGCTCGACGGGGTAAGGGTTGTGACTCCAGCTTTCTGACTGCGTCAACCAGGGCAGCTCAAGAGTAAGGGGCTGCGACTCCGGGAAGCTTGCGTCAACCAGGGCAGCTCAAGAGTAAGGGGCTGCGACTCCGGGAAGCTTGCGTCAACCAGGGCAACTCAAGGATAAGGGGCTGCGATTCCAGACGGGTATAAATTGATGACATATAAAGTCAGTTCAGAATATTGTTTCTGACATTCTTTTCCGTTTTTTCCATAATAATGCTGATGCCCCCATCGCCCCAGGAGCTGAATCCAGACTCCCTTCTGCAAACAAACATGACCAACTTAAAATTTTGAATCAACCTATTTTTTTTTAAAAGGAATAAAAAATTCCTTAAAAGAGGTAACAAAGAAAGTAGTTTAAATTACAAGGAGAGATTTTACTCATTTAGGATTATATATTAGAAAACAAAATAAGGAAAGACAATAAATTAAGAACATTATCTATCCACTTACAATATTAAACAATACATTCATATTAATTTTTTAACAAAAATTTAGAAAATTAAATTAAATAAATTGTAAGTCTACAACCTAACACTAGCAGCCTTCTTGCAGAAAACTAATGGTTGAGAGGAAATTTAGAAGAATAAAAATTAATATCTGACAATAAACAATATTGTCAAAATGATTATTTTCGAGAAAATTCTTAAACTTTTATGTCTTCGATATGACATTTACCTCTAGAACTATTTTGGTCTTCTAAGAGGTATCAAAGGGAAACACTTCTCACATACATAACACAAAATACATTACATACATTCCCCTTTCCCCCGGAAAAAAAAAATTTCTAAAGAATTTTTTTTTCTAAATTAGGTTGAAATCCACACATTCAAAGAGAAAAACTTTCATACTTCATTCTTACAAAAGTGAGTACTGTTCACATTCAATGACAAATACTCTTCATAGGACTCAACCTATCAATGACGACAAGGCTTATTTAATGAGTTGTCAGCCGCTCATACTAATAAATCCCTAAATAAAACTCTACATAGGTTTCAACCTATCAATGACGACAAGGCTTCTTTAATGAGTTGTCAGCCGCTCATACTAATGAATCCCTAAATAAAACTATTCATAGGAGTCAACCTATAAATGACGACAAGGCTTATTTAATGAGTTGTCAGCCGCTCATACTAATAAATCCCTAAGTAACATACCTTATGTACAACAGTAAGCTACAAGGCCTAAGAAACACCTTTGAAGTGGTGTTCAAACCTTAACACAACAATGTCAAGTAACATTGAACTTAAGGAATAGTTACATAAAAAGGTAACACCTTAAGAGTGGTGTTAAAACCTTAAAGAACACATTCAAATATAACGAAAGATAATTAAATTAAAACATTTTGACATAACCAAAACTCAAGAATAAAATAAAGCTAAAATTAGCCAAAGTTTAAATCTGCTAAGAAGGTCTGCTAGAGTAGTGTAGCCATCCTAATCCTAACCGTATAGAATAACAATAAGTATATATAAAAGAAAAAGACGTTAAAAACGGAAAGAAATGTGCCAAAACCGAAATCCAAAAGAATCATACTTGTGCAAGTATAATTTAGAATTTGGAAAAGACAATTGTTGTGATATATATATTTTTTTCGTTGGGCGCCAATTTGTAACGTTACTTCTCACTCCTGGGATGCTGTAGCTACCCAGAAGCCAGAAGTAACTAAGAGAAGAAAGAGAGAAAAAGGATAATGAATAATAGAAGATATATATATATCACAACATTTATTATAAATAAAAAGAAACAGTAAAACAATCCTAATAAAACCTATCAAAAACACTAAACCTATCAATATAATATAATATAAAAAACTCAGCTTTAGCGTCAGCTCCTGCTGCGATGGGTGGCGAACTGAACCAAGCGCCTCCGGGCGCCTGCGTCAGCAAGGGTAGCTCAACGGGGTAAGGGTTGTGACTCCAGCTTTCTGACTGCGTCAACCAGGGCAGCTCAAGAGTAAGGGGCTGCGACTCCGGGAAGCTTGCGTCAACCAGGGCAGCTCAAGAGTAAGGGGCTGCGACTCCGGGAAGCTTGCGTCAACCAGGGCAACTCAAGGATAAGGGGCTGCGATTCCAGACGGGTATAAATTGATGACATATAAAGTCAGTTCAGAATATTGTTTCTGACATTCTTTTCCGTTTTTTCCATAATAATGCTGATGCCCCCATCGCCCCAGGAGCTGAATCCAGACTCCCTTCTGCAAACAAACATGACCAACTTAAAATTTTGAATCAACCTATTTTTTTTTAAAAGGAATAAAAAATTCCTTAAAAGAGGTAACAAAGAAAGTAGTTTAAATTACAAGGAGAGATTTTACTCATTTAGGATTATATATTAGAAAACAAAATAAGGAAAGACAATAAATTAAGAACATTATCTATCCACTTACAATATTAAACAATACATTCATATTAATTTTTTAACAAAAATTTAGAAAATTAAATTAAATAAATTGTAAGTCTACAACCTAACACTAGCAGCCTTCTTGCAGAAAACTAATGGTTGAGAGGAAATTTAGAAGAATAAAAATTAATATCTGACAATAAACAATATTGTCAAAATGATTATTTTCGAGAAAATTCTTAAACTTTTATGTCTTCGATATGACATTTACCTCTAGAACTATTTTGGTCTTCTAAGAGGTATCAAAGGGAAACACTTCTCACATACATAACACAAAATACATTACAACGTCCACAAGACGGTTTGGCAATAAATTGTTGTGAGTGTGATAGTTTTAAAGTATGTCCTCTCAAGTACCTATTTTTGTTCATTACAAACATATCTTTTAGTCCTGCCTGGTACATTGTAGTAGCCCGTCAATATCCTATATGTTTCAATAAGGTCTCCTCGTTTCCTCCGTTCTTCTAGCGTAGTCAGTCCAACTATCGCAAGGCGTTCTTCATATTCCTTGTTCTTTAAGCCTGACACCATCTTCGTCGCTCTTCGTTGCACTTTCTCAAGAAGGTCGATGTCTTTCTTGAAGTAAGGACTCCAGATTTGAAATCCGTATTCCAGCAACAGGCGTACATATGCCTTGTATATCTTTGAAAATAGGTCTATCGTAATGTGAAAAAACGCCTTTCGAATTAGATATAGCAGGGAGTTTGCTCTTTTTGTTATGGTGAGTATGTGTTCTTCCCATTTCATGTTGTGAGCAGTGATTAAACCTAGATCCTTCTGATGGGTAACATTTTTGAGAACTTTGGATTCAAGGATGTATTCGTTGTGAGGATTATTACTACTCATGTGTAAGACAGTGTATTTGTCCAAATAATTATTTTATTTAAATATTGAATATTGAGATTCGGACCATATATATATTATAATTTTACAATGCATTTTAGCTTGAATAAATTAACATATATGCCTATTTATTTTATTTACTTTTATTCTATAAGAATGACACTTCTCCATTGCAGTCGATTCAATGCCATTTGATTTTTGAACAAGGATGGCTAACTAGATAGCTATGTCTCGTTGTAAGTAGGGTAACCATCTGCTGGTGTTGCTGTGAGAGTTCTTCTAAAAGTTACAAAAGCACTTATATTTACATACATTCAAATTCTTAATCAGTAGATTCTTAAAGAAGGGGTAGCCAGTGCTTGAGAATTAAAATTTCCTCAGCCACTTTTTCAAGTCGAGTAGAGAAAGAATGGTAAGTAAAGGATGGTGGTATTAAAATGATGATAAAGTATAGTAAATAACTTCAAAAGCCCCAAACCAAAAGCTTAAGTTGCTATTTACGATGCGCGAGTAAAAAAATAATTGTGCTATGTTAAGCCGACACTACACGGCATCTTATTTCAATTATATTATTTATTTGAAATAGAAAGGTCACAAAAGTTTTCATTATATTGTGCTCTGCTAGCTATTTTCTTAGTTAAATGTAAATTTTGTGTGTGTGTGTACACAGTGGCGATGGCGAGCAGTGGGCCATCGTCCGCCATTGTGTACTGGCCGCTTTAAGCATGATGGCGGACAATTGCCGATCGTGGCGCGCAATGGCGCGCAATGGTGAAGTTGTCGGTTTTTCGGGCACACTTCAAAGGAATCGTGGCGTAGCATGGCCGGTGGTGTTTCCACAGTGGGCCATTGTTTAGTTCGTCACCGACCGCTCATAGATACTTATACTTTTTTTGAATATTTTATTGGAAAATGTATTTATGATCACTATATGACGTAAAAATAACATAAATAGCGCCATAAATAAAATAAATTACATACATAATAATAAATAAATAGCTGCAACCATAATTACTTCGACGTCCGTCGGGGAACAGACCCGTGCTTCACCTCGTTGTTTCACCCAGGTGAAGCACGGGGCATAACCTAGTCCCGTGTTTCACCTGGGTGCAGCACGGGGTATGCACTGGTCCCCATGCTCCAACCGACATTGACATTAAAGAAAATACAGAAAGTACAACCGTGCTGAAGTTGTTTATTATGTAAACATGTGTTTCAAAAAAATTGTTAACAAATATATTTTTCTTCTAATTCATATTATATGTACCTAGGTAGATACGAACTATATACTTACATATCAAAAACGAAAAAAAAAAACAAAATACTTTTTGTTACGACTAATACCTCGTTATAGTAACAAATAGGAGTGAAAGAAATTTAATTAAATAAACCAGGCCAGCATAATGCTGAGTAACGTACCTCTACCTAATATTATATTCAACGTAATTTATCCAAGAAATGGCCTATGGTGGTTCTATTCACTTGAACTTATTAATTATTACTTATTATAACTAGGTTTTTCAGATTACGAGCATCATAGATTGATCATGACTGTACAAAAATAATATTGGTTGGAGCACGGGGACTAGTGAATACCCCGTGTTGCACCTGGGTGAAACACGGGACTCGGTTATGCCCCGTGCTTCACCTGGGTGAAATAACGAGGTGAAGCACGGGTCTGTCCCCGTCCGTCGCTAGTGGATTGCCAGGCAGTAATGAGCAATGGGCCATTGTGTGAACACCAATTGATCGTGGCCAACAATTGCCAATTGCGAAGCGTGGCTCATCGTGGGCCAATGTGTACTGGGCGCTTAACAGGCGAGTAAGGGTGTCGGGGTTTTTTAAGGGACTTTTGGGCGATGCGGTTGGAGACCCATCACCAACAACCTTTATTTTATCATTTTTCCACACTCAATTTTCTAAATGTAGCTGAGGAATTTCTAATTACTTAGGTTTGGTACCCCTTCTAGTGATTTACTGCCGTGAGTATATGTATGTATGAAGTACGAAAAAAATTTAAGGTAGTAGTGGTCATAAAGAAAAAAGGTTAAGCTTTTTAATGTTAACTTTTTTATTCGATCTTCGAAGCATGCGATTTGATATGGGTGAAGATAACCATCGGATTTAATAGAATCCATACTAATCCATACTAATATTATAAATGGGAAAGTGAGTTTGTTTGTTTGTTTGTTCCGCTTTCACGCCGTAAATACTGAACCGATTGCTTTGAAATTTTTCAGACGTGTAGTTAGAAGTCTAAATTAAATAATAGGGTACTTTTTATCCCGGAAAAAATATGTTCCCACGGGAAATCAAAAATATTGTTTGCTTACTAAATGCATTGGAGATGGCGATGTGTATCGTTTAAAACAACGTAAAATATTGTAAACTAATATAAAAATCAAAATTTAGAAGCTTAATGGTACGGTAATGGATCCTCGAAAATCCATACTTCCATCCATACTAATATTATAAATGGGAAAGTGAGTTTGTTTGTTTGTTTGTTCCGCTTTCACGCCGTAAATACTGAACCGATTGCTTTGAAATTTTTCAGACGTGTAGTTAGAAGTCTAAATTAAATAATAGGGTACTTTTTATCCCGGAAAAAATATGTTCACACGGGAAATCTAAAATATTGTTTGCTTAGTAAATGCATTGGAGATGGCGCTGTGTATCGTTTAAAACAACGTAAAATCCATATCCATACTTCCATACTAATATTATAAATGGGAAAGTGAGTTTGTTTGTTTGTTTGTTCCGCTTTCACGCCGTAAATACTGAACCGATTGCTTTGAAATTTTTCAGACGTGTAGTTAGAAGTCTAAATTAAATAATAGGGTACTTTTTATCCCGGAAAAAATATGTTCCCACGGGAAATCAAAAATATTGTTTGCTTACTAAATGCATTGGAGATGGCGCTGTGTATCGTTTAAAACAACGTAAAATATTGTAAACTAATATAAAAATCAAAATTTAGAAGCTTAATGGTACGGTAATGCATCCCCGAAAATAAGGAACTCCCGAGCCATGATGTACTATTTTTTTATCGTATACATTTTTTTTTACATCTACTTATATTGCAAACGAATATTAACATGTAAATATAGAAACTAAATGAAACGACGACGATTCCTTGAAACTAAGGAATCCGCAAGAGTTCTCATAGGAACATCAAAAAACCTTAACTCATATATGGCTCAAAATATTGCAGCGATTATTTTTATCATCGATGGAATTCACATCAGACACTTTGTTAATGTTCATTTTGGAAAGATGAAGGGGTTTCATCAATTTAAATGACAAATTTGTTTATCAATAGTAAGACTAATGTGAAATAAAGCGTAATAAAAATTTGACACCGCCCCGGTAACGTCTCCGTGGCGTAGCGGTATAACTAACTACTATGAATATTTAATTAGAACTATTATGAATCAATCGTCCCGGGTTCGTATCTCAGGTAATTCAAGCTTTTTGTAAAAAAAAAATTTGTCAGCTTAAAATAACACTATATATAATAATAACAAGTACTATCCCTTCAATTTAGCGATTATTTTGGAAGGAGATCCACCACTAATCATCCCTATATTGCCGAGCAATCGCTGCAAGCTCTCCCACTATCACCAACGGTCAGTGTAGGGGGCAGCACCGGGCCGTCGCCGCAGCGCCAAACTACTATCCGTATCTGTAGGTACTTACTAAAGATATTCTCATTTCTGAACATAAAAACTTGGTATATTTGTTTCATGATTCTTATGAACAATTAAAAAGGAATTTTTGGAACTCATCCCCTAACGGGTTGATATAGCAAATGAAAGTTAATATAGAGTTTTTTTACATTTTATAATAAAACTTGGTGCGATTGAATTTATGAAATCCAACTATCAATCATTCATGAATATATGCTAACAACCATAAATTCCATAAAAGGGTGGCCATAGCTTCGGAGATACTAATTCTTCATCCAATTTTGGAAATATATTGATAAAAGATAGGTTAATAAAGGTTGTTAGTGATGGGTCACAAACTGCATCGCCCAACAATCACTTAAAAAGCCTCAATGTCCTTTATGTCATTTACAACGCCCGCGGGATTATAAATATAAAAAACAGAAGTTGAGACAGTGTTTCGGTATTTTGGTATTATGTAAACTGGATGCAAAAAATGAAGTCCACGCGGACGAAGTCGCGGGGCAAAAAGCTAAGCTAGTCGATTATAAAAACAAAAGAAAATAGTGCCATGAATCGATCTGTCAGAAGACGTAGTATCTATATTGTAATCTGTGGTCAGAAGTTCAATTCAGGTTAGCCACATCACTCACTATTCTCATTCTTTTTGTTTTGTTTCTTAGTTTCTTCTTCTTATGACGAACGAAAGGTGGTCGAGTTTCAAAGTTTCAATTCAATGTTTTGAAGTTTTAATTTATTATTATACCGATGGAAGTTACCAAATAAATCTGAGCATACGTCAGCAGTTATTGACTAAATGTCCTGTATAAATATTTTGGAGTAAAACTCGTCTTCACTGAGATTAAATATGGTTCGAACAATATACTCAACAGATACGTGCCGCAATAAATTAGTACAATATGCTTCAAAAGATTATTTTGTTATCGGTTTGATACTTGGACAGGTAAGTTAAAATCATTTATTCATCTTAACATCTATATTCATATTAATTAATATACATTAAGGATGGGTACCGTTTGGATGTCCTAACTGAATAGTGTAATCTTTACCTTACATAAAAACTAATATGATTTTAGCTCAGATATAATTATAATAAAATAGCACCACCCTCTTCCTGACTGTAGTTCTCTATTATGTACCTAAACGTCTGATAAAACTCAGGCATTTAATAGTTACTCACCCATATGGTTGAAGAAACATCCCTTTTTACCACCTCATAAGTTTGATGTATATATTTCAGTATACTGATGAAAGAGAACATGTAATACACCTAACTCGAACTCCGGATGAAAAGGCAGAACTACCTGAAAATGCAATATCCAGTTCATCTATTAAATCTGATATCAGTATGCTCGAAGTATCAGAAGCCTGGATAGCTGACCATGCTAAACATGTGACTAGAATGTTGCCTGGTGGCATGTTTGTTCAAGGTAAATGCATATTTGTCTATAGAAACTCAAATTCTTCATGACCTATTTGTATTCATTTAACTATTATTGTTATAGTAGACAGTTCAAAGAAAAGAGAAAATTAATTAAAGTAGAGGTGAACAGATGAAAAAAGCCTATGTAAATGGTAATATCATTTAAATACAATGAAACGAAATACATTCAAAGAAGTATTGATAACAGATATAAAATGTTCTAGTATGGAAGGAATCTTATATACAAAGTCTAAAGAAAGTTAACACATAATTGTGAAAATAGAAATTTCTGGCTAAATCTGGTAATATAATGCCAGAGTTAAACTATGATACCCTTTAAATTTTATTATTCCATAAAATGGCAGAAATGTAAGGGTAATGGATGTAAATTGTATACAGTCAGTTCAGATTAATATACAGCCCTTGTTTTCCTGTAAGTTTTGGAAGAATTTTGATATTTATAAAAAGAATAAATATTTTTTTAATCTAAGATATTAATGATTCACACAAACATATACTCATGCCATTATTTCCCATTGGGGTAGGCAGAGAATATTGATCGCCACTTTGTACGATCCTGGCAAACCTCTCTAACTTCATTTACATCCATCAATCTTTTCATACATGCTCTTTTATTCTTCATTCTTCGGATGCCGGCCTTGTTGAGCACACACTCTATTTGGTCGAGGTGTGTCCTCTGTGGTCATCCTCTACTCACATTACCTTCCACATTGGTTCTATAGATCTCTTTCACCAATTTACTATCATCCAACCTCTCTATTTGCCCAAACCATCTCAACATTCCTTTTTCTATCATTTTTACAATATCATCTTTCACACCACACTTTTCACAAATCACGTCATTTCTCACACAATCAGATAGCCTTACATTACAAACTATTCTGAGGGACCTCATCTCTACTGCATTCACTCTGCTCTCATGCTTCTTCTGCCACACCCAATATTCACTGCCATACATAAGCGTAGGAACCAAAACAGCATCATGCACTACCATTTGGGCCTTTTCAGACACCGACTGACTAGACATGAGAGTATTCAAAGCTCCATTAATCGCATTACCCTTCTTCACTCTTCTCTCGATATCTTCATCACACTTTCCATCCCTAGTTAACAAACTCCCCAGATATACAAACTCTTTCACTTGTTCCACTTTCTTACCATTAATTTCAATCACGCATTTGGTCATTTTCTCCTCTCACTCAAAAACCATTTTTTTGGTTTTCTCAACTTTCACCCTCATTGCCTTTCTTTCAAATGACGCTCATGCAATATTCATCATCTCTTGCAACTCTTCAACCGACGATGCAAGTAACACCTGACCATCAGCATATAAAAGGCATTTGATGACAAATCCACCTCTTCTCAGTCCATAATCACTTTCACGCAACTCTGTTAAACAGTCATCCATGAACAAATTGAAGAGCCACGGAGAAGCTACACAACCCTATCGGACACCCCTAGAGATACCAAACCAGTCAGTATTTTCCCCGTATATTCTTACACATGCACTGGAATCCTCATAGAGTGATACCAGTGCACATATAAGTGGACTCCCCAAACCAAACTTGGACAACACCTCCCATAAATACTTTCTTACGACCCTATGTATATGTATGGCCTTCTCTAAATCTATGAAGGAGCACACCTTTCGGTTCTTAGCTAAGAACTTTACGGTGTGATGCTCCTTAAAGAGAAGATTTGGTGGAAGATTCCCTTTCTAAATCCTGCTTGCACATCCCAAATTTTATCATCCGTTTCATTCATCACTCTTTCAATTATCACTCTTTCAATCAAAAATTTTGCATACAATTTACCGACAATGCTGAGAAGGCTGATTCCACGGTAGTTTCTAGCCTCCTGGTGTGACCCCTTTCCTTTATATAGAGGCACAATTAATTAATGATGATGATCAGTATAGAATTGATTCTTAATTATTCGATGATCCAAAAATATATCCTAATCTTAACTATAAGTTTTAATAAATGTTACATTGACTGACATGACATTGTATTATTTTGTAAATAAATGATTAATTGATGCTAAAAATAATTAAATTGCTGAGTAGTGTCGGCTTAGAATAGCACTACCCCATTTCTGCCGGTGGGTGTATGTAAGAGGCGACTAACGGTATTGGGGCTATTAAGGGATTTTTGGGCGATGCGGTTGGAGACCCATCACCAACCTTTATTTTACCATCTATTCCCCACTCAACTTTCCAAAAGTGGCCAAGGAATTTCTAGTTCCTTAGCTAGGGATTTACAGCCGTGAGTATATGTATGTATGTATGATACTAAAAAACAACTGGAGTGGAAATATGGTAAACTATATTAAAGTTAAGGCTTAAACTTGTAGGATAGAAATAGCACATAACATGTTCTTTTTTTTCACCTAACAGGTATTTTTATAACAAGTGACTTTGAAATATTTGAAGACACAAAGATCTTGAACAAAGTCAAGTCCATTTTGAATTTCATGTACAAAGCTTTATGCATTAATCCACACATGTATGCCAACTGTCCTAGTACAAATGAGAGGTTAGTTCTGCATATGTCTACAAAGACAAAACTGCTTGTATGCAAATCTCTAGAGGTCGGGACAAATGAGCCAGTAGTTGTAAAACCTGTGGATTGGAAGTTCATGGCAAAGCCACAAGTGTGGCAGAAAATGGAATGTTATTATGAGTTTGATGAAATGTTTCCAGTTATTGTGAAAAAGAACGGAATTTCTGTTAAACAACAGTTTCAGGTGATTGTTTTAATTATTATATTGGTGGCCCTAGCATAATTGTAATTAGAATATTAGCCCAGCAGTTAGAATGAAATAAACATATATGACACCATGGAAGTTTGAAAGATATAATTGTTTTTACTATGAGCTATGTAGTTAAAGGGACAAGGGTGCTACGACTGGGAAACAGAATCTTCAATGTCTTCCCCACTTTTGGACAATGGGGGATGAGATATGTTGAAATTGAAATCCTATATTCAAATTAATAATTTAAAGTTTGTAACTCCTTTCACTTTAACATCCTTTCAATTTTAGCAAAACTAATATAATTTACTTATTCATGATACTGATAGAGATATATGTTGCTTCTCAGCCTGAATTAGTAAGGGATGGTGCTATTCTTAGCTATCATATAACAACAAATCATACAATGAATATAGCTGTTGCTAATGTGATTTAATTCATGACATTTTATACTGACTAATATTTTATTACTTATGGATTTCAGCAAATTCTGGAGATGGCTGACAAAACAATCAGAAATAGTGTGTTATTTATAGACGGAGAAATGCGAAATGAGACTGAGACTCTAGACTCGATGACTAAACAACGTAAAACTAAGCATGGCAACCCGAAAAGTCAACTACAGGAACCAAAACCTATGCATGTGTCCTTGTTTACTCCATTTGTAAGTTTAAAGCGTGAATCTATCTTAAACTAAACTTTAACCTACCCCAAATGTAACTTAAAGTTTGTAATTAAATTATTCAGCTACTTTTTGAATTAAGGAAACCAAAGATCTCATAAACTGAGACGGTCAGATAGTTGAAAATTGCGCAGATATTAATCTCTTCTCCATTTGACGATTATCTATATATATATCTATATCTCAATTTATATTTTCATGCATGTTTAACAAGTCAAATACATGCTTGTATGGGTCTTGCATTCATTTATTTAATGTTTTCCATATGCAAACATGACTATGAAATAGCTTTACACCCTCATTCTGTATATTAACAATGATTGTGCAAAGAGTTACGTGTCTCCGTTAGTGAAGTTTTCTTTTTCCAGATGTAATTCCTCACACATTAAAGTATAGATGTCATCTATGAGCCTTATGAGACTAATTTATCAGTGCAGTTTTCTTTTTCCAGATTTAATTCGTCACACATTAAAATATAGATGTTATCTATGAGCCTTATGAGACTAATTTAAATGCCGTGGGATCTTAGACTCTAACTTAGAATAACCTTTCACAAAACATCTAACTTCTATCTTTTTCATTCCAGGAAAACTCAATGCCAGAAGTAGTAGAATACTTAGAATGCGACGGCTCCATACATTTCAGTGGTATCGTTGCGTCAAATGTATTTATATATCCGGAAGCCACTGTTAAAGAAGCGAAAGAAGCAGTTAAACAAGATATTGTAAGGTCACTTGCTTCTCGGTTCACCATGCACTGTGATGCTTTGATTGATGATAATTTATTGCCTGAAGGTCAGTATTTGATATAATTTTTATGTAGGCAGTTCAAAAAAACTAATTCACCCGAACCAACTTGGTTTTACAAAGGGCTGCTCTTCTTCTGAGACAGGTGTTGCTTTAATTAAACATAGTTTTGGTTCCTGGTGCAGAACTATGTGATCAGTTTGCTAAAATAATAATATTAACAGCAAATGCATTTACGGATAGTGTAGCTTTCTTAGGGATAACCCTTGTCTTAAAGCTAAGCTAAGACAAGCTACCCTTAGCTGATTAGGTATAGCGAATACAGTCTAAGATATGGTTTATTTATATCTTTATAATATATTATGCTTTATTTTGACTAATTATTTACTTATATTTTATTAATTACTGTTTAGTATGATAATTATTTTAGTATTTTGTTTTGGGTTGTGTATTATGAATGAGACCGTATGTCATTTTATTGTCAGGTGCTAACTGAAATTTAAATCATTTTGTTCATGAAAACCTCATGTGGGGATTATTACTAATAAATAAAGGAAAGAAAAACCTCGACACAGACGGGATTCATCCCGCCTGTGTCGAGGTTTTTCTTTTTTTTCTTTATTCTTTATTTATTAGTGCTAACTGAAAACCAGTGTTGTGAGGTTACACTCACAACAATACGCTGAGTTAGCAACCCTTTCGTTGCAAGACTTTTTAATTTTATCTGGTTTTACTGTACTTATTATTTGTTTTTGTGTTTAATTGTTGTAAGTTTGTATGCAACGAATAAATATTTTCTTTTTTTTTTAAAGTTCCAAGGGGAATCCAAAATTAGCACACTAGTTGGCAAGCTAAGTAATATTTATGCTGTTAGAAAAATAATATAATCTATACTAATATTATAAAGCTAAAGAGTTTGTTTGTTTGAACGCTAGGATCTCAGGAACTACCCAATCAAATTGAAAAATTCTTTTTGTGTTGGATAGTCCATTTATTGAGGAAGGTTTTAGGCTATATATCATCACGCTGCAACCAACAGGAGCAAACTATCAGCGAATAATGTTGCAAAAACGGGGATAATTATTCATACTAAGGCTTCCGTTGTGTGCGCTGCGTAAACGGTTTAAGTTACCCAAAAAAAATGTATTAAAGAATTATTTCTCTTTAAATGATCTAAAAAAATTCCCGCGACAGTATATGTCTAACTTTTAAGTTTCACTTACTATAACCATTTTTATGGTAAATAAATTTGGTCGAATTTAATGCATAATATCCATAATGTTTTATCAACATAATATTAATCTTTATCCAAATAAATATGTTGTTGATTGAGAGTATTTAATTGAGAACAAAATTGTCCTTGACATCACTTAATTTAAATAAACATCTTAGAAGATAATACAATTTTAAAATTACTCCGTAACAAAATTTACACGCGTGCATGAAGCGCAAGACAAGACGCTGCGCTGGCCGGCGAGCGAGGTAACCTGCGCGAGAAGCTTATGTTTAAGCCTAATCCTATTAATATTATAAATGTGAAAGCTTAGATGTTTGTGTGTTTGTAGCTAAATGAAGACTAATTCACAGAACGCATTTAAAATAAAATTTACAGGAAGCCAGATAATGATCTAATTCACACAATAGGACACTTTTTATCCCAGAAAAATTAAGAGATCAATAAATTTTCTTAAAAAATGGTTAAAAAGACTAACTGACTAAGAATCAATGCTCAGCCGAAACTACTATACTTATAAACTAAAAACTTATGAAGTGAAAAAATTGTGAGGACGCTATGAAAAACACCTTTTTTCTCATCGCATGACAGAGACCCTCAACAGGTCAATTAAATATTTCAGTTTGACGACGTGAAAGTCTAAACTTTTGACAGTACGAAGTCTGTGGGGTCAGCTAGTTAACTTATATACAGACCGCTGGTTTAGTGTACTATATCTATTTACTTAGCATCATGTTCTTTTCATAATTTCTTTCATCTTATAGCATTTTACTCTGCATCTCTTGCGTGGCTGTCCCGTATCACCAAATGTATAAATAAAAGTTTTACTTATTGTAATAATAATTTTATATCAGTTGCGATATGAGATACCGCCGTCTTACGAAAAGAAACGAAACTGTTTAAAATCGCCATCCAATGCGTTCCTCATATATAATTATTAAAAGACGACTACATATTTTTCAATCCCAATTCCTTAGCTCTGGCTACCCCCAATTAGGATTTATAGCCGTGAGTATATGTATATGTATGTATGTATATTTTGCAGAAAAAGTATGTTTCAACGAGCCCCCACGCCGAGTTCTAGTGCCAATAGACAATATGTATCTATGCGATTACCTATTTCCTGGGGAAGCGCCGGCAGAGGCACTGTTGTCTGTCAAAGAATTACTTGATTTGAAGATATCGGAAGAAGAAGTTATTTGTGACGTGGAGACACCAGCAGGTATGTGTTATATAAAGTATGGAAATATGTGGGAAGTAAGGTTATTTTAGGTGCCGTGTAGTGCCGGCTTAGAATAACACTACCCCATTTTTACCCGTGGGTGATCGTAAGAGACGACTAAGGGTATAGGGGCTTTTTAATTCATTTTTGGGCGATGTGGCTGGAGACCCGTCACCAAAAACATTTATTACTACCATCTTTTCCCCAATCAACTTCCAAAGGTGGCTGAGGAATTTTTCATTTCAAAGCTCTGGCTACCCCGTTAAGGGATTTATAGCCGTGAAGTATATGTTTATGTATATGTTAAGGTTATTTTAATTTAATTTATTGTGTAATTAAAATGTTTTGTTCATGAAAACCTCGTGTGGGGATTGTTACGAATAAATAAAGGAAAGAAAAAAATTCTAAATCAGCGGGAATCGAAACCACGACCTCCGAATTTCGCAATTTTTTAAATTTTTATTTATTAGTAATTTACTCTGTGTTTGGCTGGATGGCATAAAAGCACTTCCCCTTAGAGTAGGCTAAAGTTTTTTTTTAACTTTGACTCTTGCCGATGAGAAAATAATCTTGGATTGGTTGGTCCATGGTTACTTTTCGTATATTACTGTAGGTGCAAGAGAGTGTTTGCGCTTTCTTTCGCTTCTCTCTAACAATAGTTACGTTTCTTACTATAATCGTTATACTTCATATAAAATATATTTACATGGATAAACAATATGAGTCGGATCAGCTAGAAGCAACGACCGGCAAAGCAGAAAAAAATTGAAACCTTTAAAAAAATAAGAATAGGAAACCCAATTCGAGGTTAACCCTCTTAGTTGGTTTTTCCATTTAAAAGCGTAACCCGATCGAAAGGGAAAGCTTAATAAAATAAATTAGTTCTATAAAATTATCTTGTAAAACCTCTTCTCAAAACTCTCAAGTTGTAGAAAAAACCCTTTTATTAAGGGTTCCTTAAGGTGCTTCCTTTTAATTAGGTTTCTCGATTATAAGACTATTTTAGCGGCTTATAATATCCAGTTAAAAACATACATACATACATATACTCACGGCAATAAATCCCTAGAGGGGGTAGCCAGAGCTCAGGAATTAGAAATTCCTCAGCCACTTTTGGAAAGTTGAGTGGGGAAAGATGGTGAGATAAAGGTTGTTGGTGATGGGTCTCCAACCGCATCGCCCAAAAATTCCTTAATAGCCCCAATACCGTTAGTCGCTTCTTACGTACACCCACCGGAAGAAATGGGGTAGTGCTATTCTAAGCCTACACTACACAGCAAAACATACCCTAATAAAAACCTCTGCAGGAATGGTACATGCATGAAAGTGTTATAAAACTTGATTTCAGATACCTCCGAGTTCGATGCCTTAGATCGGGACTCAAACAGCGAAGAACTAGCAACACCTCAAGAAGCCAGTCAATTTATGTACATAACTGGAATCTGCTTTGCGTTATTAGTCCTCGTTGTCTCCATCATTGTACATTACTATCAAGATATTGTAGCGGTAGTCAATAAGGTTATAAGAAAGTTTCAATGAACTGTTACTGTTATGAATAATTGATTATTTTATTATGTACGGATTAATTATACGATTAAATGATATTTTTATATGGATCTCGCGGTTTTTTTTGTTTTATTCGTGTGTACAGAATCTTTGTTGAATATTTACTATTAATATATAGTTTTAGCTGTATCTTCAATTGTAATTTTATTTCTTTTCTGATTTGTTCTATAGTATAAGTATTTTTTTCCTTAACTAAGTGGAATTCGACAGGTCAATAAGTGTCTCTGCCGCAACTTTGGCTATAAGGTAAACGCCAGATATAATCAATAAGTCTTAAAAGAGGTCTATAGCATCGGCTAAGTTAAGTCCCGTTTCCTTCCTCAACACGTTTTTAATCCCTGAAGAGGTGTGACAGAAATACTTATATTTCTGAACCTCACGTAATTTTTTCTCTCACCCTATAACTCAATTTTTCTTTGGACAGTGCATTCACGTGATAAAATTATTATATTTTCCGATATGCCGGGCTGGTCTATCGCTTCTTTGTACTATTACACTGACACTTAACTAAGTACAACTGAGCCAAATGGGATTTCTCGATATGTTTTCCCTCATCAGCAACAACCTTGATAAATATGATGACTTAAGAAAATATACATTAAATTCACGTTTCCTGCTTGGTTATAATTTTTTACCATCATTTTATCTTTGTTTTTATTACCGAAGAGTCCAGAGTTGGTATAACAACCATTGTAGCTTAGTGGAAAAAGTACAGCTTTTTCCGCAAACGCATAGGACGTCTTTAATGCGTATTTTAAGAATGCTACAAGGGGTAAAATATAGTAAAAGAATGGCTGGCGTCTAGATTACTTGAGGGTATTAATAGATTCTCTAAACCATATAAGATAAAATGTCACGTTATGTTCTAATCATTTACGGGACCACTTTGTTATTTTCTTTTTTATAATATCAAGAAATACACGACACGACGACGTGATCACGTTATCTACGATAATAAAATCTAATATTTAAGGATTTTATAGTTTATACTTACCGATTTTTATTACTGACTTTTTGAATATTTTTATGCTGTGTAGTGTCGGCTTAGAATAGCACTACCCCATTTCTTCCGGTGGGTGTACGTAAGAAGCGACTAACGGTATTGGGGGCTTTTCAGGGATTTTTGGGCGATGCGGTTGGAGACCCATCACCAACAACTTTTATTTTACCATCTTTTCCCCACACAAGTTTCCAAAAGTGGCTGAGAAATTTCTTATTCCTTGGCTCTGGCTACCCCTTCTAGGGATTTATAGCCGTGAGTATATGTATGTATGTATGATGTGAATATTTTTCGACTTAAAACAATCACTTATTAGCTGGGGTATTTTAATTAAATGGCGGGTGACGCAGTTGGAAACTAATACCAGCCATCTATTAATACAGACACGCATGAATAATCTCATAGCTATAAATCCCAAAAAGATATAGCGACAGCTTCAGAACAAGAAATTTCTCAGCCAATTTTGGTATGAACGGGGAAAACCTTTAATCGAACGACTTTAACACGATCATCAAAAGCCTTAGTTGCCTACTAAATCATCCGCGAGAAATAATAGATTACTGCTTTCCAGCGAATGTTCGTATGGCAGAAGAAGCATGAAAGTAAAGTAAATGCAGTGGAGATGAGGTCCCTCAGTAAAGTTTGTAATGATAGGTTATGTAATCAAGTGAGAAATATCGGGATTCGTGAAAGGTGCTAAAGGTGATACTGTAAAAAAGATGGTAAAAGAGAGAAAGGAATGTTACAATGGTAAAGGAGATCTATAGAGCCAATGTGTAAGGTAGTGTTATTAAAGGACGACCTCGGTGCACACATTTGGACCAAATAGGGTGTGCTCAAAAAGGCAGGCGTCCGAAGTATGAAGATTAGAAGAGCATGTATGAAAATATTGATGAATAAAAACGAATACGGATAGTCTGTGCCTACGCCAATGGAAAATAATAAAATATTTTTTACAAAAATTAATTTAAGAGAATTTTAATATTTAGGTAGGTTGAACTGAGGCGTGTGGAATAAAGAAATTGCTAAGGTATTAATCACAGTACTCATATTCAACTAAAATACTTATTTCGTACTTTTTAGTACTAGATTGTTTATTTTCGGTTGTTTTTAACCGACTTCAAAAAAAGGAGTGTTCTCAATTCGACCGGTATATTTTTTTTTTTTATGTTTGTTCGCCGATTACTTGGCCATTTATGAACCGATTTTGATTATTATTCCAACTATGAAGTCGGTTTTCTTTTTGTTAAAAATTATTTTATTTTACGTGTTTTAGAGATGGGTAGACCTGGCAAAGATGCCTCTCGGATGAGGAAGCGACAGTTACTGTATTATTCTTCGCATTTCCAGTATTTCTATTACTGTACGATATTAAATAGGCTCAACCATATGTAACTTTACATTGTTCTTGAATTTCCTTAAAAGGCGATGGTCTACAATTCTACATTTCAAAAAGACTCAATCTTTCACGCTGAATATCCCTGAAGGGGTTAGCAGAGGTAGTAATACTTCTGAATATCACGTCACCTGTTGTTCAGAGTACCCACGATTTGCTTGGTCAGTGTTCTCACGTTATACAGGTCAGGCCTATCGGCGTTTTGAACAAATACACTGTCGCATGATTGTGAGTTTCGACAGTCCCCTCGATTTCCTGGGATGCCATCATCAGATCCTGGTCTCATGGTACTTCCTCGGTAACAATAACTTAACAAAAGAAATGTTTAGTGAACCTGTACTTCTCTTCATAAAAGCTACGAAGAGGAGTATAAATCTATATAGAATGTTGAAAGAACTGTTTCCTAACTCCTAGTGATTGAGGACCCACACCTTCCATCATCAGCTCAGCAGCATAACAATATGATTTTCAGAAGCAAATGCCAATATAAGTTCAGAAAATATGTAAAACGTGGTACATTCGCCTATAAAATTCGAGGGTTCCCCTCGATTTCTCCAGGATCCCATCATCAGACCCTGATATCCTCATCATGGTACCAATCCGGGAGTATCTTCTTTCCAATGAAAAAATAATAATCAAAATCGGTTCATAAATGGCTAAGTAATCGGCGAACAAACATAAAAAAAATATATATACGGTCGAATTGAGAACACTCTTTTTTTTTGAAGTCGGTTAAAAATATAATGTTATATAAAATATTAGGTAGCTGTGTAGTGTCGGCTTAGAATAGCACTACCCCATTTCTTCCGGTGAGTGTGTGCGGTTGGAGACCCAACTTCTCCCCACGCATCTTCCAAAAGTGGCTGAGGAATTTTTAGTTCCTTAGCTCTGGCTTCCCCTTCTAGGGATTTAAAGCAGTGAGTATATGTATAAGGTCCTGAGTTAAATCCTAGTTTCGTTAAAAGTTCGCAAGTCTACGTTTTAAAAATAAATGATTTGGTGCTTCGGAGAGCATATTAAGTTCTTATTATAAGGAGTATACATTGAAGTCTGTAGCGCAGTGAACCAGTCAGCCTAATATTATTCAGAATATGCTCGAACCTGTAGGTGGGGAGGGTGACATACATTAGCTGCAATGATGATGAATGGGTAAATAATCCGATTTTCCGATTTAGCTTAGGTCCACACACCTTTGGCCCGGCATGGCGCCAGGACGGCCTTCAGCTGCCCGGCACTCATTAAGTCACGGTGAAGCCGCACAGGCCACAGGGCTAGCAGAAACCAATGCTTTCGAATAATAATAAGGTAAATTAAACCAAATGGGAGACATTTTTAACTTTTAGAAGAGTCTCTGCATACAGACCAAAGAACCTACGAGAATAAATAAGTGTATTTTTCGTTATCATGTACTTAATGCACATAATATCTTCTTAATCGAACTTAATTAAATTATCCACGAATGTTCTGCATACTCGGCACATAACAATGCATTGTTTGCAACGATATGGTTAATTAATATTTAATAGTACAAAGATAAGTACTTTGCACATGTGTGACTCAGATGGAAAAATCTACAATTTAAGTACCTATTACTCGCTCATGTAATCACGTTTACGTGCATGTACACACATAAATATTATCTATGAGTTCTATGACTATTCCCTTAGAGTGTTGACTAAAGTTTGTAAATACTTTACTACAATGCAACGTAGTTATCTCAAATCACGCCTCACGCCCTAACTCCCTGAAGAAGAAGGCAGAGAGCTACTATAACTTTCAGAGTACCCGCGTTTTGCCTGTAAGGACTGCCTTCTATCGCCTTATACGAATACATTGACTCATGACTAACAACAATTCATCCACATCCATGTTGATTAACTAATTAAATTACACATATTACTTAGGAAGAGACACATTTGTGAAAGCCCGACTCAGTATTTAAACTCATGTCTCCTGCGTGAGAAGCGGTTGTGTTCTCACTGAGCTATCAAGGTTAATGGAATGCTGAATTATTTGATAGGTCGAAAAGTATGACCATTCTTTGCTTCTGGGGGCACATCTAGCCGATAATCCCAAAGATTTTCACAAAAGTTGTCTTTAAGTTTAACCAGCGCAGCATGGAATGATGAAACATGTGAAAGCTGTGATGATTATATTATTAATTATAATAGGATAAGAAAAAGTAAAATAAAACAGAACGTGTACCGACTCCAACCAGCAGCAGCCATCAGACTACCAGCTACAGCGCGGCGGGCAGCGGCGTGACCAGGGAAGGGAATCAGGGATTCATTTTACTCATAGGCGTTTATAAACAGATTGTTGGCTATCATTGCCTTACAACTTGATAAAATCGAATGTAATAACACAATGAAGTGAATTTATAATCGCAAAAAGATCCATATCTCTTGCAAATCATCGACTTATCTATTTAACAGCGCCACCTATTGTAGATCTACTAAACCATATATTCAAGGTGCCAATAGTCTAGATGGCGTTATTCTGAGACTGGCTCATTAGAACCTTGTCAAAGTAAAATACGTCGCTAATGAATGCGAGTTAGCCGCGTGCAAGACAGAGAGATCCGAAGTATGGAATATAAACATTATCTCGTGCCGCAGTTTGCTAACAAGTCATGCATGTGCTTGATAGTGTACAATAGGCTGGCGATACGGTGTGTACACCTTTAATGTCGCCCGTTAGATCGATTGCTTTATAATGGTGTTGTGACAACCGGCAGCTCAGTGTTTCGGGTTTAATTAAACAATGAATACAAGCATTCATATTATGAATGTTAGTGGTTATTAAGTAAACCGGTTTCGGCGGCACTTTATCATGGCCTTCTCTTTAGGGAAACTCAAGAAAATTTTCAATACTAACCGGGATGGTCAGTTAACAGGGAGTGGTAGTTTAGACCCAGAGATCGGGTTTAAGTTGTCATTGAATCCGGTGACGAAGAATCTTATTGTGTCTGTGATCGGGGCGAGGCACCTTCCGTCTCTGTTTGGACTGAGTCGCGCCCACGGGTACCTTGTCAAGGTAGGTAACATGCATTGTTTACTAGTACTTCCGGCTTCTGGCAGATTCATTACTTCCCTCTATAATTTGGTCTCGGTTAACCGCTCCTTGTTATCTCCGGTAATAGCCGGCGTAACAGTATTACACTAATTAACAATTACATTTGCGGCGTGTGTTTTTTATTTATAATGTTTGTTAGATTCGTTATAATGAGGATTCAAGGATATCGTTTTTGAAGACCTTGCTGACGCAGTAATGAGTTAATTAACAAGTTGGCTCACTTATACGAGTAGGTTGAAGCATAAACAGTCAACGCGTATTTATTCTCTAACGACTTTAGCCTGTCTTGCAACAATTACTTCTATTAAATCTTAAGTTTCATAGTTCCTTAATCCTGAAAATAAAAGCTATCTCAAAATCTAAGTAACGGTACTGATGAATAAATAGTCATACATCTAGCCTTCTCCGCTATGCAGATCCATATAACATTCACGTTCAATAGTACTTTATACCTAATAGGCCGCACAGCACATACCTCATACAGTCGATAGGTAATAAGTATGCAGGTGCACTGATTGCCAGTGACAACACGGTAAACGGGAAAGTTGCAAGAAAGTTGACGTTACGCGGGCCCTATCTATTGCGGTTTGAACTACCTATTTGGTTTTCTACTCGTATGTTATGTTTGAATCGATGTTCAGTTGTAAGTCAACGTAGGAGTGGTGAAATTAAAAAAAAATACATGCATTATGATTTTATTCCTCAAAATTTCATTATAGTGAAATGTATAATGTATTGTTTTATAGACTATTCCAAATAAAGTTTTCATTGGTATATAGAGTAATTTGTGTCTTCAGCATAGAGGCTAAAAAATATGATTGTACAGCTTTGTAGTGTGAGCTTAGATTAGAATAGCATTACCGGAGACCAACCACAAGCGATACTTTATACTTTTCTTCTTCCAAAATTTGCTGCCCAATTTTTAATTCTGTAACTGTGGGCCATCCCATTTTTGGATTTATTGGCGTAAGTGTAATATGTTCGTTAAATATAATATCTTACAGTCAATAATAAACGGAATTCAAATATAACATGCACAAGTTTGTAGCAAGTATTAATAATTTTATAGTACTGTATAATGACAAATAAGTTATGAAATAACACCTCAGTCTTCCCGTGACCATGATAACTAAAAAGTTTTCGAAACGTCGGGCTTTAAAAATAATGTAATAACACGCCACGCGTTTAAAATATCCGAAAATCAATAGTTGTATTAATTATAAGTTTGTAATAGTTAAGAGCACAAAAGATCACGTGTAGTGCGGATTAATTTATAATGATTACATATTTTGTAAGTAAGTATTACCTATTTATGTGCTCGCAAGTTATGTAAGGGAATTATTTATTTTAAAATATTAATGAGTTTAATATTTAAACACAAAATATGGTTAACAAATGTGTTAGTATAAATTATTAATATCTGACTCATATGCACCTACCTGCCTAAGGTTACATCACGGCTGTTATCCTTGAAATGAGTAGTCAAAACTTTGTATAATTCGCGAAGGAAACAGATGATCATAAAATGAAATGTTTGCAATAATGGAAACGGTTGCAATTGCAACCGCAGCCTGCACACAACTACCCTTCTCGCCTACTATGGAAAGAGATGGAACAGTGATATTTTAAGCTTACCGAACATAATAATGTAATATATGTTTTGTTACTTACTGCGACTGCGTAAGTCTCAGTACAATAAGTATTCCTAGCAGTATTTTCAATAAATAAGTATTTTTGTTAACTTCAATTAATCAATTCTAAAACTAAAATAAAAAACTCAACAGCCTATATTTTATTGAGTTTTAAAATAAAAATGTTATAAACTAAGATTAAACTGAAATTACCACCGCTTCACTAGGTATTTTGTTAAGAGAAGAAGACGACGAGAAACTCTTTTCCCAATTATAATTTACTAATATTTTTCTCGAAATGATTTAACATTATTTGATTATGCGTTAAAAATTTTACTTCAAATTATTATTTTTTTCGTTTCAATTACAATTTTATCGCCCAATTCTTCATCGGTGTAGTATTAAGTTTCAAACTCTGACAACGTTTTATTGAGAATATTCCAAATTCTGATTACATCAAAGAGTTCTAGTATTTCAATTAAGCATTCTTCTGTAGCGTAGAAATTGAAGGCATATTGTGATTTTTGGGATGACAAGAATCCATCACATTAAAACTAAATCTACCTATATTTAAAATATTTAACCCTTACCAACCAGACTATAATATATAAGGTTGTTTTTATTAAAAGATACATACATACACACATACATATACTCACGGCTATATTTCTCAAGAAGGAGTAGCCAGAGCTAAGGAATTATAGATTCCTCAGCCATTTTTGGAAGTTGAGTGGGGAAAAGATGGTAAAAATAAAGGTTTTTGGTGATAGGTCTCCAACCGCATCGCCCAAAAATCCAATAAAAAGCCCCAATACCCTTAGTCGCCTCATACGACACCCTTGGGTAGAAAGGGGTAGCGACATTCTAAGCCGGCACTACCCGGCTATTAAAAGATATGTCTAATAAGGTTTTTTTTTCTATTCTATGACACGTTCGTATGATATTGCGGAGTAGTATTAAAATTCAAACTTATAGATTTTCGGTTTTATGTATTGTAACTTCTAACCAACTATTCAAAATCTGTTTTAAAATAATCATTGGTCATAGTTAAATTGATACTCCTAACAGGCCACATATATCCCCATCCCCACGAGGGGATCGAGCCTACCCTGTATACATGGATTTGGCCACACACCACCTAGCTGGCCGGCAGAACGGATAGGCAGTCTAACGACTACTACCTTGATAGTAGCCTAAATTGATAAGTGACTGGTTAATCAGGTGTTTGAAGCCTGCAATAACCTTTCAAACTAAGATAATATATTACAGTTAAAACAAAATGCAGAGGATCCTACTTGAGTGTCCACACATTTTTCGCTGAATATGTTTTACAAAGTATTTCGAAACCAATTTGTTTGAACACGCCTAATCACTAATATAATCCCTTAACGTAAACTATCAATTAATTTTCACACCGTTCACAAAGCGAACAGATTAATCACCACATGTAATTTTACATGAATTACTTGGTCACGTTTCATATAACATAAAGTGACATGTACACAGCATATCCAACAAGCGTTGGCTCTGTCACTTGACTGACATCTTTGGTCACGTTATATGTTCAACATGCGCACATGATATACTCCGAATGCCGGCCAATCCACTGTAACAACTAGGATTAGTAACACTATTACCGCAGAACCAGATACAATTAATCTGTCACCCTTTAATATGTGACAGAGCTGCTCTTTCCACAAGGTCAAAGATTTTATACAATTTGAAAAATAAATAGGTGTTAAAATGAGGATAAAAAAACTACCGTCGTTTGGCAAAGTATATGTAATAGGAAGTAACGTATATAAAAAACTAAACAAAATATTAATAACAAATAAATACATTTATGTTAGGTTGATTTTCTAAAGGATCAACCGCACGGGCTATATCCCAAAATGTTCTACTGGAAGAATTTTATTAAAAGTTTTCGACAAATCGTCGTTAAAAAGCCGGAGTCATCAGAGCCGCAGAGTTAAAATAATATCAGCGAGATAAATTGAATGAAGCAATCAGAAAATGTTTTTTTTTAGATTTTTTTTTATTTTATTTATTTATCATGAAATATAGTTTTTACAGGTAGTGTAACCTAATGCAATTAAATTACACATTTTATATTTCACAAGTTAACAATACAATTAATTAAAGCAACTAGTTTACGTTGTAACATAAATAATGGAATGAGCATTTGGTGAAGTCAGTCATAGTTCATAGAACATCCGAAAATATCAATTTGTTCCACTATCTCACGGAGTGCCACAAACGCCCGAGTCAGCGGGGTTTCTTTAAAAGACTGGTACCTGCCACTGGCAACGACATCAAATTTCCCCTTATCGTATTGTAAAAAAAATATATTTGGTGATAAGATTAGCCTCCCATTGTGGATCACTAAACGATCACCTAAAATGACACAATATCCTAAGTCGCCTCATAGAACACCCATGGGAAGATACGGTTAAGTGCTGTTATAAGAATCAACATAGTACTTATTATGTCTTATAATTGTTTTAAATGTTGTATTCTGCTATAATTTCTCACTCGAGTTCTTGATATAAACAACCAAGAAGCGTCATAAAAAAGTACGAGTATAATACCATAATACCCCTGTCGGATACAAATTCAGACAAAATAAAACTTCAATTGTTTTACGCCCACAGGCGTTAACTTTTATTTAAAAGGAAAAGTACTTTTGATTTAAGCAAGAATATATATTTAAAAACCATATAAAATATATATTTATTAATGTTCAACCGTGATAGCCCAGTGGGTAGAACACTCGGTTATCGTGCAAGCGACTAGTGTTCAAATCCTGGGTCGGGCCTACACCAATTTGTCTTTTCTAAAGACATATGTGTGGTTAATTTATCATGGTTGTTAACGGTGAGGGAAAACATCGTGAGGAAACCCACATGGCTGAGTTGTACTTAGTCATGTGACAGTGTATTCGTACAAAACGGCGATAGGCCTGCCCCCTATCAAGTGAGTACACTGTCCATGCAAAACGTGGGTGCTCTGAACACCAGGTGACAGTCACGTGATGTTCAGAAGTATTAGTACCTCTGCCAACCCTTTCGGGGATATTCGGCGTGAACGTTTATGTTTATGTTTTATTATGTTATGTTAATTTAGAATTTATTTTGCTAGAGATCTTCCTACCCCAATGGGAAATAATGGTGTGAGTATTATGTATGAATGTTCTTCACCTATTTTATATATTTTTTCATCATTAATTACTTTGTTGTAAGCTGAGAAGAAACTAATTATATTGTAAATAGCTTTGTAACATCTTATTCACAATTCATCTTGATAAGGCGGAACCAATTTAGTGTGACCTTCGCAACTTAGATGAGTTCCTTCCTGTCTCTGTGACTCGTATTTCTTTTCGTCTCGTTAAATGGGGCGCAATTCTACAAAATCTATTATAAGTTTTAGAATTGATTTCGAGTCGTGGTATATTAAACACTAGCTGACCCGACAGACTTCGTACTGTCAAATTTGCTTATGACAAAAGTGTTTTTGCTCTTAGTTTAATCAGGCGTGAATATTTTATTGATCAAAATTTTCTGGAATAAAAAGTCTCCTATGTTATAATTTGATTCATCATCTAGCATTCTGCCAAATTTCATTCATATACATTTTGTACTTGAGGAGCCTTTTTGCCTCAAACACACAAACATCTAAACTTTCACATTAATAATATTAATACACACAGTATACACTCACAGCCATAAATCCCTCAAAGGGGTAGCCAGAGATTCAGAGCTAGAAACTCCTTAGCCTCATTTGGAAGCTGATCGGGGACAGGATGGTAGAAATAAAGTATCGTTGGTGATATACAAAAAATATTTGCGATTAGACTACCAATTGTACTTCTATTCTATTCAATTATTTCTATTATTTGTTTATTTCTACTATTTATTTCTAAATCGCCTTTACTTATCAAATAAATTACATGTAATGTTATATTGACATTAGAAGCACTTCGATTGCGTTCATTTATAGCTCACGAAATCTTTTATTATGTTGATACAATACTGAACAATGGAGGGACCTCTATCATCTATCAAACAATTAATAGATAGAGCCAACATGAGATAAGGTCCGTCTGGGTTGCAATTCTAAGACACATTGTATTTCTTTTATAATCTATAATGTACGGAGTTTAATATAATTATGTAGATGCTCTTCTACTGTTTCTTTTATTTCTTTATTTGGGTTTGATGTCCACTATTAGCACTTTAACACTTTTAATTTAAGGAAAGCAAAGGAAAGAGAAATTTAATTTGCGTAATGTGAATAAGATTTTCTAAACAGGTACTTAAAGTTTTCTTTGATTATAATGCTTTAATCTGATAAAAACAAGGCTATTTTACGATAAACATTCCTCTTAATATTATATATGGATCCTCTGATCCATCCTCTGTAATATTTGGCATCTGAGATTTACCATCAATTATAATATGATTAAATTCATCTGTTACTGACTGACCAAATGAGAGACAGAAAGCGCACAGCTGAAACTACTAGTAATATTAATATTCTTCATGTTTTTTTTACAGTGTTGGTTGGACCAACTAGAACCATAGAAAAAAACCTATAACTTTAGAGCCGTATAGTGCCGAACTTAGAATGTCACTACGCCTTTCTACATACGGGTGTCGTAAGAGGCGACTAAAGGTATGAAGCTTTTTACTCTGGCTATCCCTTCAGGAGATTTATAGCAGTGAGTATATGTATGTATATATTTGTACACTTGAAAGCAGAAGAGGTAGGAAAAATCATTTAAGTTTTGTGAGAAGGATTTCCAGACAGAATCCTTTTTCCTTAAGATCGAGAAAATCTGAATTTATTATGCCTCATCATCTCGAGGCCTAGCACGAGTGCTATGTTATCGTCACGATATCGGTTAGAATGACATAACAGTATACTAAGTTAGTGCAATAGAGATAGCTGTTTTATGCCACGCGATATCTAGTTAAAAGACTCAGACTCTACTTTCTACAACTCTAGGTTCATTTGCTTTTATGACTGTAGCCTAGCCAATATTTGCTCTTCCATACTGTAATTAGTAGATTTATGACTGCGATACTACCGGCCTTTCCTAGTTAGGATTTACGATATCCATTTATCTTTGTTAAATGAATGTTTGTTTATTACACATTGTACACATGTAGAGTATTTTGCGACTACATAGTTTTATCGCACTATCGTTAACCCAAAATGCGTCCGGCAGCCGTCCCATCCGTCGCACGTACTTATGAATATTCTCCTTAAAATTCTAATGAAACTGATTAAATTTCTAAAGTTCTTCATAATATCATAATATAAGTTGAAATAAGTTCGCATATTTATTTTAATATAGGTTTTTTACAATTTAGGCATAAAACCTGTGTCAGGGTAGCCCTGCATTTTCAGTACAAAAGTAATTATAAATGCAAAGATGCTACTGATAAAGATAATAAAATTATTTTAAACCTATTTCGTTCTTCTTATATTCCCCTTAATTAAATTTTCCTTCTTCTGTTCATACCATCTTTAAATCTGATTTGAAATTCTACTTAATTGTTATGAAGAATTCCTAATTGTGTGGGACCGTATGGACATGCTGTCAAACCCTCGAACTTCAGCGATATTTATCAATCTTTTCATAATAAATGAACATGTACTCTTTTATTTTTCACACTACAGACGCCTGCCTTTTTAAGCATATTTTCTATTTGATCTGAAACTATATTTACAAACACTACTATGAAAAATGTTTTGCGTTGCGACAACCGTGCATTGCTAAAAGATTACCTGCACCTCATTAACATATACATCCGATTTATCTTCTTATAACATGTTCAATTGAGTGAATCGCGTTTCAAATATGTTTATTATTAGTTACGTCATATCTCGATAAATTTTATGCCAATGTCTTGCTAGAAAATGATTCGATAAAAGGAATATTATTTGTAAGATATGCTTATACAATCTTCTATGTTAAATGAGTACATTGCATATTTTTTTAGGTCATTTTGAACAACTGTGATAGCTCAGTGGCTAGAACACCTCTTGTCATGCAGACGATAGGGGTTCAAATCCCTAGTCGAGCCTACACCAATTTGTATTTTCTAAAAAAATTACATATGTGTGGTTAATTTATCATGGTTCTTAACGGTGAGGGAAAACATTGTGAGGAAACCCACAGGGCTAAGCAGTACGTCATGTGACAGTGTATTTGTACAAAATGGCGATAGCCTACCCCCATAGATTAAAAAACGTTAGATAGGTCATTTACGAGGAAACCGGCGCTTACGAGTGGCACCGATTGCGGCAGATGAACGCACACCACTAGTAATATATCCAAACAACACACCAAGAAATACATTTGAAATGTAGGCGAGATAGCATATCTTAAAGCAAGCGCTAAAAAGAGATAAACATATTTTCTCTGTACCGTCGTTAAATATGACACTAAGACGACCGTTTGACAAAGAATAATCAAGACCTATACACACGATTTATTATAAATTATAATTAAAACGTTGTAAATTTATAATACTTACGAATGATAAGTAATCTCATCATTTTAGTAGTTTTTCTACTATAGTTTGTGCAAAATCTCATCACACACGACGGCATTCTCGATTATTTTGATAAACAAACACGCCAAAACAGGTGAACGATTGCGACGGCAGCTAGTGCGCGACTGAAGTCAGATGAGCCATTTAGCCTGTTTTTCAAGTGCCACTTATGAGCGCGCATGACTTATCTACGGTTTTTTATTAGGGCATGTATTTAACGCGTCGACAAATTGATACCATTCCGGGTCGTAAAAAAACTAAAAATGGATGGTAAATAATCTACTTTGGCGACTAATTAGAGGTAGCATCTTAACTAGAAAGCGGCGGCTTTTTAATGAGTTTTGAGGTTTTATTTAAATTTTATCTGGCAGTGATTTTCTTTTGTGGCAATTGAATTTCTTCTAAGGCGACAAATTATTGGCGGATAAAAAAGTTAAAATAGGCTCTCATAAATTCTAAAATGGGGTTGTCTATAAACATGACCAAGGTCTCAAATAAATACAAACAAGATCTTAAAAAATACTTTTGGCTACATTTGTAGGGATCTAAATTAACCAAATTGTGACATGCAATACAACTATTTTTGGTCTATTTTATTAACATTCCCTCTTTTAAATGAACCTACACCTACACAACTTAACCTAACCTAACAGCGTATCGACGTCACCCCGCTTCGCGGGTTGCCTATTTCCGCTCTAAGGGGCATAAGCTAACAATAACCTAACCTAGCACAAACGCATTTGTGGTGATTAATTGTTTTTTAATGCGGGGGGCTTCGCCCCCCCTTCCCCCTCTGTTTTCTTTCCCTATCTTAATTGCATCTGCCCGTTAGGGTGGGAGAAGCAACTTTTAACCTAACCTAATATATTTTAGTTTTATTAATTTTTACTTCAATACACATAATATGTAATTAACTTAATATAATAGTCACAAAAATAAAAAAGCCAGCGAGCGCATTTGCCGCCTTTCCAAGAATTTACGAATCTGCAAACAATATTTTAATATCCAAATACATTATTATAATACCCATTTTCAGTTTCAATGCTACCTAAAAATCGCTGCCAAATGTGTATTTTTATAATGAAATCCAATAGTTGCCACAAAAGAATGTATGACATCCCCTCGGAAAAATTAGTCGCCACATTAGGTTTTATAATACCTGAACCAGTTTTTCACTGATCCCACTTGATATATTTGATACCTTACGGTAGCAGCCGTTTTTTTAGTTTTTTGATCCTAGCATTTTGTTGCTTGTATAGTTTAATAGTTGCTAAGATATTTAATCACTGCAAAGTTAGTTTTTTGTGACCTAATAGAAAGTTGCCTAAAAAGGATTTTAGTTGCCGTGTTAAATATTTGCCTTTTATTAGTACATCTATGCCTACCCTCTATCACGTGAGTACACTGTCCAAGCAAAACGTGGGTACTCGGAACACCAGATGACAATGTCACGTGATTTTCAGAAGTATTAGTACCTTTGCCAACCCCTGCGGGGATATACGGCGTGAACGTTTGCGTATGTATGTATGCATGCCAATTATGTGTTTTAACCACCTTAAATAAACCCGTCAGTAAAAAAGCTCTGGTTGTTCTTTTTAGTAATTTATAGTTGTAGGCCGTGTAGTGCCGGCTTAGAATGTCGCTACCCCTTTCTACCCACGGGTGTCGTAAGAGGCGACTAAGGGTATTGGGGTTTTTCATTGGATTTTTGGGCGATGCGGTTGGAGACCCATCACCAAAAACCTTTATTTTTACCATCTTTTCCCCACTCAACTTCCAAAAGTGGCTGAGGAATTTATAATTCCTTAGCTCTGGCTACCCCTTCTAGGGAAATATAGCCGTAAGTATATGTATGTATGTATGTAGTTGTAGGCATAGTCTAGTTTTAGGTTATGAGGTCCGGAAATTCCGAATCGAGACGTA
Source organism: Bedellia somnulentella (assembly GCA_963576735.1). Taxonomy (NCBI): domain Eukaryota; kingdom Metazoa; phylum Arthropoda; class Insecta; order Lepidoptera; family Bedelliidae; genus Bedellia; species Bedellia somnulentella. The sequence continues at coordinate 7,578,496 of OY755176.1, forward strand.
TTTTATTTAAAGAATTTATATGATGCGTACAAAAATTATGATGAAGATAGTAATACGTATAGGTAGGTATCCAAAAATGAATGTAATGAATGAATGAAAATAATGGGCAATGCACGGCGTAAATATCTTTTTTTTATTCTCATAAAATATACGGATATATTAAAAACAGATCAAGTTAGCCCTAAACTTAGTAAAACTTGTAATATGTGATACTAACTCAACTCGATTACTGAGTAGTATTTGGTAAGCAATTCTTTATGGGAGGTTTTAGTGAGTTAACATCAAACAATGGAGATAGGTCCTATGTCACCCTATTATACTCATGACATAGGTAGCCTTGAATGATGTGAATATTGTGAATCTTACAAAGCAAATGGTTATTATTATAGTACATTTTCTATTGCGTTGCAGGAATAAAAAGCTTTGATAGGAATAAACTCGACACGTTAGTTAAACTTGATTAATTGTGGTAAGCAAAGTATTTTAAAATTTAATATGAACAAAGGTCGTTCTCTTTCCGTGATCAAAATTCAATCGAAATATGAATTCCTTGCTATAAATGAAACATTTTAGACAATAAATAGAACTGAATATATGTGTGTGTGTGTGTCAATTCATATAAACACTTATACATAAAACCTACTAATTACTGGCTGGATAAAACATATAATTTGAATAGTAATACAAAAAGGGCAAATAAATAATAAATTACATAATTTTATTGTAAGGTTTCTTACGCACGATTCCCAATAAATCACAAAGAAAAATCACGCTATCTAGTAAAATATTAAAAAAATAACTAGACTTTTGGATCGGTGGCAAGAACCACAGTTGAATGCATCTGCATATTGTGGAAAGTATTATTAACGTATTATTGAAAAACGTTATTACGAACGCCAAAACAGACAGAACATCAAGTGACACTATCACCTGTTGTTTAAAGTACCCTCGTTTTGCTTGTACAGTGTATTCACGTGATAAGGGGCAGGACTATCGCGGTTCCGTACGAATACACTGTCATATGACTAAGTATAACTTGGCGATGTGGTGTTGATTCACGATGTTTTCACTCTCCCTTAACAACCATGATAAAATTACCTTAGAAAAGACAAATTTGTGTAGTCCCGACTCGAGATTTAAACCCTCATCCTCGATAAGCGTTGTTCTACCCACTGACCTATCACAGTTGTTGCAAAAAACAAATAAGACGCTAATAAAAACTTTCCGGCATAGCTAGTCTATTAGTCATTCAGAATTACTTTATTCAGAGATTTAGAGCTTACTAAAAAAGAGTTATCGAATCTTCTTTGAAATTTATTCACCCCAAGCTTAGCCTTAAAAAGGATAACTTGATTCCCAGGTTGAAACTTTTATTTGAATATGTAATAAAACCAAGTCAATTATCTAGTTCGAATTTCGGAGGCCCTGACCTAGCAGGTATTTCAGTTTTACCTTAATAAATATAGTAAAAAAGCGTGGTTATTATGAACCATATCACTTTTTAGTACTGAACAGACTGAAAATAGTCAATCCTGGCGACGCTAATCAGGATAATGGGATAAACCTATGAAATTATTATTACGATAACGGCGATAGGCCTGCCCCCTATCACGTGAGTACACTGTCTAAGCAAAACGTGGGTACCTTCTCTGGAAACTAGATGGCGCTTGCCATGTGAGTTCAGGAGTATTGGTACCTCTGCCAACCCCTTCGGGGATAAACGGTGTGAACGTTTATGTTATGTTATGTTATTATATTGTCGCTGATTCTTGATAACTGTACAAAAATGAACTAAATCAGTGCGTTTAAAGAGGATCAAAATCAACTTTAAAGGAGTCGGTTACATACAGATGAAGCTTCATAATACTCAATATTGAGTAAGTTCTAGATGTTTTTTATTTTCCGCATGTTGATATCTCCAGACTATAGAAGTAGAATGCACGTAAAAGGCGTACTATTCGCTATTGGGTACCCGATACGTGAAAAGGCACAGGCTCTCAACTAATATTGATTAGCAACACTTGTATGGCTACTGAGGCGAATATTCCTCTGATTTAATACAGTCGCCGAATAGAGATGATTGCGGTCGACGAAGTCAGTGATCCAGACCCAATTTTATTGGGTATTATACGATATTATAAAAAGAGAACGGTAGAATATGAAAGTGTAGTGTGAGTGTCTAAGTTCGCTTATCACACCACAAGTTAACTTGTCGTGTAGTGGGGGCTTAGAATGTCTCTACCCCTTTCTACCCCCGGGTATCGTAAGAGGCGACTAATGGTATGGGACTTTTTTTAAGTGGTTTTTGGGCGATGCGGTTGGAGACACATCATCAATAATACTTTATTTCTACCATCCTGTCCCCTATCAACTTCCAAATGTGGCTTATGAGTTTTTAGCTCTGAAGCTCTGTCTATCCCTTTTTGGGATTCATGGCTGTGAGCATATGGATGTATGTATGTAAGTTACTTGCTAGTGTACTCTTTTACCATGACGTGTAATACTCACTTTAGTCTCCGAGATTAGCTGCTTGATCTGAAGGTCGTGAGTTCGATTCCTGAGTGCGAAATTGAGCCACTGGTGTGTTTCACGAGTCTTTCTCTTTCGATTTTGCTAAAGTGTATATTTACGGAATCAATTTTACCTTTTTTACGACAGTACATAGTAGTTTGAGCTTTTGATCTTGCTCTTTGGAACTAGAAAAACTATTGTATTACTGAACTCTATTCTATCCGATCTACACTGAAACCATTTCTAAAGCGACTGTTGACAATTGAACGAGTCAATTTAAAACAAACTGTTTCAACCGTATGCCTTATATTTTCTATCGTTTGAGATTGTCAACAGTAATATTTTATGAAATTGTTTTTCGTAGCTTTGATAAGTAAAATGTTCAGAAAGTATCTGGTGAAAAATCGTTTTCGTAAGATTGAATGTGTTGTAGAAAATAACAAAGATCTGAATTTACGATATTCGTATGAAATATGCTAGAATGGCATATTGAAATACTTAGAAAAATGGTTGATTAAAGTAATATATCAAAAACATAATTAACTAGAAGAATTAAGTCTAAATCCAATTCACATTAAAATTGTTAGTTAAATAATTTCGGCGAATATTATTAATAACCAACTAAAAATACGTTCCAAATGGACTGACATTTTGCAATATTACAACTGAGCTATTTCGGGCACTTTAGTATTCTACGCCTTAATTAAATTGGCTCCGTCAAGGATGTTTTAGGAACGTCCCATTTTAATACAATGAGAATATTGTATTCTAGGTACTGTCAAGTCTACAGGTAGTTACTGCATACAACTATTTTGCTCTATAACTTTGCTATAGCAATATAAAACCGAAACGAGTTAGGCAATCACACGAATTATATATTTTCAATCTTATCTGAATCTTAAGATATTGCATTTTGACAAGCATGAATGTGCTCACAACAATATTTTTTAAAAAAGAATAGCCAGGGTGTTGGAATAAGAAATATTTCAGATAATTTTGTAAATTTAAATTAAAACAAATGTTGTTTTTGAACCTCAAGCCCAAAAACTACATAAAAAGCCTCTCTGCTCTAAATTGCCTCTAACGAACACCCTCCACGGGAAGAAATGGGCTAGTGCTATTCTCATTCGACGCCAAACAGCTTTACAGTAAAATAATTATCGGTATAATTATAATGTATATTTTTATTTGCCATAAAAACATATCAAAACTAAACTAACGGACATCAGCTAAGCCTTGGTTTATTTTGAAGCTATATAAATAAACTAAAGAACATTATAAAAAACGTAGGTGAAACCGCGGGCAACAGCTAGTTCTAGTATTAAATCCTAATTGAATTGGAATGTGAAACGCACGTAATGTATGTGTACGTCATGCTTTATAAAAAGATGATTCAAGATCGTGCGCACGTTAACCTCTTAATTGATTGATGAATGTTAATGCTATTATGTACTCATTGCTGATTTTTTATTAGGCTGAGTTAATAATTCTTCTGAATATTACATTTTGTACGAATATTTGTTTCTTCTGATTTAAAAATGTTTTGTCAATTTACAATTATTATTGTTGAATTATTAAAGAAAAATGTAATATGAAAAAAGAACAATACTACTATTTTTTGCTAATTTAATACAAGACCCAATGAAACGTAGGGTACTTTATTGAAAACGCGTTGTATATAACTATTTCCTTTGTTATACGTGGTAGCCTCGTATTTATGTATCTTACGGCTTTGAGGCGAAAACGCGCTATTTTCTATTAAATAGTGTCTACACCTTTAAAAAATACATCGTAGAAATATTTTTAATTGCAAAAGTAATATCAATGAAACGACAAATTATATAATAATTACAAATAAATAAAGAATAAATAAAGGAAAGAAAAAAATCGACACAGGCGGGAATCGAACCCGCGACCTCGGGTATACGCCCCGACGCTCTTCCAATTGAGCCACCCCGTGTCAATGGCTGCCAGCGCGAAATTCTTCTATCCTTTATTTCTTTTACACGTTTAAGTAGTGTTTGCGTTTCCTACCTCCTAGATTTAAATTATATAATAATTACTTAACATTCATTAAATGTTGGTAGAGACAAATATATTTTACAAATTATGATGAAATACGAAAAGCGCTTTATTTAGCTACTTCCGCTGTAGGTGTTTGCAGCCGCGTCACGTACAAATTCAAGTAAACCAATCTTTGGGTAATAAAAGTGCGACATGGCCTTCTCAACAGGGCCATAGACAAAAAAACCTCTATACAAAATTATGTATTATGTATAGCTATTGAATTTCATATATTTGGTTTTTCTGTACTAGATCTGGAATGGAAATACTTAAAAACGAGGTCCAAGAAGTGCCTTTGAAAGGATAGTCATAACAAATCTGTTCTTCTAACATTTCAAAGTGAAATGTAATCCATTTGTAAACAATACCTGATTTATTCTAACAATGACAGTAATAATTTTCTAAAAAATGGTTGTTTTTTGAAACAGTGTTACTTAAATTTGTGGTAAATAAAATAAAACTATAGATTTTATAGAAGAGATTTTTAATATATAAGTTTTTTTGGACGATGTGTCTGTAGACCCATCACCAAACATCCTTTATTTAACAATCTTTACACTCTCACTAAGTCTTTACTAAATTACCTAGATTATATAGAAATATTAAGATTTAAAGGCGACCACTTTTTGGGATTTATAACCGGTATTATAGTTATACAAGTATGTTCTATTCTATTCTATTCTATGTGGGTATGATTTATGTGTCACTTGAAAATTAATGTCTCCGCAAATATTTTCAACATTATAAAAATTCAGCTTCGCTTATGCGCAACTCAGTGCGTTCATATATACGTACGCATACTAAACCTCGTCGAGTCAAATTCATTATAACTACTTACCTAATTAGGAACGTCCTTCCCATTGTCTTCTGAATGTGATGAGAATATTGAGTGACGATTATTATTTATTACTATACAGTTTTTCGTCTTACTGCTATTGCAATTTTGTTTTAACAACTTGGCTATTTACTGTGTACAATTTTATTTTTAAAATATATATAATATATCTCATTTCTTGACACGTCTAAATACTTTTCCGTATTCAAGTGACCTTCATAAAAATGGACTAAAAGGACCAAACGAAAAACGCACTTGATTATTAGTCTTGCGGATACGTAAGGGATTCTCTCTGTACCATATGTGATTATTGCGTGGGTTGTGCAAAACATAACGTTGTTGCTGATGTTCAACTCGTCCGGCCAAAAAATATTATTTAAAGAATACTGATGCTCTAGGATGCGCCTATTTCATAGACAGAAAGTAAGTCGTTTTTCATCGTCACCCGGTAGTAATTTTTGTACTATAAGTCCTTCAATAGATTTTTTATTTGTATTTCTCAGGACACGGTGTATTCTATTCTTCAAAATCCCGATTACTTCTTCACCGTCCCTCACTGAAGTTTTCGGATAGGCCTCAAAGTATTTCAAAATGATGATGAACGACGTCATCGTCAGTGTTTAGTATTTCGTGCCGCGGTTGTGGTAAGCAATGTTCAGAACGTCCCAAGTTGCGCGAAATATCCACCACCCATTTCATAATAAAACGAGGCGGTGTATTTCTATTAGGATATCTTTCATAGTGCCATAGTAAGGCAAATGTTATGTTTTTATGATTTAAAAAGTATGCTTCCATTAAATCAAAATTATTTTGGTATGTAAAACAATCACAATACAAAAAAAATCAAAAAAAAACTCACAAAAAAAGAATAAAAGTTTGAAAATAGAACAAACTTTTGCCTGCCAGCTACACTACTGTGATGGCCAAAAGAGTTGCATACACCAGGAACCTAATAATTACGCGTCTCGTTATCTTGTACTTTACGAATGATAATAGTAAATTGAAGTGTAAGTACTCTTCAAGTGGGCACTCATTATCCTTGTATTAACCATCAGTTGTATGTCCTTACGGCAATTTCAAATTTTAATTTTTCTCAGCATAATTTAACATCAAATGTTAAAATTCACGGTCTTTCTTTTATTTCCGACGCTATGTTATCTGGCAAAAAATAATCCCTATGATGATCCGATCGGTATCATAAAATTATAGGTGAATTTTTGAACAGGTTCGATTCCCAGTTGAAAGAGTATTAAAAAAGTAATAATGCAGATTACAATGTTTTTAAAATTAAAATAACGTCTCCTTCCAGTAAAATATTTAAGGTACCTTCCCCCCATGTTGCATAGTGAGAGAGTCCCTGTATACATGAACAATAATATAGCTAAATAAATTACTGTTGCTGTTTTTATTTATTATTATTCCCGTATATGTATAGTACAAATAGGCCTTAAATAACAATTGTGACACACCCCTTATCGCAATAATACTTATTTCTAAAAATTTACATCAAATAAAATAACAACTCAATACAGTTGTAATATGTTAGGAATGGGTATATCAATTTATGTTATTATTTTATCCAGGTTTCAGAAACAAGTATTTTAAACCGACTTAAAAAAGGGGGTTCTCAATTAGATTGCATGTTTTTATTGTATATATTTTACGCGATTATTCAGACAATCAATTTCAAATACCGTTATTTATTAGTAACAATTCCCACATGAGGTTTTCGTTAAAAAAAAATCAAATTACCTTTCTTTTATTTTGTCGGATATGCTTTCGAGTGGTTCCATTTAACATTAAATTTTCATGAGGTTGGATAGCATGGTTATTAAAATATTACAAAATATAAAAATGACCTCCTTGATTGATTATCAAATTTTGTATGAATAATTCGGTTTCCTTCGAATGGCTATGAAGTCGGTTTCGTTTTGGAAAAAAGATAAAACATACTTATAAAATGGCATTGGAGATGCGCCATTTTGTTTTTTACTTAACATTAAAATCTTTCTAGCCATTCAAGTTGTAGTAGAAAAAAATAGACGTCGCGTCGAGTAAAAAATACCGTGCAAGCATTATATATTTTTTCTCAATATTTTGTGGAATATCATTACTACATAAATAATAATAATCTAACAAATTCAAAGGATTAATTTTCAAATCCTAATACCGAATTAAACCCATCCCTACTCATTGTAATATCTGTAAAATAACACTTATTTTCTCAGTCTATTTATGCTTGTTGGAATAAAATTGAGTCTAAATTTAATTAAATACCTTCTCAGTAGCGGTGTAATGGATTTTCTCGCTAGAAAATCTTTGAAGTACGGTCGCAGCTATTTGTAAAAGGAACAAGTAATAACGGTTTCGAATCATGATTTTATTGTAAATATAATTCAATCATTTTATTTGGTAAACAAATTTGTAAAGGAATACCCGTATTATGTCCGCAACAATGATAAATTGAAACATTTTGCTGTATCTAAATACGCGAAGCGCACTTTTATAATTTCTATACAAAAGGATTGTTTAAATTTATTTATTCATATAAACTACATAAAATCGGTGTAATATGCATTACGCACACTACCACGAATTGGCTTAACACTCATACATATATAGGTATATACTTTTATTTATAGTCATAATCATAAGTGAATGTGATAAAATAAAAATATGGTTCTTCAATCGTAGAAATTATGGTCTAACACCAATCTTTAGTATTAATATAATAGTAATACATTGAATATTCGATGTTTACTATTTAAAGAATCTGAATCCGCACGTTAAATTTATCGTTATTTGTTAATTGTATTGTTCTAACGTTTGCCAATATCCATTTGCTGTTCATAGAGTACTTAGCTAAATTGAGAAGAAACGAAATATGTTGATATCCGTAAATGATACAGAGTAATTCCGACATATTTCCATTGACTTACGACCGATTTCTGAATTGAGTATTCCAGCTAAGAACAACTTAAGTATCGTTCTGTCGCATTGAAATCTTAACAACTGAATGAGACAAAACAATACTTACGTCGTTCTCAGCTTAAATACTCAATTCAGAAATCGGGCGTTAGCGAACCAAATGTATGTTGGAACAACCTATTCTGACAAACAGTTTAATTTTTTTGTATTTTAAATTTTTAGCGGAATGAAGTACCTATGTTTGATTTACGCTATATTTAGTTAAGTTCTCTATATTGCTGTTAATGGAGTTCTTTATTTCGGGACGACGACGGCGCACCTACTACCTTATTATAACAATCAATATTTCATATAGGTAAAAGAAAGAATAATACGACTTTTATTTTTGCATTCACTCAATAAAAAACACATTAATCATTGACAAAACGCATATTACAAAAAGAAATATGTTGCCGAACGAACGTGAATCGTATCAGCATGTGTGCTGTGTAAGGGATATAAAGCTACCAATTCCAAATCAACCCCTAATAGAAAAAATAAAATAACAGTACAGTTACAGAAGGGCAAGCTCGAGCCGTGTTTAAACGGGTTATCGCGTGGGATAAAGCAGCCATCTCTTACTTAGTATCGTATACTGCCATCTCATTCTAACCGTTATCGTGTCGATAAATTAGCGCTCGTGCTTGCTATACAGTTGATCCTAGAGCTGGCAGCTACCTCGACCAACGCATTAGCTTGGCCATCCAAAGAGGAAATGCTGCTAGCATATTAGACACGTTACCCTACGCCAAGAACGATGAATTTCACGAAATTTTTCGTTTGTAATATATACATATTTAGGTATAATTTAATTTTTAATTTTTATACTATAATGGTAAATATTTTGTAATTGTAAAAGTTAAATAAAGATGTATATACAGTACAGGTTCAGTCTATATTTTTTTCTTACAATGCAAATGGAACGCGTAAAAGCGATTGTTACTGCGAGATCCAAATCTGTTAGCAAATAAGCGCTTTATAATATATAATAAATCATTTATTATCAGACAACAAGGTCCATATAATATTAGTAAACATAGTCTATGTTAGTACTTTACAATTTGGTAGGCAGAGGCTTTGATTTCTGATGCGCAGCCCTGAAGCGCCGGAACACTATTCCCTCAGGCCAAAAATTCTCTCCTAGCAGAATCTTCTCGTGGACTGCGGGAACCTGGAGCCAGTAGGATTTGAAGTTTTGATTCCATTTTCAATGGAAACGACTATGCAACTCATTTTGTTCATAATATTTGTTATTGCTGCTAACAGAACTTGGAGATAAATTTCCAATTCTTGTACATTTTAAAGTACGAATCTCACTTGATATTGGATGGAAGAATAATGTAGATTGAGTTGTATTTTTCATAAAGTTTATTTTTCCTATGTTAAAACATTTCTACAAATATAATATTTAATGATAACTTCCATCTGAGACTACCCAAACAAGGCCTCATCCTCCTAACAAAGAAAAAATTTAAGTTTTATTTGATACACTATCTTCTTAAATGTAACATGATGTGTACATAGATTGATGAATGATGATTACATTCGTAAATGCATTTATGTACATTTAGAGTCACGAATACTTACGTTTAAGATAGTTAAAACTCTAAAAGATCATGAGGAAGATAGATTTATTATACTTATTTTCAAATTCTTTAACAATCATAATTAACCACACATAATGACGTAGGCCCACCGTAGACCCGACATTATAGGCGAGTGTCAACGCACTGAACTATCACGGTTAGTTATACATAGATAATAATAAAAAATAGTCTCTACGATACTATACTAATTACGAGAATTTACATCCAACGTCTTTCTATAAAGCAACAACGAACTTTTAATTAACTAGATGATTTCTTTGTTAAACCTTAGTTTGAATTGTTGAAATCAGTATTCAACTTTAAAGTTTCTCTGTTTGGTTTCAGGTGAAACTCTTCCCGGGAGATCAAAAGTACGAAACAACTTTACAAGAGACTTCGTGGCCTGTTTGGAATGAGGACTTTAAATTCCAGTTGAAACAAAAAGACTCGAAAAAGTCAAACAAAGACCCACAATTACAATCTTTAGTCGCCGGCCATTTCGTCTCGTTAACTATATACGCTTTGTTAGAGCCTCCAAAAACTGAATCCGAATTGAAACGTAGGAGTAGTTCTGTCAAGGATAAAAAGAAAGGAGCAAAGATATCGGACCCTCAAGAAGAGCCGAAAGCGAAAGTTGGGTTCTTCGAGAAATCGTTTTCTACATTGAAATCGTCGAAATCAGATGCTTCAGCACAAAAATCGATTTTGGAGAAACGTCGGACTGTCGGCGCTGCCACTTGGAATTTCGATTCCAAGTTGTTTCAGAATGATCTCAAGAACGGGCTGATTGGAACACCGGATATTTGGAGGCCAATTAACGCAATCACCAGCGGACTCACCGCAGCTGACTCGAGGGTGAGAATTTACCTTTTATTATCTGGTTCTTTTTATCACTTGTCTAGAAACTTTTTTTATTTCTATCACTCGTACTTTACTAGAGAAAGAAAATAGTTCAATTATTAATTAGAAATTACTTAAGAGCAACTTTTGTATCTATTTTATTGGTTGAAATCCTACACAATGTAAATAAAAAAGAATTGGCCTACAACTTTCCACTCGCTACTATACCAAAAAACATAGATCATAGTTATGGCTCATTTATTTGAATTAATGGTACTGTTAAGCATCTTAAGTAAATTATAGCTCAGCTTGCTTGTAGTTGTTAAGACGACAAAGTTTCTTATAAAAATGCGATACTCCCGTTTTGAAACGAGTATTTGGCTGCACTGCCTACAAAAAAAAATATTTGGGACATGAACGACTGTATAACGAATGTAAACAAAAGAACTCAACTCAAACGACGCCATGTAATGCCGAAGGGGTTGGCAGGGGTACTAATACTTCTGAACATTACGTAAAATTTCCACCTGATGTTCAGAGTACCCACGTTTTGCTTGGACAGTGTACTCAAGTGGCAGGCCTATTGCCGTTTTGTACGAATACACTGTCATATGACTAAGTACAACTCAACCATGTGTGTTGCCTCACGATGTTTTCCCTCTCCGTTAACAACCATGATAAATTTACCACACATATATCTTTAAAAAACACAAATTGGTGTAGGCTCGACTCGGGTTTGAACCCACGCCTGCCTGCATGACGGACGGATATTATTATCCATTGAGCTATCACGTATATATCACGTTTAAATGTCGAGTTATTATAAATCCACCCAAAGTAATTGAGTTGTGTAATTCCACATTATTGAATTAAATATAATTTAACGTAGTTGTCGTAAATACCTTCCAGTAAATTTTAGTTCGCACAGTAAAGCGATTACTTCTATTTACAACTTATTCATCCAACCGAAAATAATTGCTCCAAAACGTCCTGCGTACTCTCCATAAGTATTGAAGACGTTGATTGTATATGTGCGTGCAAAGGTCCAAAATAACTAACAATTACTCTACTCAAACATTCACGCCGTTTATCCCCGAAGGGGTTGGCAGAGGTACTAAGTCTTCTGAACATCACGTGACATTGTCACCTTGTGTTCAGAGTACCCACGGTTAGCTGGACAGTGTATTTAGGTGATAAGGACCAGGCCCATCGCCGTTTTGTACGGATGCACTTTCACATGACTAAGTACAGCTAAGGCATGTGGGTTTCCTTAAGATCTTTTCCCTCACCGTTACCAACCATGATAAATAAACCACACATATGACTTTAGAAAAAACAAATTGGTGTAGGCCCAAAGCGGGATTTTAATCCTCATCGTCTGCATGATAATGATAAGCGTTGTTCTACCACTGAGCTGTCATAAATATATTATATACATACATACATACATACATATACTCACGCCATTAATTCCCATTGGGGTAGGCAGAGACTATCGATCGCCACTTCGTACGATCCTGACAAACCTCTCTAGCTTCGTTTACATCCATCAATCTTTTTCATACATGCTCTTTGCGCACATGCCAGCCTTTTTGAGCACACTCTCAATGTCGTCCAAGTGTGTTCTCCGTGGTCGTCCTCTACTAACATTACCATACCATACCATATATTATATAGTCCTTAAATTTTGTACATGTATATGAAGATAGGGAATATTTTTAAAGAGGCTAAATATTATAAAAAGAAGGAAGCCAATGGAGCTAGCCAATAACTGTATCACGAAATATGATCATAATGATAAATAAACTCGATGTAAATGCACATATTTATACAAGGTACTAACTAAAATTAACAAATCTTATTTGTTACAAATGATATATTTTAATGCTTTTATTACACTAAGTTCAACTTTTTTATGCTTCTGAGTATTTCAAGCACAATAGAAATCAAGTGCATCTAGGAATAGTTCATTATGATACAATTGAGCAAAGTTGTGCTTTAGGCCCATAGCACACGACGTATTTTATACGCGCCGACGACGCGCGTATTAGGAACGCGCGTTTTCGGCGCCGTTGGCGCTGATTTTTGCGTTTGCATTCATGAAGCGCGTATACGCGCGTATAAAGCGATGCAAACGCGCGTACAAAGGAGCGGAGTAGGGGCAGGGGGGAGGAGATGCGCTCACGCCACCACTGACTGCACCGCCCGCGCCTCAGTTGTATTGATTGTTAAGATATATGACCTGCTTCGTCAAGTTAAATGTTAAGCTCTATGGTTAGGCTTGACATTACCGTTTTTGGTTTGAGTGACAAGTTTATTTTCCACAACATTCTTTATTTTACTCCTCTCGATCCATCTATTAACGTTGATAGTTATTGTAAGCTGCGCGTGTATATGGTTCAAAATGGAACACTTCGACACCGACCGCTTTATTGCAGAAATTAACAATCGTCCAGCTACATGGAATTCTCTACTACCCGAATATTCTAACAAAGTGTTAAAAAGAAATGCTTGGGATGAATTGTGCCAAATTTTTTATAACGATTTCAATGAAAAAACCAATAAGGAAAAAAACCTGGCAGGTAATTTTTATTATATTTATTTGTTTTAGGACTAGGTACACAAGAACATCGCCGCGCCGCCGTAAAGATAGGCCACCCATGTCGCGTGCCCACGTTTCTATAGGTAGTTAATAAGCACTAGCAGTATTTTTTTTACTTATTGGAACTAACTACTTAGTACCCTAAAACGTAGGCACACGACATGGGGTGGCTATCTTCACGGCGCACGTTGGGTCGAATCTGAAAAAAAGGAACTTATGAATTAAAAATTTGTCATGATATTTCGCTAAATATTCGTTTTTAGAAAAAAATTACAATTAATAAATGGTGATTGTATTCACGGTTTCTGTCGATGGACTGAACAAATAATTGACATTTCGAAAAAAAGTTCCTTATTTTTTCAGATCCGCCCGCCGATACATAAAATAGGAAAACAGTAGATCATGTATTGTAATTTAGGGTACCTACCTAGGTACCCTAAATTTTAGAATATTGCCATGGTACTGCACCTTCATCGCTAATAAAATAATCAGTGTACATATTTCGTATCGTGGTTCCGCTTAATTGTACCTGTGACCGTCTTGTACCAATCGAAATCAAACTTGCATTTTCAGGAGGATCTTCTAAACCAACTATACTCAAAGACTTATGAAAATTATAACCGTCACGTTCACGTATGAAATTATGCAGCATACAACAGGCTTTCACAATAGCCACACTGAAGTCCACGCTAACGTTCAGTGGTCGATTGAAGATTTTAAATTTGTTGCTTAATATACCAAATGTACATTCAATGTATCGTCTGGCACGTGTCAAACGATAATTATATATCCTTTTTTCTTGTGGCAAGATTTTTCCAGCGTAAGGTCTCTGCAAATGTTGAGATAATGCAAAGCCTTCATCTCCAACAAACGTAAATGGTATTGGCACTCCATTATTAGATATTGGTCTCGCATTCGGTATATTATAATTTCCTTGCCTTATCTTTTGGGTCCATTCACTACAATCATTTATTGTTGAGTCTGCAGCTTTTCCATAGCATCCAACATCTATATCGATAAATCTGTAATTTGCATCACATATTGCAAGCAATACAATGGAAAAATATTTTTTATAATTAAAATACTCTGATCCACTATGTTGAGGTTTTATAATTCTAATATGTTTTCCATCGATAGCCCCAAGTAGGTTGGGAAAATTTGCATATTTCATAAATCCTTCAGCAGTTTTTAGATGTGATTCTTCGGTTGGTTCTGGCATACAGATGTTTTTTAATTTATCCCATATTATTTTTACGGTTTCACGGACTATAATGCCTGCCGTCGTTTGCCCACACTTAAAGTCATAGTGAATATCTGAGAAATAACAACCCGTAGCTAAATACCTGAAAAAAAAGCATTATTAAAACTTCTATTGTCATTACGATGATGATAATTTTACATATTTAATTAAAATGAACATACACACAACTACTTATTTCAAAGAAATTCAAATTAACCTAATAAATAACTAAATTATTAACATTACATATTATTGTTTTCAGTCATTGAACTTCAAAAAAAATGGAAGAGTATTAAGGACGCTTATAAAAGAGACAAAGCGAAGAACAATAACTGTTCCAGTGGATCTGGAGCTAAGCCTAGAAGACCCTACATATATTCCAATTTGCTAACTTTTTTAGACCCGCTTTATGAAATAAGATCTCCAAGTCAAAACGATGATGCAGCACTGGGGCGTGACCAAGACTATGATTTTCAAAAGCCACATTCACCAAAGAAGTCAAAAAAGACTCCAAAACATGAAGACCCACTAGACAAATTGTATGAAGCACTGACAGCAAATCTCAAACAGTCTAAGGAAGTGAATAATACAATTTTATGTGAAAATCCCGACATTCTGTTCTTAGTTTCGTTAGGTAAAGATTTTTCTGCCATCAAACAGGAATTCAAGTTAGAGGCCAAAGCTGATATGATAAATTTAATTCGTAAATATAAAAATATGGGACAGTTATCGAGAACATTACATGAAAATAGATACCAAGGTGCATTTCAATATGAACATCAGTATGGATATCAGTCTGGATCTGGATATCAGTCTGAATTTCAGCCTCCTTATCCAAGTAATCAATCAGTGCCAAGAAACGAATCTGTCAGTTCACTCCAAAATTTGGATAGCAATGAATCGGTTACAAATGACTCCGATATCCTAACTGACATGTATGATGATATCGAATAAATATTTTTCTCTTATTAATAATCTAAGTGCGAATGATTTAAACTGCATCAGGTCAATAAATAAATAAATACATAATAAATAAATAAATAAAAAACTAGTTGTTTTCTTACCTCAATGTGATGAGCAAACGTTCTTCTGCCGATATACATGATCTCATTACTGTATTTTGACGAGTTAACTCTGGTTTTAGAATCAAAAGAAGTTCTTGGAATGACGAATGTGACATTCGATAACAATTATAAAATTTCTTCCATCTTCTACGTATTATCAATTTTTTAAACGTTGTATGATAATGACCACTCAATCTTTTTTCACTCGTAAATGGGTCTATCCAATAGATTCGCTTTTTTTTACTTTTTTTTCGTTTTAAAAGGAGTACTAAGGCCAACGTACGCAGTGTTGTCTCAACCGACGCCATTGTACAACTGAACAGAACAGTCTCTGATCAAAACGCAAAAGCTACAGCGCGTCTGTATTGCTGTTTCACGATCGCCCCATGTGCTTAGAGTACAAGGTTGCGTTCAAATCTAGTATGAAGCGCGTATACGCGCGTCATCTGCGCGCCATGCGCGCGTATAAAAAACGTCGTGTGCTATGGGCTTTACAGCCAGGGTTGCATTCTATCTAAGCCCGTCATGATGCCGAATACTATGTTTTTTTGCATAAAAACTATTTTTTTAAAAAAGAAATTTCTTTAAAAAAAATATTATTCAGAACGACAGAGAGACACAGTTTGGTTACAAACGGTTTTAAATATTCAATTAAATTCAGTAAAAGTAGATAAAAATTATTTTATGTCATGTGTCAGTAAAAATTTTACCAATATGATTATACCAGAACATGCATATACTACATACGTACAGCTACAAATCCCTGGAAGGGGCAGCCATCGCTACAAAATTAAAAAATCCTCAGCCACTTGGCAGTTGCGCAGGGTTTTTTTTGTGATGTGTCTTCTACCGCAGCGAATAAAAAATATCTAAAAATCCCAATATTCTAACGACACGGATACTAACACCCACGGAAAGGAATGCAATAGCGACACTACACAGCTTCGGCTCTGTCGGCTTATAACGAAACTGTCAGCTTCATTCAGAGAAGAGAAACCGAATGACCGAAAACTTAAATAAATAACTATTCGAAGAAATAAGAAAATACAGTTGTAATTTAGAGCTAAAAAGTCTTTCTAGAAGTCTAGTAAAAGTATTAAGAATAATCGCAATAGGTGGTTAATGAAATTTAAACTTGAAAATCTATGTATTTTATAACATTTAAAACATAATTCATACAAGGAAGACGAATATTCTATAAATATCGCAGCAATCTGCAAATATCTAAATCAGTGGGCTAAAATGATCATAAACGTATGCAAAATTTGCATAAAACTCTACGGATAGACTAAAGACGAATAATAAAAAACAACCTTGAATTGACTCATGTCTACAAGTCATCATTTTTTATGGTGATAAGTGGTATTCTCGAATCAACACGTAACTGCCGTTCTGGCTCAAAATGTCGTGTTTTGTTTGGAGTTTTTGTAAGAAAATTTGGTAATTACCAAGTTTTTGACTTTGACAGCTATAAAGTACAGGGAACATAAAAATTATCTTAAAATACTAATAGTTTAAATATTTTATAAGGATGAGAAAAACAATATTGTTGTGAATTCTGTTTTTTGTTTAATTCCGTGTATGCCTCAAATCAAATATAGTCCAGTCACCATTTGAAGAGCAAAGGGGACAAACTCTGCTGTTGAAATGACAGAATAATTTTAAGACCCTTATGCAATTTATATATGTATAAGTCTCGAAATGCCTTAGTCGTCGTATATTTATGCAAGTGAAGGCAAAAAGTAAAAAATCAAAAGTAATTAAAATATCCAAAGCAATTTCCACCCTTTGAAAGTTGTGGCTAATATAATTTCCTTTTCAGCTACCGTTTCAAAAACAGTTTAAGTATTAATAAGCATAAACGTTTTAATATTTTTTTCAAGATATGAATATTAATTAATATCCCAACGTTTTAAAAAGCAGCGACGTTAATGAAGCTTTACCACTTATAATACATTTTCTTTTTAAGTTTCTTATGGGTGAATTTCCCAAGTGATGTTTTTTTTTGTCCTCGTTGAAATTCATATTTCAAAAAGAGAATACCGTTTTCAATTATTTATCAACGTATAGGGTAGGTAGTTACCTGACTGGGGCAAAAAGATTATTTGGCTAAGTCTATGTCTTTAGGTAGAAATTAAGACCTAAACCCAGTTTTTTCTCACATCGGTGCTGTCCCCCTACTTTTTTTACAGACAAATGTGTTTGTAAGACCACCAATAATGTTAAATGTAGCTTAAAAATTATTCTAATCGATAGCATATAAGTCATTTTATTAGTAAATGATAGATTTCACTTTATAACTAGCGATATTTTTTACTGAGTGGCACAAACATACTTGTCTTGGAATAATGTAGCAAATCGGTGGGTAAAATTTTAGTCTCTCCAATCTTGTATAAACCAGTCCTATGGCCTCCCCTCCCGCAAATTTGCTCAGATTTAGTGACGTGCGTAAGCGCAATCAGGTCGGACGAGTACAAGATCGCTGCGTTTTCCCGCCAAAAACGTAAGTATTAAAATTTTTGGGTCCTGGAATTTTTTTTCTAGTTATCGGTGGTTGCTTTATTTTGCTTAATTACTGGAAATTTTACAGTTTTCTACTTTTAACAAAGGCATTTATCATACTAGTTTTCATAACTGTTTTTGAATAGTGCCTAGATAGAATATTTTTTCAGTAAACCGAGAAAAATTGTGCATTTTCTCATGTCGGTGTTCTCATATCGGTGAAATCAGTGGCTTTTTTCCCCACCGATGTGATAAATTCCACCGATATGATAAGGAAACTTGGATCGGTGGCTTATTTCTCATATCGGTGCATTGAATTGTAAACAACGCATAGTTTTATCATATCGGTGAATGGACTTCTCATGTCGGTGGATGGCTTTATCATTTCGGTTGATTGATTTATCACATCGGTGTATCCTATTATTAACATCCGTGTGTAGTTA
This sequence comes from Bedellia somnulentella, assembly GCA_963576735.1. NCBI lineage: Eukaryota > Metazoa > Arthropoda > Insecta > Lepidoptera > Bedelliidae > Bedellia > Bedellia somnulentella. Next base: position 7,597,150 of record OY755176.1, read on the forward strand.
CCATAGATTAACGATTCGTTTTTCTTTACACAAATGAACAGAGCGCGGGAACGAGAAATGATAATTTAATGTAAACTGGCCCAGAGGAAGAGCATTTTTTTGCAGCATAAGCCCGTTGTAGCTCGCTTTATTTTACGTCATTAGAAAGTTTGTGTTTTTTTGTGTAACCTTTAAAATAAAGGTAACAAGGTATTTTTAGTGATATAATGGTCTCTTGTTGGGTTGTTTGTTTTCACGGGTAAATATGATATTGATATTGAATTTTGTTGAACAATATTTCGTTACATTCTACTGGCCTAACAAAAAGTGTTGCACAATAGTGAGTGTATTTGTCATTAGCAATCTGCATAATGCAGCTACTATATACAATGCCTAGGCAATGTATAGAATGCCGGGGTCCTGTAGGCAATTTAAGATAATATAACTTTTCAACTGAATTTCATACTTTACCTAGGCAATTTCTAGAATTACTTGGCATTCTATAGAATGCCTGTTGAATTACAGGCAAAGTGTAATAAAAGAGTTAATATATGCGACAGTGGGAAGGAGGAAAGAGTGGTAAAAACGATCCGCGGCAGAAGTAATGTAGCTTCGAGGAACTGAAAGGAGCGCAGCGCAACGCACTAGAAAAATAAACGACCAAAGTGCATCTTTGAGATGTAGAGAAATAGATTTTTCTACTAGTTTTTATACTTAATATAATAATAATAATAATATAAAATGTATACTTAATATTATTTCATTTTTCCTGAACGTTTTAGGCAATGTATGGAATGCCTAAGCATTCTATAGAATGCCTGTTGAATCACTGGCAAACTATAAAATCTAATACCTATGCTACAATGGGAAGTAGGAAAGAGGGGTAAAAATAAATGCAAGTGTGTAATAGAGCAAGCGAAGCTGAACAAAGTAAAACGAAGCTCTACGGAGCCAGCGGAGAACACGGAACGATGATGGGGAGTTCGCGGAGCTGGTGGAGTGGAGCTTCGTGGAACTGAGTGAAGTGCAGCGCAGTGAAATGAAACCTCGCGTGTTTGGTTATTATCAGACACTGAAAAATTTACGACCAAAAATGCAAGGTATATTTTTCACTAATTTTTAACACATTGCCTGATATTTATTAGGCATTCTTTAGAACGCCTAGGCATGGTGTAAAGTCAATATTATTTCATACATTGCCTTAAATACAGATTGCCTATATTATATATATTATAGGCCCTATAACATATGTAGTACAGCTAGATTGGTAGGTACGGCTGCACTCAGAATCTTAACGGTATGACGGTAGATGTAAATAAACGTACGCAACTTTTATGAATACAATAGCAAGATATTAATAAATTGTTTGTTATTAAAACACCTTGTAAAACAGGTTATTCATTAATGTCTTTAAAATTGATAGATTTATCATTTCGGTGGATAGAATTATCATATCGGTGATTCGACTTATCATGTCGGTGCCAAGTCTTCTCATATCGGTGTACATGAAAAACGATCGCTGGATACTGTATCATATCGGTGGCCATCAAAACTTAAACCTCAATATCTCCTTAGTTTAAGTAAATACTAATATTTAAGTAAGTGTAACGATATAAATACCCATAGAAGAATACATAACAGTTGGAAAACATGTATAAAAACATGATTTCAAAAGATTCACCGATATGATAAAAAAACAGCATTTGTTGAAATTCACCCTTATACAAGTTTACACGGTTATATATTTTTATACAATTTTGTGATCTATAACTTGCCACTGGATTAACCTATGTAAATATCATACCATAACCTGAATATAACAAAGAGTTAAAAAGAACATAAACAATGATTAAAAAGGACCGATTTAAAATATTTCTATCTATTTTGAAAAGTGAAAACACACGCACAAAGTGAAAAACATGGTATTTTAACACAACATAAAGTTGAATAAGAATTATATTCTAGGAAATTTGTGTTTAATTAAATAAAATACGAAGCTCATGGAACCTGATTAACTTAATTACATTCAAAATTAAAACCCAATGGCAGAAAATAAGGGACAATTAGCGGAATAAAGGATATTTTGATATTTCCATTAGTTAATTTATTTCAATAAGGGAAACAGAATTCTGAAAATGCCAAATATAAAATTTCAATTTCGTAATTCTATTTTTATATTATACGCAAAATATAATTAAAATGTACTAATAAATGAAGGAGACAAAAATTTCGAAAGTAGCGATAGCGGGTCGCGGTCGCGGGTTCGATCCACGCTAGTGCCGAATTTTTTCTTTCCTTTATTTATTAGTAATAATCCCCACATGAGGTTTAAATTGACAAAAATATTCTTATTATATAATTAAAATGCACTTTTCAATTTTGATTTCAATAGCCAATACAAGTAACCACGTTCGATCGACGAATACTTCTTTTTTATTTATAAGGATAAAATTTGATGTTTTATACAATAACTTCGATCTGGCAGACCTGATATTTCACTCATCAAAGGTCTCATATGAAAATGTTTTAGACTAGTGGATATTGCAGTCAATATTACAGTATGCAATATTGCAGTTTTCGTTTTGTAAATATATGTGGAACAATTTAGATATTGAAATCGGGGAAGAATTATGTGATTTTCTTTCATTACCCGGCCCGAATTACGAATTAAAACATTTATATGTGCCATTGTGCAGGGATATTTTTTTCTCTCATGTTCTTATTCTTTATTGGAAAGTTTAAATAATGGAATAGGAAACACTTAAATTCACTTCACAAATTTAGTTTAATTAGTAATTTTTATTTCACTATATTTCTCCACTTAACTCCCAAAAGTGGCTGAAGAATTTCTTATTCCGAAGCTCTTCCCCCTTCTATCCAATAGCCTTGAGTAAATTTATTAATAAAAGTAAATATGGATACTAAAATACCACATTTATAAACATTTCAGCGAGAAAACAAGAAAGGGCAGCTAGAGGTGACGCTCCTATACACGTCCAGCGAGGATGGGCTGAACGACGTGGTGCAGCTCACCGTCAACCGACTGCGGTGCAGCGTGCAGACTATGCAGGAACAGGAGTTGTATAAAGGTATAAGTAGTAACTTGTATGTAGTACAAGTAACTTGCATATACAGGCGTGAGTTCAAGTCCCGGGTGGGGCCTTCACCAATTTGTTTTTCTAAAAGTCATATGTGTGGTTAATTTATCATGGCTGTTAACGGTGAGGGAAAACATCGTGAGGAAACCCACATGGCCGAGTTGTACTTAGCCATGTGATAGGCCTGCCCCCTCTGCCGTGAGTACACTGTCTAAGCAAAACGTGGGTACCTGATTTGGACACTAGATGGCGCTGCCATGTAATGTTCAGAAGTATTGGTACCTCTGCCAACCCCTTCAGGGATAAACGGCGTGAACCTTTATGGCTTATGTCTTGTATATGCTGTGTAGTGCATGCTTAGAATAGCACTACACATTTCTGCCCGTGGGTGTTCGGACAGGGCGATGGTGCTTGCGAAGTTTCTGCGGAATTGTGGATTCTGAAGCTCTGGGGACCCATTTTTGAGATTTCAAGTCGTGTGTATATTTATGCTTGTATGTGCGAAAAAAACACACATTGAAAAAGTTAAGCATACTAATCTTTGGATTGTCATTAAACTAAGCTACTATTACTATACTAAAACCTATAAAGGTAATTAAACTGTGATGAATCACCTGAGTTATAATTGATAGAGACAACATCAAATTCGCTGATCTAATACCATTTGGCTTGAAGCTGTACTGCGAAAATTAATTTTCAAGCGACTCGTATTAAGGCCATCTACCCGTTAGCTAGTGCTTCAATCTTTTTAGTTTTTAGTTCTGTAAGTATTATGTTATTTTGCTATAGGTGAAGATTTGTAAATGGCATTGTGTACTCATAATTAGTATTTTATTGTTTGTATTGGTCTGTTAATCTTCCAAAGAAAATAAAATAAAAAAATAAATAAAATAAATATGATTAGAGGATTAAGTGTTTTGTAATCTCAAGACGAGATTGTGTGGTTGGGTTTACAGAATGACAGGTGCTTCAGGATTTTGATTTTTTCGGTTGGTTTTAACTTTGAAATGGCTACAAAGTTTGTACTTACAAGCCTTTCATTAAAAAAAGGGTGATAGGTTGAAACCAATATTAAACTTTATTTTAAATAATATGCTATTATCGCCAGTCATAACGGTCAGTCTAACGATATTTCCTTACACACACTCACACTATGATTTCCCATTGGGGTAGAGATACAATATTGATTGCGGCATACTTAACAAAATAATTTAATTTTACTACAATCGCAAAATGACCATTTTATTCTATGTTTTAAAATAAAGAGAATTAAAAGACCATTTTATTCTATTTCGTAATTAATTGAGTAGTTAATGTTATTCTATAGATTTTAAGATTAAATGATGTCTTATTTTTCCAGCACCATTATATTTGAAGGCGACTATTCTGGAAGCGAACAAAGCCGAATGCTATTGGCGAAGTGATCGATTCGACCCAACAATATCAGCCCGCTGGGATCCGAAGTCTGCCACCGTCAAGCTTACTGTTTTCAAAGCAAACCTCGACAAAGTCAGTATTTACTTGAGTCTCGGCTGCAAAACTAAAATGGCCAAGAAGGAAATACTCGGCAAAGCTACTATCGAAGATAAACCGCCGTATGGCGACACGTGGCGAGAATGCCTGCGAAACCCAGGCATAGCGAAAACTTTCTGGGTCAATTTCGAGTGACTTATTAGATACGGAGCCTAATTTGATACAGATATTATTTTAGTAAAAGTCATAAGAATTTCGTTCAATGTCAATCGTATAAAGTTATTTTGTCTTATTCGGTCTCTGTTTACTGACGTGAGAACTTATGAGGAGAGACATTCATCATGAACTGTTTTGGCGTCGCAAAAACTAGTTGGACATAGACTTATTTGTCTTAATATTTTGCTTTGGAATTTCCATATAAAATCCGCCTATAGCAGTTGCATGCAACGCGTAATAGGGGACTGACTGACAAACTGAGTTGTGAGATAAACTTAAATAAAATGCGGTGCTTGTTAATTATGCGAGAGGCTGTTGTTTTTTTAGAAGATTGTTATTAATATATTACTAGAAGACCGCTACGGCTTTACAGGGGTAAAAAGAGTATTAAAAAAGCCCAATTTACTCTTTGCTTCTTGCAAGTTTGTCAGATTATGCCAGCAAGCAAAGCAAAGAAACAGAGCGCTCAAATTTTGATAATGTTTATAGGTTATTTTTGCAGCAACATATTTTAAAATGAAACTTGATACCGCAGACTTTTGTCATGTAAATGAAATACTATTGAAATGGAAATACTCAAACAATGACTAAGTCCTCCAACTCTTGAGAAAGTATAAGTAAATAAGTGGGAATGAAATTGGAAATTGGAAAGAAAACCCTGTATTAAAAACTCGGCATACCATTCTGCCTTTACAAAGAAACTTAAATCGTTTTTTTTATATGTCTAACATTTTAAAAGATATATTATTAATTGAAATTTCAGACCATCGGATTTAATCAATGATCTGAATATATATAAGAAATCCAATTGGAGGGATACAAATTGCTTGTTAAATTGGAACGTGATTAATATGAACGTGAATATTCAGTAGTCTGTTTAGTTTTTTTCTTTAATTATTAGGGACATTTTTCTCTAAGTACCTATTTCTGATTATGTAAGTGAATCAAGTTACACAAAGCGATTACTTTCAAAATTTGTTTTCATGAGAATCTAGTAGTACTCATGAATAATGAAGATGCTGGTTGTGAAAAATAGCCTGAAGTTGTTTTTTTTTCCAATAAATTAAACAAAAATTATATCAATATTTGATGATTTATCAACAGAAGCAATCTTTATTGTTTGAAACGGTACATATTAAGATTTTTTTTGCAATATACAGTTGACTTTTAATTGACTTTTTAAGAACATCCTATTCCAATTCTATCAATTATTCCTAGCCATAAAACTTACTACAGCGATCAAATATTTATAAGAATGAAAAGGATGCGTAGTGTGAGGTTAATAGAATCATTAACAATGAAATGCATCGAAGTATAATATGCCTCAAACTCAAACGTTTACGCTGTATATCCCTGAAGGGGTTGGCAGAGTTACTAATACTTCTGAACATCACATGGCATTGTCACTTGGTGTTCAGTTGACAAAACTCGCACAACGGCTAAATTATATGATTAAAAAAGCATTGACCATCAATGGCGTTTTCATCATGGTTGTTATAATATTTATAGTATATCTCTATTTAATTAGAATAGTATTAAAGTATCTTCAGCAAATACCTCTCCAATAGGAACTTGACAAATAATTTAATCACAATTATATTAAGGATATTTTAATCAAATGTGTATTATTGATATTGATTTTTAAGTATAAAAAGTGTGTTAAATAATTTTTGTTTTGTATATACTTATTGGACAATTTATTGATATTGTATGCAAGATTTAAAATTGTGTACCGTTATTTTTCTATTTTGTTACAAATATGTTTAACGCTAATTATTAAAGGATAAATATTAATCTATGTGTATATGTTGTTTAATTTAGAAATGAATTTTTGCCGTGTAGTGTCGGCTTAGAATAACACTACCCCATTTCTACCCGAGGGTGATCGTAAGAGGCGAATAAGGGTATAGGGGCTTATTAAGTGATTTTTGAGTGATGTGGTCGGAGACCCGTCACCAAAAACGTTTATTATTACCATCTTTTCCCCAATCAACTTCCAAAAGTGGATGAGGAATTTCTCATTCCAAAGCTCTGGCTACCCCGTTAAGGGATTTATAGCCGTGAGTATATGTATGTATGTATGTATGTATTTAGAAATGTGAAACTTATTATCACTTACACAGGTACACTTGTTAAGCCCAATAGGATCGAAAATAGCATGAATTGCTTCGACAGGGATAGTACGCCCGCGTGTTTTGTTTTTTGCTCAATTTGCAGGGGGGGACGGCAGGGCACTGTAACATAATTAAGTTCAGCTCAGCCACGGGTAAACACGATGTTTTGCTCAATATTATAATTTTCTGCAAGTAAAAATATCCATAAATAGAGAGAAAAATACGGGAAATCCGCTTATTTAAAGTTCCATAACCAACTTCATCATGTTCTATGAGGTCAGCTAAACATAAAAAGACTATTTTATCTTATTTTGATTGCTAGTACAGAAAATTTGGATTAAATTTTCAAGGATTCGCAACATAATGGTGAAACGGGACCTTATTTCTAGGGCTTTGCTGTGCATCTGTCACCAAGCTGTATCTCAATAACAGTCATAGTTACACTGTTGACATTTACATGGCTGAAGTATTTTTTTTGCTGCAATATTTAGGGGGCTCTCAAATAAAAGTTTTTTTAATAGGCATTTACAACGCTAAGAGAAGATGAAAACTTTTAATTGTGCACTAAGTTAACAGTTATGTTAAAAAAAAACTCAAGGGGGGCTCCTACAGCAGACATGTATTTCTTAACATTTCTTACATAATGGTGGGGAACTCTTCGTGCGTCAGCCGACCCGCACTTGACTGGTTTTATGTTACATACAATATGAGGTATAAAAACAAACCAACCGTGATAGCTCAGTAGGGAGCACCACTACGTCACATACAGTTGTAAGTGTAGCCAACAAATTAGTGAAGACCCGACTCGGGAATTAAAGCCACGCCTCTTTGAATGAGTGGAAACCTGTCTTACCCAGTGAGCTATTCCGTCTTAATTTAAGTATCACAGAATAATAAAAAGAAATGTTGGTTCAAAAATAGAGCCAGTGAGTTTCACTCTAGTAATATAATTTAGTGTCGAGTAACTACAAATTTCATTTCTGTTTTAAGCGTTGTTGCCCCGAAATTCAATAAAGATAGCAGTTTGTCGGAGCTTTGGGTTTCTTTGAAACTTTGCGGCAGCTTTTAGAGTTTATATGTCACAGTCTCACTGTTTCCGGCCTGGCAACGAGCGACATGATAACCCGATAACCTTTCCGTGACAGCAAAAAGACAAGGGCAAATTGTTCTATAATCTCACTTTCGAGATAATTCATAAGTTCATGAATTCTGTTGTTTGTGAATCTTTACTTTACATACATACCATACATACATACATATACTCACTACTATAAATCCCTAAAAGGGGTAGCCAGAGCTGAGAAATTATAAATTCTTCAGCCACTTTTGGAAGTTCAGTGGGGAAAAGATGGTAAAATAAAGGTTGTTGGTGATGGGTCTCCAACCGCATCAACCAAAAATCCCTTAAGAAGCCCCAATACCGTTAGTCGCCTCTTACGTACTGTAATGTATTTTGTGTTATGTATATGAGAAGTTTTTTTCCCTTTGGTATACCTCTTAGAAGACCAAAATAGTTGTAGAGGTAAATGTCATATCGAAGACATAAAAGTTTAAGAATTTTCTGGAAAATAATCATTTTGACAATCTTGTTTATTGTCAGATAATTATTTCATATTTTTAAATTTACTCACTTGACATTAGTTTTCTGCAAGAAGGCTGCTAGTGTTAGGTTGTAGACTTACAACTTACTTAATTTAATTTTCTAAATTTTTGTTAAATTTTAATATGAATGTATTGTTTAATATTGTAAGTGGATAGATTAATGTTCTTAATTTATCGTTTTTTCTAATTTGTTTTCTAATATATAATTCTAAATCATTTAAAATCTCTCCTTATAATTTAGACTACTTTCTTTGTTACCTCTTTTAAGGAATATTTTAATCCTTTTAAAAAAAATAGGTTAATTCAAAATTTTAAGTTGGTCATGCTTGTTTGCAGAAGTCAGTCTGGATTCAGCTCCTGGGGCGATGGGGGCATCAGCATTATTATGGAAGAAACTGAAAAGAATGTCCGAAACAATATTCTGAACTGACTTTATATATCATCATTTATTACCCGTCCGGAATCGCAGCCCCTTATTCTTGAGCTGCCCTGGTTGACGCAAGCTTCCCGGAGTCGCAGCCCCTTACTCTTGAGCTGCCCTGGTTGACGCAAGCTTCCCGGAGTCGCAGCCCCTTACTCTTGAGCTGCCCTGGTTGACGCAGTCAGAAAGCTGGAGTCACAACCCTTACCCCGTCGACCTACCCTTGCTGACGCAGGCGCCCGGAGGCGCTTGGTTCAGTTCGCCACCCATCGCAGCAGGAGCTGACGCTAAAGCTGAGTTTTTTATATTATATTATATTGATAGGTTTAGTGTTTTTGATAGGTTTTATTAGGATTGTTTTACTGTTTCTTTTTATTTATAATAAATGTTGTGATATATATATCTTCTATTATTCATTATCCTTTTTCTTTCTTTCTTCTTTTAGTTACTTCTGGCTTCTGGGTAGCTACAGCATCCCAGGAGTGAGAAGTAACGTTACAAATTGGCGCCCAACGAGAAAATTATATATATCACAACAATTATCTTTTCCAAATTCTAAATTATACTTGCACAAGTAAGATTCTTTTGGATTTCGGTTTTGGCACATTTCTTTCCGTTTTTAACGTCTTTTTCTTTTATATATACTTATTGTTATTCTATACGGTTAGGATTAGGATGTCAACACTACTCTAGCAGACCTTCTTAGCAGATTTAAACTTTGGCTGATTTTATCTTTATTTTATTCTTGAGTTTTGGTTATGTCAAGATGTTTTAATTTAATTATCTTTCGTTATATTTGAATGTGTTCTTTAAGGTTTTAACATCACTCTTAAAGTGTTACCTTTTTATGTAACTATTCTTTAATTTCAATGTTACTTGACATTGTTGTGTTAAGGTTTGAACACCACTTAAAAGGTGTTATTTTTCTTAGGCCTTGTAGCTTACTGTTGTACATAAGGTATGTTACTTAGGGATTATTAGTATGAGCGGCTGACAACTCATTAAAGAAGCCTTGTCGTCATTGATAGGTTGAAACCTATGTAGAGTTTTATTTAGGGATTTATTAGTATGAGCGCCTGACAACTCATTAAATAAGCCTTGTCGTCATTGATAGGTTGTCTCCTATGAAGAGTTTAATTTAGGGATTTGTTAGTATGAGCGGCTGACAACTCATTAAAGAAGCCTTGTCGTCATTGATAGGTTGAGTCCTATGAAGAGTATTTGTCATTGAATGTGAACAGTACTCACTTTTGTAAGAATGAAGTATGAAAGTTTTTCTCTTTGAATGTGTGGATTTCAACCTAATTAAAAAAAAAATCTTTAGAATTTTTTTTTTCCGGGGGAAAGGGGAATGTATGTAATGTATTTTGTGTTATGTATATGAGAAGTTTTTTCCCTTTGGTATACCTCTTAGAAGACCAAAATAGTTGTAGAGGTAAATGTCATATCGAAGACATAAAAGTTTAAGAATTTTCTGGAAAATAATCATTTTGACAATCTTGTTTATTGTCAGATAATTATTTCATATTTTTAAATTTACTCACTTGACATTAGTTTTCTGCAAGAAGGCTGCTAGTGTTAGGTTGTAGACTTACAACTTACTTAATTTAATTTTCTAAATTTTTGTTAAATTTTAATATGAATGTATTGTTTAATATTGTAAGTGGATAGATTAATGTTCTTAATTTATCGTTTTTTCTAATTTGTTTTCTAATATATAATTCTAAATCATTTAAAATCTCTCCTTATAATTTAGACTACTTTCTTTGTTACCTCTTTTAAGGAATATTTTAATCCTTTTAAAAAAAATAGGTTAATTCAAAATTTTAAGTTGGTCATGCTTGTTTGCAGAAGTCAGTCTGGATTCAGCTCCTGGGGCGATGGGGGCATCAGCATTATTATGGAAGAAACTGAAAAGAATGTCCGAAACAATATTCTGAACTGACTTTATATATCATCATTTATTACCCGTCCGGAATCGCAGCCCCTTATTCTTGAGCTGCCCTGGTTGACGCAAGCTTCCCGGAGTCGCAGCCCCTTACTCTTGAGCTGCCCTGGTTGACGCAAGCTTCCCGGAGTCGCAGCCCCTTACTCTTGAGCTGCCCTGGTTGACGCAGTCAGAAAGCTGGAGTCACAACCCTTACCCCGTCGACCTACCCTTGCTGACGCAGGCGCCCGGAGGCGCTTGGTTCAGTTCGCCACCCATCGCAGCAGGAGCTGACGCTAAAGCTGAGTTTTTTATATTATATTATATTGATAGGTTTAGTGTTTTTGATAGGTTTTATTAGGATTGTTTTACTGTTTCTTTTTATTTATAATAAATGTTGTGATATATATATCTTCTATTATTCATTATCCTTTTTCTTTCTTTCTTCTTTTAGTTACTTCTGGCTTCTGGGTAGCTACAGCATCCCAGGAGTGAGAAGTAACGTTACAGTACACCCACCGGAAGAAATGGGGTAGTGCTATTCTAAGCCGACACTACACAGCTATACCTTTACTTTACCTTAGGGCATCCAATCCCGCAGCATTTATGTGATCTCGGTATTTGCGGGATTGATATTTCTCAATCCCGCGGGATCTCGGTATTGGCGGGATCCCGCAAGTGTGTATGTGGTACATTAAATTGTATATTAGTAAATATAGTGTAAGGATTGAAGGATACAAAAGAAATAAAAATCAACATAGCTTTATTAGTTTTAATAATCAAATCAAGCAAGAAGTACGATTATAATGACATATTATTTTTTTTGGAACACATACACATATACTCACGGCTATAATTCCCTAGAAAGGGTAGCCAGAGCCAAGGAATTATAAATTCCTCAGCCACTTTTGGAAGTTGAGTGGGGAAAAGGCGGTAAAATAAAGGTTTTTGGTGATGGGTCGCCAACCGCATCGCCCAAAAATCCAATAAAAGGTCCCAATACCCTTAGTCGCCTCTTACGACACCCGTGGGTAGAAAGGGGTATAGACATTTTTTTTGGAAATGTTTTCGTAAGATACATAATGTAACTAATGTATCATCTCATAAATAAAAGATGTTATTAAAGGAAAGAAAAATTTCGACACTGGCGGGGTTCGAACCCCGCCAGTGTCGAAATTTTTCTTTCCTTTAATAACATCTTTTATTTATGAGTAATAATCCCCACATGAGGAATTCATGTCAAAAAACATTAAATTAATGTATCATCTGCCAGGCTGCAGCCGCGGCGATTCACTCTTTTCGCTCGCTTGTCAGTAGTCGCGCGGCAGCGCGCGTAGGAGGGTGTTTTTTTGCTGCAGATCAGTCCCGCAAATCCCGCGGGATCCCGCGCATGTAATCCCGCATAGTGCGGGACTGAAAAATGATGCGGGATCTCGGAATAACGAGATCTCGGAATACCGGGATTGGATGCCCTACTTTACCTTAAGGGGCGACTACGGGTGTTGGGACTTTTTGAGCGATTGTTGGGTGATGCGGTTGGAGAGTCATCACCTACATATTACAACCTTTATATTAAAATCTTTACCCAACACAACTTTCAAAAGCGGCTGAGTAATTTCTTATTTCAAAGCTCTGCTACCCCTGCCAGGGATTTATAGCCGTGAGTATATGTATGTATGACTTTATATTACATTAACATTTTCCATTTATCCGAAGCCTAAATCTTTACTCCTGACAATGATGAATAAATGTACCTACTTATACTTCAAAAATTATAGAATTTCTGGAACTTTTGGAACTTATTGCGGTGATAATACCTAGTTAGTTACCTATTATTGTAAGTCTTATACTACTTGTTTTCATAACAGAGAAAGATTTTCATCGTTCTAGACCGATAATGCCAAGCTGCTATTTTTTACCTGCAACTTGTTATTATTTACTGCAGATTTAGAATTGCTTTACCCCAACTTCAAGTATGTTGACGGATGTGACTAAAAAGTTTTTAGAAGTGTTTCTTGAATGAGGTGATTGAGGCAACTGCCAACCTATCACACAACAATTGTTTATTATAATTTTTTTCCCTCACAAAGTTCAAAAGAGTCAGGCTTATATCAATCTGAATTTTTACTTGAATACGGCAGAACCGAAAAGAGGATCGGTATGAAGGTATTTATAGATGTAGAATAGAATAGAATAGAATAACTCTTTATTGCACATCAAACACAAATTTACAAAAATAATATGATCAAACAGTTTACAGTGAGGTACAATTGGCGGTCTTATCGCTAAAAGCGATCTCTTCCAGACAACCTTTGGAAGGTGAGATCGATAAATTAATTATTTGGGTAGATGCACAAAACAAGGCCAAAAAAAAAACAAAAAACATGATAATCTATTAAGCTTACTTAAAACTAACTTATTTAATTCAAATAACAATATAAATATTAATCATACAAAATATTATAGATATTTAACGAATATGAACACATACATATATAACTACATACTTTTATATATATAAGCAATACAAATACCTAAATAAAATACACATATACGTTGTAGAAATAATTAATAGATGTATATTATTTACTTCCATTACTACTATTATACTACCATCTGTTCGAGTATGCCAACATTAGATCCATTTATTATTTTAGTAGGTACAAGGAGAATGAGATTAAAACGTAGAGTTGCAATTTTGTCATTTTTAGAGGCGCTTAACGAACGGCCTGTTGTTTGTGGATATTATTTTTAGCTTTTCCTAAAATCTTGGGGGTGAATTTCAAGCTTCAAGAGTGCCGTGAATTATTATTAAAAAAGTTTGTGATAAAATGGAGCTAAAACGGTGTTTATTTTTGTTATAGAGTGGAGTTATGTAAGAGGAGTGAACGCTAACACTTCTAAATTCGACGAATTTGATCGAATGAAGAGTTGAATTGAATCATTAAATAACATTTTAGCGACCTACAGTAGGAATACGGAATATTCAACCCAACCAGCTACAAAAAGGCGGATTGATTTGTAAAACTAATGCATACACAAACCTACGCCACTATATTTATTTTATTTTATTTTTATTTTATACATATTTAAAAATACTTTTTTATACACCAAACCTATAGAACCAAGTAAAACAGTTATCTCTTGCTTAGTTAGGTGTTACCGAGGCAGTCCAAATAGACTGGAGTCTGTGCCATGACCAATCATCCATTTTAAGTACTCGAGTAGTCTGTACAAGAGAAAAAGATATATAAACCTACTTAACACGATGGCCCAAGTGATGTTTTATTGCAAAGAAAATTCTCAATGTAAGCATGCCTGGAGGCATTTATTTATATAGGAAATTGCTCGCATCGCTTCTTTTATTGGAATGATGTTTTTTATGATTTCTCCGGTGCAATCCTCAAGGGCTACATTTTGTATATCTTACCAACTTTTTACCTAGACAGCTATAGCACTAATTTTACATCAAAATCATTTCTATTACAAAAGTTTGTATAAAATGGTTATTGTCACTACATTTGTATAACAATATGATTTCATACCGCTTTAATTAACACTTTTTGATTCTGTTAACGTCTTATCATTATTACGTATAGAACCCTCTTCTACATTGGCATCGTATTGTATACGTACACCTAGCGGTGTAGCGGGAAAACTCACTTGAGACTAGATTTGCTCCTTATATCGATGATAGTAAAGCTGTTTTATATTTTATTCAGTTTAAATAAACATGCCCATATAGCTATTAGTTCCAAATAAGAGCAGCTAGATTGATAGAATTAGAATTTACTCAGACACTTTTGAGATTTCAGTAGGGAAAAGATTGTGAAATAAAGGATAGTTTGGAATGGGGTCCTCAGCCAGATCAATAACATTTTAATATCCCCTAACCATAAGTCGCCGCTTCCCACCCTTGAGGAAAAAAAATGGTAAGTGCTACTCTAAGAAGACACGACATTTGTTATCATTAGATTAGCAGAGACCATTAACCGCCACTTTGATCGACGACGATACTTTGTACGATCCTGACGGATGGTCTTTTATATTGCTTCTAATTTAATATTTTGGATACTTAAACTGAATGTTTGGGCTGTATATTCCCGGATAGATACCAAAGATACTAATACTTATGGTTATCGAACATACTGTGCATCGAATTCGCTGAGTAGTGCCGGCTTGGAATAGCTATACCCCATTTCTTCCGGTGGGTGTACGTAAGAGGCGACTAACGGTATAGGGGCTATTAAGGGATTTTTGGGCGATGCGGTTAGAGACCCATCACCAACAACCTTTATTTCACCATCTTTTCCCAACTTTCCAAAAGTGGCTAAGGAATTTCTAATTCCTTAGCTCTGGCTACCCCTTCTAAGGATATATAGCCGTGAGTATAGGTATGTATCGAACAAACCCATGCTTATCGCCACCGTGCACGAGTGAATTGTCTTATGACATAGTACCATTAGAATTGGGTACAAACTTGAAAGCTGTTAATTATTATCATGCATATGATGAGCAGCCATTACTCAGTCTACTAAAATTAAGTAGATGGTTTTCTAACAAACCTCAGTGAAGATGTATTGCTTTACAGATTAAATTTTTACAGATTTAATTATTTGGTTTTTAATTTGTCTCGGACAGATAAACGCCCGATTTCTGAATTGAGTATTCAAGCTGAGAACGACTTAAGTATCGTTTTGTCTCTTTCAGTTCTTAAGATTTCAATGCGGCAGAACGATATTAAATTATTGTCAGCTGGAATATTCATTTCAGAAATCGGGCGTAAGCATTCTGTAATTTTCAGTAGCCTCCACGCAAATTATTTTTTTGTTATTTCAGAAATCAGGAATCAAATTGAATCTTACAATTGTCAGTCTTACAACTGTGCTTAACTAAAGTAAAACAATTTTGAATCGGCAAAGTTTTCTAGACACTAGATTAAGTTACTTTAAAGACAGTTATTTCTTCTTGACAACAGATTGGGTTACTTCAAAAGCTAACATGAATCATTCACATAAAAAAAATATAAGAACATTCATACATGTTATATGTATGAATGCACTTATATATCTCGGCCATAAATACCAAAAAGGGGTTGCCAGAGCTTTAGAGCTAGAAACTCCTCAGCCACGATTGGTGATGATATGTTGTTGATATGGAACAAAATGGTTGAAATAAAGTATCGTTGGTGATGGGTCTCCAACCGCACCGCCTAAAAACCACTTAAAAAAGTCCCATACCCTTGGTCTCCTCTTACGACACCCGTGAGTAGATAGGGGTAGTGAAATTCTAAGCCGGTAAAAAAAGAAATGGAAACGAAAGGAACAGACCAGTAACAGTATCAAAGTAGAAAATATAAGATAACGCTAAGCCTCAGATAAAACCTAGGATATAAATGAGGTAGTTCCTATTGACAGTTACTCATGAATAAATAAAATACTGAGACTACTAAATATGCAATCATGAATACTAATCCAACGGTCAAAAAGTCTAGACAGACGGTTTTTTGCCTTAATTATGCATTTTAATGGATAATAATGGATGGATGACAGTTCATTGGTGAGAGATCTATAGAGCCAATGTGGAAGGTAATGTGAGTAGAGGAGGACACACCAGGACCAAATAAAAAGCGTGCTCAAAAAGGCAAGCATCCAGAGTATGAAAAATAATAGAGCATGTATGAAAAGATAGCCAAAAGATTGGAAAGATAAACGGAGCTGGAGAGGTTACTACATACATACATATACTCACGGCTATAAATCCCTAGAAGGGGTAGCCAGAGCTAAGGAATTAGAAATTCCTCAGCCACTTTTGGAAAGTTGGGAAAAGATGGTGAAATAAAGGTTGTTGGTGATGGGTCTCCAACCGCATCGCCCAAAAATCCCTTAAAAGGTCCCAATAACGTTAGTCGCCTTTTACGTACACCCACCGGAAGAAAAGGGGTAGTGCTATTCTAAGCTGACACTACACTGCAAGGTTTACTAGGATCGTACAAAGTGGCGATCAATAGTCACTGCCTACCCTAATGGGAAATAATAGCGTGAGAG
The DNA here is from genome assembly GCA_963576735.1 of Bedellia somnulentella. NCBI lineage: Eukaryota > Metazoa > Arthropoda > Insecta > Lepidoptera > Bedelliidae > Bedellia > Bedellia somnulentella. The sequence continues at coordinate 7,614,027 of OY755176.1, forward strand.
TATGTATGTATGTTTCAAAATAATAATACCATGATTGATTTCTACTAAAAGCTTATAACAATGTAACTTATGACAAGCGTACTTATGAAGTAATGTGTAATTTACCGTGTAGTGTTGGTTAATCATAGCTCTACTAATTCAAAGCGATTCGGCAATGCAATGTGGTTGGAAAGTCACCATAAACCATAATTATATTAAATTTTATATCAGCTTTTCTCTCAGCTTATCAACAGCTTAAGTATGTTTCTTTTATTAATTTGTATGCTCTGTCTACCCCTTCTTAGGATAAACCCGTGAGTGTAGGCCATATAGTAAAATGACTTACACGTGATTCCCCATTCCATTTAACTTGTGAATCTTATTTTCTTCTCGTAGTAACAAGGCTTACAGTAATAGCTACATAAGTTTATTACATTCCCTCTGTGGCTTAGCTCAATGATACGTCATCATTCTTCTTGACCAAACCGCGCCTCATACTTCCAATCCTAAAAAGGGCTAGAAAAGTTCAAGGCTAACTTGCTGTCCCTTGAGTCCTATACTTTTCGGATAAAACTTACAACGTACCTTTTTGTCCTTACGTGTGTTTTTTGTGCAGATTATTTGTTAGGAATGTTAGTGTTGAATTAAACTATCTAGAAAAATATACAGCGTATTGGTAAAATGACGCTTATTTGTTGATTTAACCCAAATACATATACAAGGTGTCCCAAGAATTAGTGTCAAGCGGAAGTCCAAGGACAGAATACCCCTAGGGGTACCCGAATTACCCCCATGTATGTTCTGCGACTTTTTGTAGTTTTCGAGATATGATTTTTTTTATATTTTTTTGTTAAACCTTGGCTTATTTGACATTATTGGTCACAGAGACATCAATTGTTGAGATACAAGCTTGATTTTTTTTCTGAATAGGATTTTTTTCTAATTCATATTATGTATCACGAAAAAAGGGTAGCGAGAACTTTTAATTAGAGATTTTTCAGAAACTTCTGGCCGTTGAATGGGGAAAATATTATTAAATAAAGGACGGTTGGTAATGAGTTTCCAGCCACTTCACCCAACAATCACTTAAAAAGCACTGATACACTTAGTCGCCTTGTATTCCACCCAAAGTAACGAATGGGGTAGTGCTATTATTTGAATTTAATATCTTAACCCAATAAATAAATTAAAAGAACATACAGTAATCGCCAAATGTGGTAGCGATAGCATCACAATTAAAAAATATTTACCTGCTTTTGGAACTAGTGCGCGTCGGAATACTATAGGGCGTTAAAAAAATTATACAAAAAAGAAAACCGACTTCATAGTTGGAAGAACAACCGAAAATAAACAATTCTAGTACTAAAAAGTACGAAATAAGTATTTTAGTTGAATATGAGTACTGTGATTAATACCTTAGCAATTTCTTTGTTCCACACGCGTCAGTTCAACCTACCTCAATATTAAAATTCTCTTAAATTAATTTGTGAGCCGGTGCCAGCCTGCGTGATGATTGATAATAATAAGTGTGTATTTCGCACTTCATATACATGTACAATATAGGATACCTTGTAGTTGTAGGGTAAATTTATTTTTGTACGTATTACCATTTAAAGCGTAAGGCGATAGATATATATTGTTTAGATTGTAATAATCAGAGATAGATAGTAGGGTGAATTTAGTTTTGTTTGACTGGCACCGACTCAAAAATTAATTTAAGAGAATTTTAATATTGAGGTAGGTTGAACTGACGCGTGTGGAATAAAGAAATTGCTAAGGTATTAAACACAGTACTCATGTTCAATTAAAAAACTTATTTCGTATTTTTTAGTACTAGATTGTTTATTTTCGGTTGTTTTTCCAACTATGAAGTCGGTTTTCTTTTTGGTAAAAGTTATTTTATTTTACGAGTTTTAGAGATGGGTAGACCTGGCAAAGATGCAGATGAGGAAGCAACGGTTACTGTATTATTCTTCGTATTTCCGGTATTTATATTAGTGTACGATATTAAATAGGCTCAACCATATGTAACTTTACATTGGTCTTGAAATCCTTCAAAAGGCGATGTTCTACAATTCTACATTTCAAGAAAGACTCAATCGTTCACGCTGAATATCCCCGAAGGGGTTAGCAGAGGTAGTAATACTTCTGAATATCACGTGACATTGTCACCTGTTGTTCAGAGTACCTACGATTTGCTTGGACATTGTTCTCACATTATACAGGGCAGGCCTATCGGCGTTTTGAACAAATACACTGTCACATAATTGTGAGTTTCGACAGTCCCCTCGATTTCCTGGGATGCCATCATCAGATTCCGGTCTCATGGTACTTCCTCGGTAACAATAACTTAACAAAAGAAATGTTTAGTGAACCTGCACTTCTCTTCATAAAAGCTACGAAAGTATAAATCTATATAGAATGTTGAAAGAACTGTTTCCTAACTCCTAGTGATTGAGGACCCACACCTTCCGTCATCAGCTCAGCAGCATAACAATATGATTTTCAGAAGCAAATGCAAATATAAGTTCAGAAAGTATGTAAAACGTGGTACATTTGCCTATAAAATTCGAGGGTTCCCCTCGATTTCTCCAGGATCCCATCATCAGACCCTGATATCCTCGAACGAACATAAAAAAAATAAAAAAATATACGGTCGAAATGAGAACACTCCTTTTTTTTAAGTCGGTTAAAAATAATGTAATAATTCTTATTATATTAGTAAATGACTGAGTTAGGTGTCTCTACAGGCACCATTCTTACGCTACCGTCCCTATCGGTTTCCCTCTACTTTTGCAAAGTTGTCAGGTACATGTACTTCCGCCATCTAAATCCTTCGATACCATGAATCTATTAGTCCGCTTAAATTTTACTCTGTCTATTGCCACTTAAGTATTTGTTTATAATAATAATAATAATAAATCTTTATTTCAGACAAATACAGTCCATACAAAATAATACAATCTAGTGTTAGTAAAGATTTACTTAAAAACTATGTTAGAACATAAATAAATCACACAATAAATTGATAAACGTTAAATACAAAATTTACACCTTAACAGTCCTGAGGTGCATACCCAACCAATGCCTTAGAATGGGACAATACAGGCGTTCAGCTATGCTGCTCAGGATGCTGTTATTGCTGTCACGCAAGCGACTCCACCCAGATGCTATGCGTTTTCTTATAATGGCTAAAAAGCCATCTACTCGCGCTTGTAAAAACATATTAGAGGCGCTGCAATAACGTGACAACCCTAACATCACCCTAAACGCATTGTTGTACTGGACTCGAAGGGCGCTGAAAGCCCTCTGCGTGTATCTCACCCACAAGCTGCATGTATAAAAAGATGTACAATAGGCCTTAAATAATGTAATTTTTACATCATCAGTACAACGAGCAAACCTGCGAGCAAGCATATTACATCGGACAGCCAACGCCCTCCGTTCCCTTTCGATGTCCAAATCATCATGGAGATCATCGGTTACCCAGTGACCCAGATACTTAAACTGCGTTACTCTCTTTAGGGGAGTTCCATATAGAGACACAGGTGGAAATACGGTGTAATGTTTACCAACAGCTCTGAACACCATGAGCTCACTCTTTTGCACGTTGTATCTGAGCCCATGGGCTCCCGCATAATCTTCACACATTTTAATTAATTTTCTCAACGCTGCGACTGAAGGGCTCAGCAAAACCATGTCATCTGCATAACTTAAATTATTAACACATAAATCACCAATATGACAACCGATCCTGGCTCTGCTGAGCTCGACAATCAAACTGTTGATATACAAATTAAAGAGCTTAGGAGAAGTTATGCCACCCTGTCTCAAACCACATTCCAATGTGTATTCAGCTGAGTATCCCCCCGCCCACCTTACTAAATTCACTTGGTTATCATACCAGTATTTAAACAGACAAATTATTTCATCAGGGACATTTGTTTCTAACTTTAACTTACTCCACAAGATATCATAAATAACTCGATCAAAAGCCTTAGATAAATCTAGGTAACATGCATATATAGGAGTTTTTCTTCCTGTGTAGTGTTGAACGGTTTGCTTAAGACTGAGAATAGCACTTTCAGTCGATAAACCAGGCCTAAAACCAAACTGTGCATCATGTATAGAAAGGTGCATAGACAATTGTTTGTCTAACAAACCGTCCAACACCTTTGCAATCACCGAGGCCAGAGAGATGGGTCTATAGTTGGCCACGTCTGAACTGTTACCCGTTTTATTCTTTAATATTGGCGATACAATAGTCCGCATTAAATCAGGAGGTAAATACGAATGACTAAGGCATAATGTAAAAAACATACCCAGCACTCTCGGTAAATGTACCCCTGCGTATCTCAGATGCTCCACGCTCAGTCCATCATGGCCTGGTGATTTACCACCGGTCATCTCTTTCAACACACTACGTACATCCCCGGCTGAAAAACTTACATTTCTATTTGGAATATGCATCTCAGGACAGGAAGGATATGCGTCACTTGGTATGGGTTCGACCAAAAATTGTGATTTAAACAAATTAGCGATATCCTCACAATTCTGTAGTCCGTTGACGCTCACCGGGATGCTAGGCTTGGTTTATGTATTTGACACCAATCTAGCAAAAGTCTATTAAACTCTGACCAATTTCCTGACATAGTAACTGATTAAAATGGATTACATGTATAAATTAATCGTCTGTGACGAAAGGCCAGTGCCCGAGTCAAACAAACAGAGTGTCTAGTTTGAACTACAACACAAGATTATTAAATTTTTTTGTTCGCGTCTTTTTTATATCAATTAACACGGAATCAATTTATTGGCTTTATCTTATTAAGCAGCAGGTCGTTTACCTGGTTGATAGAATTGCTCTGATTTGCCGATAGTTTTGGGAAGTGATAGAGATGTGAATGTTATTGTTGAATGAGCATGTTTTGGTGTGATGTTTGAAGTTTAGTCTGCGTGCGAGCATACATCGTGGCAGTGCTGCCAAAATAGTGTTAGTGTACATTTCTCGACGATTTATAGTTTGTTTTGAGTTTTATTGGGGTATGTAACTAAATAATTTCTTTATGAAATAAAAAAAAAAGAATTTACAATTCACTTTAAATATAATATTATTATTCATACTTTATATTAGTTTTCAAATCTAGATAATGTTTAATAGTTTTAATTTAATTAATAAATATCAAAGATATGCTATGATTTAATTGATAATCATACATTCATATACTCACGCAATTAATCCCCATTATCGTAACCAGAGACTATCGAACAACACTTTGTACGGTCTTGGAAAAGCTCTCTAGCTTCATTTACATATTTCATATTTTTTATATTTTATGATGACATGAGTAAAACTTTTGATTCGACATTCGACGATTTGACAGTCGACAATTGAATACATATAACCTTTAACATCGTAATTAATTTTAGGCATAGTACCATATTGGAGCAATTAAACGTACAAAAAATAAAATTGCCATGTGCATTCATAAAACAAAATATTAGCTTTCTTTCATAGTTCCAACAACGGTACGAAAATTGATAAGAGCTTATCTAAGACAATTGAAAGTTGAAATGAACGAGCTTGTCTATGTATTTGCAACTTTGACTAAATTAAGTTAAGAAAAAAAAATATTGCTTCGTAATTTCATCGTGGACTGATATTATCCCATTTCTTCTTATGTGTGATATGACGTTCCATAGGGAAGGAGGTTTTTTAAATGATTGATGGATGACACGGTTAGAGTCGCATTCTTAATAATAATTTATTCCATAATATTTTTATATCTAAAGAGGTTATTCCATTACACTTTGTCGTTTCTGAATTCAGACGTTCTTCGAAGTTACTGCCGCAGACGCTTGTTATTCCACTACACAAATTTGTCTACTTTTCAGAAGCCTAGCGTTCTGAACGTTATTCCACTAGTCTGAATTCAGATTCTGCGGCTTTCAGACGTCTTCATTCAGACAAATGGAATAAGCTCTTAAATTACTAAAAGCTCTGGCTTCTCCGTTTTGGCATTTTGACCATGTTGGGTTCGAAGGAGTGGCGGACGAACGATGCAGTGTAGGTAGGCCTCGCACTGAGTGAACTAAGGACTTAGTGAGCCAAGAAAAGCCGTCTCATTTCAGGGGACCAATATCCAGCAGTAGACATCGATCTTATTTAATTGTAAAGTTTGAATTAGGGAAATAGTTTTGCTTTCTTTTGATTTGATTTGTGACATTATATGACATGATATCATAGTCCAGTGGGTAGAACACCCGCCCGAAAACAGAAGGGCGTGCGTTCCAATCCTGAGTCGGGCCTACCCCAATTTGTCTTTCCTAAAGTAATATGTGTGGTTAATTTATCATGGTTGTTAACGGTGAGGGAAAACATCGTGAGGAAACCCACATGGCTGAGTTGTACTTAGTCATGTGACTGTGTATTCGTACAAAACGGCGATAGGCCTGCCCCCTATCACGTGAGTACACTGTCTAAGCAAAACGTGGGTACCTTCTCTGGACACTAGATGGCGATGCCATGTGAGTTCAGAAGTATTGATACCTCTGCCAACCCCTTCGGGGATAAACGGATTGAACGTTTATGTTTATGTTTTGATTTGTGACACAATGTTAATTTGTATAGCAATTTTTTACTGTATATACTTGATGCAAATCAATTTTAAATCAAACTCATTTCGTTTAATATAGTCTAGCCGCTTGAAATGGGTTCATTGGCATTCTCGCGGACTGAATTACTAAAGGCATATTAAATTATGGTTTTTAAATTCTATTTAAGCATACTTGTTTAGATAATAACGACAATCGAAAGCATTTCGATTTCAGCGAGGCTAAATTGTGTAATTTTATTCAAGGAAGGAAAGAACAAAATGAATATGAACCGAGAAAGACGCTTCAATATTACGCATTTACACCAACGGACGTATTTCATTTTATACGTTTTCACAAAAACAATATATCTAAATACATTAATCCGTACAATCTATTAAACAAGTATAAAATGGTTTATAAAGTATATTTCAACAATCACTTCAAAAATATCTTAAACCTAAAATAAACGGCTCCATAACATCGTCTAACAAATTCAAATGGGCCGATGTCGGAAACCACTGACTTTGTGCAACTGACATGTCGGGATATAGCCCCGTCCTTCACTAGCGCTTGATAACAGACTGCTGAACTATTAGACTAGTAGCCATAAAAATACTAAACTGTATTTATTTGTTACACTTTAGTACTGAATCATCAGAAATTATTTAACCCTGACAACCTTAATCAGGATAATGAGCTGAACATATGATTTTTTTTATATTATCGCTGTCGCTCCATATGTGTACAAATTTAGAATTTAATCGATTTTAAAGTTTGTTATATTCGATTTTAAAGGGGTTGGTTCCATATATAATAGTTGGTTATAAATAGGTACATATAAAATAGATAAAGCTAATAAAAAAGTGTTAATAAAACAACACATGTACCAAATAAACTTTATTCAACTTTTTTTAACAAATAGGACTATTTTGTATATACATACATACATAAACTCACGGCTATAAATCCCTAGAAGGGGTAGCCAGAGCTAAGGAATAAGAAATTCCTCAGCCACTTTTGGTAAGTTGAGTGGGGAAAAGATGATGAAATAAAGGTTGTTGGTGATGGGACTCCAACCGCATCGCCCAAAAATCCCTTAAAAGCCCCAATACCGTCAGTCGCCTCTTACGCACACCCACCGCAGGAAAGGGGGTAGTGCTATTCTAAGCCAGCAATACACGGCAAATGTATAAACACAAATAAAATTACGAAATTGGAAGTCAAATTACAAGTAATCCAAAACATACATACATATACTCATGGCTATTATCCCCAACAAAGGGAGCCAGAGCTTTAGAAACTATAATTCCGGAGAAATAATATTTTAAAATATAAATAAAACGGTGCATACCAAATTCATGTATTGGATAGATTCAAACTCACAAGTACAACGCGTTTCACTCTAATTAAAAAGTAGAAATATTGTGCCAAATTAGGCAGTCATATATAGCAGTGGCACATCTGGGATATTGGTGCTGAAGTGTCGCAGGTTGTAATATTTTACTAATCGATCAAGAAGAAAAAAAATCGACACCAGCAGAACTTGATTCCGAGACATCCCAAGAAAAGACAAATTTCGCAATAGTGGTTACTTGGCACCATAGCTCAGTTGGCAGAGCGACCGGGACGTAGACCAGGATGTCGCGGGTTCAAGTCCTGCTAGTGTCAAAATTTTCCTTTCCTTGATAAGTAGATTAATCCCCACATGAGGTTTCATGCACAACAAAGTCTAATTAGGTTGTAATATTATCAAACTTGCGGCACGATCGCCGGTCGCAAAATATACGCAGAAGGGCGGGGTGTTTGTATCGGATCTGGTCGAAGGTTGTGGTGTAATACAAAATTACCAGTTCCGGTTCTCCTAATTGTAATCCCGAGGCAGTATCTGCCCACACTACACCTGTTTCGAGGAGGAATCGTATATATTGTTTTATTAAATACGACTACACGAGTCTCATTATTATAGTAATATGTTTATTGTCGTTTGTACCTTTGTTGTTACAGTTCTATCTGTGTACACATTTCTGTAATATTATATCATTCTATGAGAGATTTGGAAACTGTTTTGCTTTTGTCTATAAATAAGATATGTCTTTATTGTACTAGATGGTTAAAGGGGTCTTTCATTGAACCAGTAAAAGGGACCTCTCTGAAATATTTGTAGATCTTTCAATGTTTGTTGAGAGTATGTTGTATTGTTATATAACAAGATAAATTTGCTAGGGATTTCTTTGATTTCACTAGCTGAAGTGTTTGAAGACATTTCGGGTCACTGAAATTGTGAAGATAATATAAACGCGTCTGCTACTCTGTGTTCAATATGAAAACTTTAATAATCAGCATTTCAGTTGACCTATGCTTAAAATTTGTATTCATACGAATACTAAGGAGCAATTCATCTGTCGTCTGTCGAATGTCCAGACAAAGAGTGGGTAGTGTAATCTTCAAGCCTAATATCAAAAACATTTTAGGACTAAATGGGCGTATCGTGTTAGGTTTTGCACTGCAAGGTATTTTATATGTCTTAGTGAAAAATAAGTTAGGCTAAAATTTTTAATACAAATCCAAACGAAACGGAGCGGAGCAAGAAGTTTTCAAATCTTTTATTATAAAACAAATACACAGATATTATGGTATACAAAACATATAACACTCTACATTCTCTATTTTAGCGGCCAAACATTACATATTAACAAGGTCTAGAACTCAATATTTCAAGGAAAGGGCTATGACACCTACAAATACACATACAACAACACGTAGAAAGGGAAATCTTAGCCCTTGATTGGGAAAAACAATTACACGTTCGCTATCAAGTATTTGCCTTTGGCACACATATTAACTTCCAATCAAGTTAAGCTGGGATATGCTAACACTATTGATCTCAGCTGTCCTAGTTGGAACAAAGATTATTTTTTGGATCAGTAACACTGTTTAGTTATTCCATAATGATTTTATTATTACATAACATACATATACTAACGGCTATAAATCCCTACAAAAAAATCCATAAAAAAAGGCAGGCGTCCGAAGTATGAATTATAAAAGAGCATGTATGAAAAGATTGATGGATGTAGACGAAGCAAGAGGAGTTTGCCAGGATGATCGTACGAAGTGGCGATCGATAGTCTCTGCCTACCCCAATGGGAATTAACGGCGTGAGTATATGTATGTATGTATGTATAAATCCCTAGAAGGGAGAGCAAGAGCTAAGGACTTAGCAATTCCTCAGGCGCTTTTGGAAGTTAAGTGGGGAAAAGATGGTAAAATAAAGGTCTCCTACGTACACACACACAGCTCTTTCTTTTATTCTTAATCTGTAATTATAGTGTTTTGTAAGTATATCGTTCATTTTTTGTAGGTTGTAGGCTTTGAACGTACTCGTATCTTCCGGCTTATCTCAGTTTATGCAATTTCACTGGTAGATAGCTATAACTGTAAGGAGTAAATTAGGTAAAACACTATCAAAATGTGACTGATGGTAATTTAAATTAAATTCATTCAAGTATTTTTGGTACAAAAAAACACTCATTGGTTGCTTGTACGAAATATCTCTTCACAGCAACAATTGCAAACTCTGAAAAATCATGATTACCATTACAATATGTAAATAGGTATGATTCGAATATTTTTTTACGTATGTACCACGTACATACATTATATATTTGTCAAATAAAAGCAACTTTATTCTCGTTGTAATGATATATTTTTGTAAATCTGGCCGTCGATGAGGGTAGGGTCCAGCAAAAGAGAGCTTTTATACCTAGATAGAGATAGAACATACAACCGTTATGAAATATTTGCGAATGATGAAAATTCTGCTATTTCAAATATTATCAGTGAACATTTGAGTTGAGAAAATTTATTTGAGTACAATGACTGCACATAATATAATTTATAACTAGAGCTCCAAATACTCGGGGTGAATTTTACACTTTGCTAGTGACTGCAATATCTAAAACACATTCTTACATATCGATAATTAAACTGTCTTATGTACCCTTCAAGATACTCTTTGATAACAATAGTTAAATATATATGTTTTATAATATCATACATACATATACTCACGGTTATAAATAACGGGTAGCGGGAGCGTCAGAATTTGAAATTGCTCAGCTGCTATTGGAAGTTGAGTGAGGGAAAAGATTGTAAAATAAAGGTTCTTGGTGATAGGTCTCTTACTGCGACGCCCAAAAATCACCTAATAATCCCCAATACCCTTAGTCACCTCTTACGAACACCCACCTTTAATAATATATTAAGGGAAAAGTTAGCTCTTAAATTATAATACGTGCAAACATTATCAATTCGTAGTAAAAGTATTGTAGATATGTCGTGGCCATATCGTAGATTTGAACACATCGTGAAATGATCGATCATTTCATGAAATGGTCACATTTCATGATGTGGCCAACTTAATTTGACCAGATCATAAAATCGTCAGCGTTTCACGATTTTGTCATCTACGCTTGGCCAGATCGTAGAAATAGGGTAACCTATGAAATGCGATCCAAACTGTACCGTTTTTTAACATATTGCTCAGTTTTTTTGTAATTAGCAAAGTATTCGAGAACCTTTTCGTCGAAAACTCTTTTGTCATTACGTCTTTCTCGCTTAATAACGATAATTATTAACTTTTTTACTGCGAGAAATAACACTTTTGTCAGCGGCCGCCATCTTCACTCATAAACAAAGTGTTTTCAGCACCTCTACCGGTAATTAATGTAACTATTTTACGATATGACCAAATTATCTTAACCATTTCATGAAGAGGCCGCGCGTTTTTTGGCCATATCGAGAAACGATTTCTTATCATTGATCTGCCCAAACCACATCACGGTGTGGCCAATAAACAGTTGAACATTTCATGAAATACGACCATTTCATGAAATGATCGATCATTTCATGATGTGTTCAAATTTACGATATGGCCACGACAGATACACACATACATATACTCAGGGCTATAAATGCCTACAAGAGGAGAAGTTGAGAATATACACATAATTCTTATTATTATTATTCATACTCAATTATTTTTAAAACTATTTATTAAGGAAAAATAAAACTTATGGCGACATTTCAGCAGCTCGATAACCTGTTACATACCTTGGTATTTCTAGAAATTGTCTACAACTATACTTTTAAAAACCTATCTATTTCTGAAGTTTTTTTTCAAAAGTATAGAACATCGAAATTGTGTCGATAAAACACAGAATGCAGTACGTATAAAACTAAGATGTGACTAGTCCCAGCCCTAGTTATGAACACTAGTCTGAATTCAGCTCACGGTATCGGAAAAGTAAATACGTCTGTTATGATAATTTTGCTCAATTTCCTTTTAAATTTATACTTTCTAATGGCTTCCCGAAAGAGTTGGAATCTATAGATTTGTTTGTACGTAAAAGTTGTTGAATCAGTGTCCCTATTTATTTGTAAAATGTATCTTAACTCACACTAACCGTTTACTTCATATATCCCCGAAGGGTTGGCAGAGATACATGTACTTTTAGACATCTTGGTCGCCTGGTGATCAGATTATCCAAGTATTACTTGGACGGTGTATTCACGTGATAAAGGGCTAATTGCCTTTTGTACAAGCACACTGCAACATGACTAAATATAGTGGATCCTTGCTGGTTTCTTAACGATGTTTTCCATTAGTATTTTCTAAGACGTTCACGATTGCACATTATAATTAAAACGACTATTGACTTTCGGATATTTCAATCGCGTGTTATTTAAAAAACCATGTGATACACGCGACTAAAATATCCGAAAGTCAATAGTTGTTTCAATTATGATGTTTTCCATTAACGCTAAAAACCTTTAAAAAATGACCAAAATTACTTAATAAAAACTACATTTGTTTAGGCTCGACTCAGGATTTAACCTCGCGTCTCCTGCATGGTTGTTTTGTTGTATGTTAAATATAATGATGACAACAACTAACTAAACATACATATACTTATGTATATAAATCTTAAAAGGGGTAACCAGAGCTTAATAAGAAATTCTTTAGCCACTTTTTGAAGTAGAGTGGAGAAAAGATGGTAATAATAAATAAGTGTTTGTGATGTGATGGGTCTGCAACCACAAAGTTAGGCATAACGTAACATTATTTGATTTCCCCTATACTAACAACATTTATGATTGAATCATATTTTACATTTTGCATCTGACGATTAACTTACAATTTTTCTTTGAAAAAATATCGAACTTAATTTAATAGATGAATCTACTATAATATTGAACAACTTATTTTCGCTAATGACGTTGCACTTTCAAATTAAAGCTTTTATATTAAATACTAGTGCCCAGCTACGCACGGGTAGCGGAGTTTTATAAATATCCGAGGCATTTTCAATCACTGCTCGCCCTTTGTGAAATTTAGCGCAATGATTACAACTTAAAGGACTCCTGAATAGTGTAGCTTTGAGATTGTGAAAGCGCTTTTATGAACGGTTCAGTATCTCCGAAAATAAGCCAGAGTTACAAACTTTGCATACATCACACATATACACACGTACTCCCGGCTATCTTCTATCCGCGCAACTGCTACACAAAATAATCCTTATAGCATGATTCAGTATTCACGTGCGACGACGGCGCGCTGGCTTATTTCATGTATAAGTTTGGTGTTTCCATACCGATTTCTATGATTCTTTTTTTATTTAATAGGTAATAATATAAGCTATTTCAAATTAGAGATAAAAGAGAGTATTGTAAACATAACAGTAAACAAATATAGTCAGAATGCTCCGAACTGCTAAGCTATCAGCAGTTACGCGTGTTATTGTTAGTCAACCATAAAAGATAGACTTATGCCGTTCAGCAATATTTTAATGACAATTTAATCTGGAATATTTCCATCATACATGATTTCAATGTAACTTTAACCATTAAGGCTGCACACGCGACGGAACCTTAAAAAATGGAGTAACTTTTCCCGTTTTCCCAAAATTTCCCAAAATTCCCCTTCACTATTTTGCTGAAAAGGATACCATAACCTGCCCAGGAGTATGAAGAATAATTGTGCCAAGTTTCGTTAAAATCCGTCGAGTAGTTTTTATTCCCATAAGGAACATACAAACCGACAGACAGACAGACAGACAGACAGAAAGACAGACAGACAGACAGACAGACAGACAAAAATTTTACTGATTGCATTTTTGGCATCAGTATCGATCACTAATCACCCCCTGATTGTTATTTTGAAAATATATTTAATGTACAGAATTGACCTCTCTACAGATTTATTATAAGTATAGATTAAATATATATCCTTTTTCAAATGTTATACCAACTGTACAAGATATATAATATAAAACAATATTACAAGAGACATAGATATACTAACTACATAATAATTTGTACCTACGTCATTGGCAATATAGATAATATTATTATTATTTATTTATCGGCTTAGAATAGCACTACCCCATTTCTTCCGGTGGGTGTACGTAAGAGGCGACTAATGGTATTGGGGCTTTTGAGGGATTTTTGGGCGATGCGGTTGGAGACCCATCACCAACAACCTTTATTTCACCATTCTTTCCCCACTCAACTTCCAAAAGTGGCTGAGGAATTTTAATTCCTTAGCTCTGGATACCCCTTCTAGGGATTTATAGCCGTAAGTATATGTACGTATGTATGTATGTATTTATTTATTAATCTTTATTAACATAAATGGTTACATTTAATTATTACAATGCCCTGCAAAACTGTTTTTTACAGTTTGTCTGCAGGTAGAGTTTCTTTAAATAAATTTTTATTTTGTGACATCTATGGTAGTATGGCTAAGCAAACGTGCACTGCTCACTCAGCCACAAATTATAACATTTACAAATAATACCATGCATACTATCGTGCAGAAGATGAGGGCTCAAATCCCGGATCAGGCCTATACCAATTTGTCTTTTCAAAAGACACATGTGTTAGGTAAATTAATCACGAGGAAACCCACATGGCGGAGTTGTACTTAGTCATACATATACATACATACATATACTCACGGCTATAAATCCCTTAACGGGGTAGCCAGAGCTTTGGAATGATAAATTCCTCAGCCACTTTTGGAAGTTGATTGGGGAAAAGATGATAATAATCGTTTTTGGTGATGGGTCTACAACCACATCGTCCAAAAATTACTTAAAAAGCCCCTACACCCTTAGTCGCCTCTTACGATCACCCACGGGTAGAAATGGGGTAGTGCTATTCTAAGCCGACACTACACGGCAACATGTGCGTACTTAGTCATGTGACAGTTTATTCGTAAAAAGCAGCGATAGGCCTGCCCCCTATCACGTAAGTAAAACGTAGGTACTCTGAACACGAAGTGAAAGTTTCACGTGATGTTCAGAAGTATTAGTACCTATGCCAACCCCTTCGGAAATACACGGCGTGAACGTTTGAGTTGAGTTGAGA
This sequence comes from Bedellia somnulentella, assembly GCA_963576735.1. Classification (NCBI taxonomy): domain Eukaryota; kingdom Metazoa; phylum Arthropoda; class Insecta; order Lepidoptera; family Bedelliidae; genus Bedellia; species Bedellia somnulentella. Next base: position 7,629,033 of record OY755176.1, read on the forward strand.
GTCATTTAATGTTAAAATATTGCTCCTTTGCCGAGTACCAACGCCCTAAGCATATACGACATATAATTTAAATCTTTTTGTTCATGAAAACCTCATGTGGGGATTATTACTAATAAATAAAGAATAAATTAAAGAAAGTATTTTTTTCCCGCCTGTGTCGAAATTTTTATTTCCTTTATTTATTCTTTATTTATTAATATACGACATATACATTGTGTCAAGATATTTAATATAGAGATTACATTGCCCCTACAGTTTAAAATTGGTGTGTCTCCCTTATATGTTACGTGATAACTGTGTTTCGTTAATTGCATTGTTGAACTGCTATTGTCTTTGAAATTGTAACCCAGATTCACCATATTAGTCACCATTGTTGCAAGCTAAGATAGGTTATCTTAAAGACGTGTAATTTTCTGTGCTATTTTGAGACCTAGATAATAGCTATTTTGATTATGTCTAGCAGAGACAGATTGTCAAAGGAATTTTAGTGCTTTTAAGGTATAAAAGTCTGGTCGTGTCTGGCTGGCTGTTTTTTTAAACTTATTATAGTTCACTTTTGAAATTTGACTGGTAAATTTATGCATCCTTAGAATAATGAATAACTGTTTCCTTTTTTTTATTTAAAGATACCTTTCTTTTTCTGGCTCATCCTTTTTTAAATACCGTTTAGGAAAACTCATTAATTTCTATATTATCAGTCATACACAACAAATAAAAATCTATTGATCTAAATTTAGAGAATGGTTGGAAATATCCATTGTTTATCTTGATAATACCTTTTTGCTCACGAAAAGCAAAAGAAATTAAGGAAGACATAAATTTAGTTTATTTTGTACATCAATAACATAAGTTTATTAAATATTTTTAAGCATCTCTAACACCTGGATACAAATTTGGCCGTGGGCCTTTGCAAGCAATTTGGAGTAAACACCAACTGTGCTTTATCTGACATGGTTTATTAATGAGAAAATAAGTAAGGCCCGAGGCTCAGCGAAATAGTTGTAGACTAACTTCAAGTGTTTATTTTTCTTTCTCTAGATAAGTTTTATCGAAAATGAAAAAAAATACTCGTATTGTCGTATATTATGTATACTTCATACATTTTATATGGACTTTAACAGTATACTTTCTCAAAGAAAGCAATAATATCATGATTGAGTAATGGAATGGGTAGGAGGTTAATAGGAACAAATATTAGTACTTTGGCAATAAATAGCTTTCAAAATGATAATTTTGAAACAATATGTTTCCGAAAAACCTTAATGGTGTATTGTATAATAACGAGGGTAAAGCGTCAAGCTTCGCTTACATCCATCAATCTTTTCATAAATACTCTTTTATTCTTCATACTTCGGACGCCTGCCTTTTAAGCAAACTCTTAATTTGGTCCAAGTGTGTTCTCCGTGGTCGTCCTCTACTATAAATACTACTTGTTAAACACAATAAGGGTTTCTTTTCGCCATTTAAGCTAGGAAACCTTAAAGAGGGTAAACGTCAAGTTTCGTTTACATCCATCAATCTTTTCATACATACTCTTTTATTCTTCATACTTCGGACGCCTGCCTTTTAAGCAAACTCTCAATTTGGTCCAAGTGTGTTCTCCGTGGTCGTCCTCTACTATAAATACTACTTGTAAAACACAATAAGGGTTTCTTTTCGCCATTTAAGCTAGGAAACCTTAAAGAGGGTAAACGTCAAGCTTCGTTTACATCCATCAATCTTTTCATACATACTCTTTTATTCTTCATACTTCGGACGCCTGCCTTTTAAGCAAACTCTCAATTTGGTCCAAGTGTGTTCTCCGTGATCGTCCTCTACTAACATTACCATCTACACCAACTCTATAGATTTCTTTTACCAATTTCCTATCATCCATCCTCTCAATGTGCCCGAACCATCACAACATTCGTTTTTCTATCTTTCTTGCAATATCAGCTTTCACACCACACTTTTCATGAATAATACTATTCCTTACTCGATCACATAACCTAACATTACACATTTTTCTGAAGGACCTCATCTCTACTGCATTCACTCTGCTCTCATGCTTCTTCCGCCATACCGAACATTCGCTTCCATACATAAGCGTAGGAACAAGACCAACATCATGCACAACCAACCGGGCCTTTTCAGACATTCAGGATTGACTGGTAATTAGGCTATTCATTGCTCCATTGGCCGCATTAACCTTTTTCACTTCTTCATCACATTTTCCATCCCTTGTAAAGTATTATTTTGCCCATATAGTTTCACTTCTATTATTATCAAGACCTTTTCACATTTTCTAGCTAAAGAAATCTTGGCATTAATACCATTGATGTGTCATCAATCAAAGTACACTCGACAGATTCAGGATAATACGTTTGTCTTAGTATTGTGACCTTAAATATTTGCTAAAAGTGATTAATGGATGTAACGATTAGATTTTTTTTCTGTATTTTTTCTAGAATAGTTTCTTCTCTTATATAACTATAGTATTGTTGTGTGGACTTGTGGGTAGTTTGTGGTAGCATCATCGTCTCCTAACAGAAATTAGTTATTAAAATACTTATATGGGCAGTTTTTAAGTTTAATAGTTTAATTTGAATAGTATTTATATTGATTCAGTGCTGGAAGTGTTTTCACGAAGTTTCAGAGGGAATTATCTCTCTGGTGATGAAATTGTAAAGTGATTCTACATAAGACGATCTATCGTTATAATAAAAGTGAGAACCTATCAGGATTGATATTAATCAAGTTTGTGCTGAGTAAGTTTTTGGAAGCTAACTAATAAGTTCCAAAATAGAGAAATAGAAAACGTTTATATTAAAATTATATTAAAATATATATTAAATCATAAAATTAAAGATATTCTGAGAAGAGGCTCCATCTTACGACCGATAGTAACAACAGTTAAAACATAATCAATGTAATAATAGATCACTTCATAGTTACAACTACTCGTCAACAGAGGTCGCTGAACAAAACCAAACTTTGTTAATAGAGGGCGCTAATAGAATCATTGATTAAATACCTAAAATTAAACCAGGCACTAACTATATACTCCAAAAATTGAAGAGCTAAAAATAATATTAAAACAAATACAATTGGACATTTCTGAACAAAAAGAAAAAATAAAAAACATGGAAGAAAACATTAAACGAGCCATAAATGATAACATAAATAGCAAATTTACACTCCTAGAAAATAAAAACAAAAAATTAGAAAGTATAGTAGAAGTCCAAGAAAAGCGCCTGAATAACCTAGACAGACATATAAGAAGGAAAAATTTAATTTTCTTTGGAATTGAAGAGAATTACCAATCTTACCGAAGTCTAGAACAAAGGGTGATTGAAATTATTAAAAGTGAGATAAAGATTGATTGTGAAGATCACAATATAGATACAATCCGGAGAATAGGCACCAGAAAAGGCACAATAAGACCTGTAGCAGTAACCTTTACTACCATGGGGAAAAAAATTGAGATAATGAAAAATAAGAAGAAACTGGAAAATTCTACTTACTATATAAAGGAAGATTTCCCACCCCAAGTTTTAGAAAAAAGAAAAGAATTGCGTGAAGAACTGAAAAAGGAGATAGAGAAGGGTAACAATGCCGTACTTAAATATGATAAAATAGTAATACTGAATGTTAAAAATGTTGACCAACGACGAAACCCAAAACGAAATCTATCAATATCACCATCACAACAAACCACAGGAAAAGAAATCACAGAAAAACCACTCAAAAAGAAAAACAAGACCATTAAATCATTCTTAGTAACGCAAGATAAAGTTGACGTCAGCTATCAATCGGAAGGAGTCGATACTCAACATACTCAATAGCAAATAACTCAGAACCCACTACATATGAATCAATTAATACATAGAAATAATATAGAAACAAGAAATGAAAATATCAAGCAAGACAAAAAACTACACATAGAAAACCAAAGTAATAAGAATTTCTCTCCCAGTACGGTTGGTCCCCGCGGGAGTAATAGACCAAAACCCTTCATCCAAAATAGAAAAAAGCAAAACCATCTTGAAATATGCTCTCTTAATGTAAGGAGTTTGGTAGATGAGCACAGATCACACCTATTAAATAATGCGATAAATAAAATTAACTGGGACATCCTTGGGCTTTCGGAAGTAAAAAAGGATGGCTCTCAAATTATAGAAAAAGAAAACTATATTTTTATGTGGCATGGTGAGAAAAATGGAACGAATGGCATAGGATTTATGGTGAAAAAGAGTCTAAAAGAAAATATAATTGATTTTAAACCAATTTCCGATAGAGTTGCAAGATTAAGTCTCACAGTGGGAGACAAAAATAAGAGTGATGCGCTTAACCTAATCCAAGTTTATTTCCCCACAGGCAGAGCCCCTCTCGAAGAAATAGAGAAGACATATTTGGACCTAATGAGAGCCGTAGGGAACTGTAAAGATCCTATTATTTTTGGCGATTTTAATGCTAAAATCGGACAGCCATTAGCTGAAGACAAATGTGTAATGGGCCCGTGGGGATATGGCACCAGAAACGAAAGAGGCTCAAGGCTTATAGAATTTTTTAGGGAGAATCAGCTCTACATATGGAATTCTCACTTTAAAAAGAAGCCGAAACAGAGGTGGACTTGGAGATCTCCCGACAACGTAACCCGAAACGAGATAGATTTTTTCATCACCAAAAATAATAATAAAAGAGTGCAGAACTTGCAAGTTATTAATACCACTTATCTCAGCGATCACAAACTTTTAAGATGTAATTATTTAGTAAATGTAAAACCCATGAAAAATTCAAGAAAATCCTTTAATAATAAAAAGAAAAAAATATCAACACTACAAGCAGAATACTTAAAAATCATTTTCAAAAATGAACAACAAAGGACCAAGACAAATTATACCACTCCTCAAGAAATGTATGATGACATTATCTCTAAAATAACAAAATCACTTTCTTATTTGCCTAAAGATACCAAAACAACTTTAAAAGAAAACTATATTACAACAGATATCGAAAGCATGATTCAAGAGAGGATAGAGCTACAAAATAAAATGAATAAAACGAAAGAAGAGAGAAGTCGTCTAAGCAAACTCTACAAACAAATCAAAACTAAAATAAATAAGTCTATCAAAGAGCACAAATTAAAAATTATTGAAGAAAACTTAGATAAAAGAGGATCAATTAAGAATGCAAAATCACAATTACAAACATCCAGCCCGTGGATACCTGAACTATATAATAAAAAAGGCAAAATCTCTACCAACCGCATCGACCTATTAGATATAGCTTTCGACTATTACAAAAAGCTGTATGATTGCGAAAATGCTTCACCAAGTGATACTTCCGATATGAGAAATTCAATCACCGAAGATGACTCTACATTGCCATTTCTAGAGTGCGAAGTCAATAGGGTAATCTCTTATCTGTCTTCGATGAAAACCCCAGGAGAAGACGGTATAACAAATGAGATACTAAAAGCAATCAAAGAACCACTCACTCCTTTATTGACATTTTTATTCAACAACATATTACATGAGAGAAGTATACCATATCAATAGGAAACTGCGGTGATCTGCTTACTGTACAAAAAAGGTGATTCCAAAGATATCGGTAACTATAGACCAATAAGTATTCTACAGACGATATACAAACTTTTTACACAGCTGATTTTAAAACGCATTACGCCTTCACTTGATTTCAACCAGCCGAGAGAACAAGCAGGATTTAGAGCCAAGTATTCGACAACTGATCACATGTTTACGTTAACCCAGATCATTGAAAAATTCTCAGAATACAAAAAAAGGCTATATATTGGGTTTATAGACTACAAAAAGGCATTTGATTCCGCTCTTCATGATCCGATATGGACGGCTCTAAATGAACAGGGAGTGTCCAATGATTTTATACTTATATTGAAAGAAATATATAAAAAGAGCAAAGGTTTGGTCAAACTTGATAGAAAAAGTAAACCGTTCGATATCAAAAGAGGAGTAAGACAGGGTGACCCGATTTCACCAAAACTTTTTACGGCCTTACTAGAGCATATCTTTAGAAAACTCGAATGGGACTCTATCGGCTTAAATATCAATGGAGAAAGGCTAAATAATTTAAGATTTGCTGATGATATCGTTCTACTAAGCGAAAACCATAGCGAGCTACAGTTTATGCTTCACACCCTTGATGAAAAGAGTAAAGAATGCGGACTTGAGATGAACCCAGAAAAAACATGTATACTAACAAACGGTGAACACATAGAAACAGTTGTTCAAGGTAAAGAAATTAAATATGTGAACGAGTATATATACCTCGGGCAAAAGATCACAATGACAAACTGGGCACTAGAAGAGGTTGAAAGAAGAATAGCTAGGGCGTGGAACAAATATTGGTCATTGAAAGATATATTCAAATCACGTATACCACTTAAATTAAAAAAGAAAGCTTACGATACAATAGTCCTGCCTACTCTACTCTACGGATGCCAAACTTGGCCTCTCACAAAGACGATAACTAATAAGCTAAAAGTTTTTCAACGGTCAACGGAAAGGAGCATGTTAGGGTTGAAGCTAAGCGACAGAGTTAGAGCCACAGAATTAAGGCAAAAAACAAAGCTTATCGACGTTGTAGAGATGGCGTGCAGTCTTAAATGCAGATGGGCAGGTCACGTGACACGTGCTAGCGATGGGCGCTGGAGCGAGAGGGTGCTGCACTGGCAGGTCCGAGACGCGAGGAGGCGGCGGGGCCGCCCGCGGCGGCGCTGGGTGGACGACATCGTGCAGCTGGCCGGCGGCGTTTGGACGCGCCTCGCTGCTGACAGACACTGCTGGAAACGGATGGAGGAGGCCTACGTCCAACAATGGACGTCCCAAACATAGGATTGTATAATTTTATATCAATTGTAACATGCTTTGCTAATTGATTGGTGGGTTCATTTATAATAATTAATCTTGTATGTACTAACTATTCAATAACAATTAATAAAAATAAATAAAAAAATAAAATAAAATAGAAATAGCATGAATTTAAAACCTACCTTAAATATAATCTTGTATAACAATCTAAACATAGATGTAAGTTAAATTTTGTCATTAATTGTTACACTAATTTTATAATGTCAATGTTATAAATCTTTATAAATTTGGGAAATAAAGGCTTTATTATATTATTATTCGGAATACCTTTAGTTCCTCGCCTCTCCCATGGCCGAAACAGAAAATTAAAATTTTAAATGGGAGAGGCGGTACTCCCCGACAAGAGCACAGTCGGTCGGGGTTAGGGAGTCAGGCTCAAGAACCGACGGACGATCCGAGCCGTATCGAGCAGCACCGCTTTCTGCATCTGTGCTGGAACCGACACGCCACAGAAATCCAACCGCCTCAAGTTGGTCGCGAGGCTGGTTGGAATTAACCCGTTCGCGGACAAAACAATTGGGATTATTTCTGTCGAAGTCACACCCCACATGTCGGTGATCTCGTGAGCCAGATCGAGATATTTCCGACGCTTCTCGGTGTCGGCTTTCACGAGACCCTCGTCATGAGGGATAGTGACATCCACTAGAAATACCCTCGACTGCGACCGATCCCATACCACGATATCAGGCTTATTCGCTAGAATAGTCCTGTCCGTGATAACGGATCGGTCCCAATAGATTTTGGCACGGTCGTTTTCTAGGATTGGCTCCGGCAGATACTTGTAATACGGCAGCCTCTGTTGCAAGAGTCCGTATTTTAGAGCGAGCTCCTGATGCAGGATTTTGGCTGCTTGGTTGTGTCTGTGCAAGTACTCAGTGTTAGCAAGAGCCGAACAACCGGAAATAACATGCCTAAGTGACTCTCCGGGACGGCTACATGCTCGACAGATGTCTGTGGTACCGTCCTTTAGGATGTATTTCCGATAGTTCCGCGTCTTGATAACCTGGTCTTGTATTGCACAGACAAAACCTTCGGTCGACATGCCCAGATACCGGTATGTTTCAGCCTCGGAGAGTGCCCTCAAATGATTGGTGCCGACATCGACACCATCAGAGTGCACGACATGCCCCTTCTCAACATGGATGACCGCACACTTATCGACCCCGAGCTCCATCTTGACGGAACCACTGAAATCGTTAGTGATCGTCAGTAGCTCCGCCAATCTGTCAGCCGTGGGGGCGTAAAGCTTCAGGTCATCCATGTAAAGGAGATAAGGCAAGCGTGGTCCGCCTCTCCGAAACTGAAAGCCCGTCCCCGAATTCTCCAAGAGTGTACTTAGAGGATTCAGGGCCAAGCAAAACCAAACTGGACTCAGGCAATCGCCCTGGAAAATCCCTCGCCTTATATCAATTTGGTCATCCGCATCCGTCATCCGCTGACCGTCTAAACTCAGGATCGTCCTCCAGCACCCCATACATTGCCCGAGGAAGTGTCGAACTGCACTATCAATTTTGTACAGCTCGAGGACCCTCATGAGCCATGTATGAGGTACCGAATCAAACGCCTTCCTGTAGTCTATCCAGCCAGCGGAGAAGTTCCGACGGTTGCGTTTGACCAGTTGGCCTACGACCGCGTCGATGAGGAGCAGCTCCTTGCTACCGCGACTACCGCCCCTACATCCGTTCTGAGCTCCAGATATCACATTGTTATCAACAATGTGTTGAGTAATCTTGGAGCTCAGAACGGATGTCAAGGTCTTGTAAATTGTACAAAGACAAGTAATGGGGCGGTATTGTGATGTATCCGCGGTAGCATCGCTCTTTGGAGCTAAATGAGTGACCCCAGTAGTTAAGAAGTTCGGGAGCGTCCCACTCTGGAGGGCGCTTTGGAACTGACAGGCGAGAGTAGCGTGACAGCGCGTGAACCCCTTCAACCAGTAATGGTGCAATCCGTCCGGCCCCGGACTTTTCCAGTTCGGAGCCTTACGGATCGCAGCCACCACATCCTCCTCGGATATGTTGACGGGGTTTATGGGCGCTATGGGCTCGCACGCTCCCTCGACCGCCTCGAACCATCGGCCCTCTTCGTGATCAACAGGCAGCGACCAAAAAGCCCACGCCAAAAGGCTACTACATCGGCTTTTTCCGGTCGCTGACCTGTCGTAACCACGTCGGGACGCTCCAAAGTTCTGTAGAACTTCTTCTGGTCACTCATGAAGAGACGATTCTGTTGGTACCTCTTTACCCTTTCAGAATATCGCCTAATTCGCTTACCCCAAGCAGCGATCTTCTGCTTCAGATCATCGATGCGCTCCACCAGTCTACAGGCAAACTCTGGTGAGTTGTCAAAGACATTCTCACCAGGGAATGCCTCCCTGACGAAGCGCACCACCCTCGGCCTATTGTTGCCTGATCTGAAGCTGGTCAGTTTGCCGATGAGGACCCTGGCCCTTGTGATACGGCTTTCAATCCGCCTCATCCAGGCTGGTCTAGTTCTAGTCCTGGGACTAGTACTGCCAGCCTGGCGGGAGCCACCAGCTCTTGTTGGCGGCATCCTGACGCCCACAATTTGACAAACTGTCATTGCGGCGCCAAAGAGAATTGAACCCGTATCCCAAAGGTCCATGCTGCTCTCTAAAAATGAGGGCAGCATGTTATTGACGGCCTCAACGACATCCCGAACCTTGATGCTGAGAGGAACTCGGGGCAGCCTTGGCCTCCTTTCGAGAGGCACTTGGCGATATTCCAGGATCGTCTCTTCGAGTGCGCTCCTCACCAAATCCAAATCCAGGGAGACTGTTCCCCAATCGCTTTCCGCACCACCCACATCCGGCAGGTTAGCAATTGGCTCCCTCCGTACTTCCCGTTCAAGGACTGGAGGGAGAACCTGCAAAGGTGGCTCTTCGTCTAGCGGGGGAACAGTCTCGCGTCGCAATTGTTCGAGTTCGGTAGTGCTAAAAAGTTCTGAGCGCTGTATGTACCGAACTCGATCCGCCAGGTTTTGTTCTGTGACGGTCAAATTGGGCTCCAGCCACAGAAATTCGCGGTACATTGCTGCCCGATAACCCGTCTGTCCAGTTCTTGAACCCGAGGCCCTAATATAGGCCCGCATGGCATTCCTGTTCATTTCGACCGTCCATGCCATGCGGCGCCTTGTTCCACTAGCGGCGGGCACCGACTGCTGGGACTGAGTTGCCCCAGTCCCAACCGATGCCAAGCCATCTGGTGGCTGAGGTGGTCGCGCAGACCGGCCAGGTGGTCGGGCCGGTCCGCGGCGGCTGGGGGACCGCATGCTGCCACGTCCAGCCCCAGCTCCAGACGTGCCCCTTCGATCACCCAAGGGAAGCGGCCCTATACGCTCATCGTTTCTATTTCGTTCCATTTTACGATGAGCGAAGATTCACCCGGGGTTTCACTCACTTGCCCCGGGGAGACCGTTGTCACCCTATTCAGCGCTGGGACCAGTTTGTAGACACGGTCAACACCTACAAACTCAAGCGCAGACTATTTGCAAAGCCGGAATGGCAAACATATCATCCTGCCATTCCAACAATGAGCGGTGGGGTCGTCACATCCCTACGCCATATTATTATTATTATTATTTTGGGAACATCCTTTAGTTTCTCGCCTCTCCCATGGCCGAAACAGAAAATTAGAATTTTAAATGGGAGAGGCGGTACTCCCCGACAAGAGCACAGTCGGTCGGGGTCAGGGAGTCAAGTTCAAGAACCGACGGACGATCCGAGCCGTATCGAGCAGCACCGCTTTCTGCATCTGTGCTGGAACCGACACGCCACAGAAATCCAACCGCCTCAAGTTGGTCGCGAGGCTGGTTGGAATTAACCCGTTCGCGGACAAAACAATTGGGATTATTTCTGTCGAAGTCACACCCCACATGTCGGTGATCTCGTGAGCCAGATCGAGATATTTCCGACGCTTCTCGGTGTCGGCTTTCACGAGACCCTCGTCATGAGGGATAGTGACATCCACTAGAAATACCCTCGACTGCGACCGATCCCATACCACGATATCAGGCTTATTCGCTAGAATAGTCCTGTCCGTGATAACGGATCGGTCCCAATAGATTTTGGCACGGTCGTTTTCTAGGATTGGCTCCGGCAGATACTTGTAAAACGGCAGCCTCTGTTGCAGGAGTCCGTATTTCAGAGCGAGCTCCTGATGCAGGATTTTATTATTATTATTATTATTATTGCTTTAAATAGGAGCAGCTTAGAAAGATTTTAATGTTACCAAAAAGCAATATTACTATTATGTCTTTTTAAGATATTATAGCGTTTTTTAAATTTAATTTATAGATTATTTTGCTATAGACGCTGGTGCCGTGTGGTCGCGGAGTCTGTCCGTGGTGTGCCATCGGGCAATCATATCACGTAAGTGGTTTAAAGGCATTCGTTTGTTAAAAGGCAACGCGAGAGCTTAAAAAGTGTATTACTTTGATATAGTTTTATGGAATGAGTTAATCCGCTTTATATTAGAAACAGGAAATTCAAAGCAATACTCCTCCAATAAGGCTTAAGCAAACACGTTCTAAAATTTGTGTACTAGCAAACTTTCGGGGACCAACGTAAAACGAACCAACTTTGCATCTGAATTAGACTCAACAAAACTTTAATACGGAGTTCTGCGCTTCTCAAGTGAGTCAATCAGGAAAGCCGGAGTAATTTAACTGCATTTAAAATATATCTACTTAAGTTTACGATTTGTCAAAATTGGCAGATGATTGGTGTAGTAATTAGCGTCAAATATATTTTAAAAATCTACTAATGCGTTATTAAAAGATTACACAATTCTCTTTTAAGGGATTTTTGGGCGATGTGGTTGGAGACCCATCACCGAAAACCTTTATTTTACCATCTTTTCCCCACTAAAATTTCCAAACGTGGCTGAGGAATTTCCAATTCCTTAGCTCTGGCTACCCCTTCTAGGGATTTATAGCCGTGAGCATACGTATGTATGTATGTACACAATTCTCAAACTATAACATATCGAAAAGTTCATCCTTGATGGCTCAGTGGGAAGACCACTGCACCGCCGCAAATATAAATCATCAGACGGGGCCACCCCAATATTTCTTTTCTTAAGTGATATGGTTATGTTATTTTTATAAGTAGTTTATCAAGGTTGTTGATAGTAATTGCTACAGAAAACATCGTGAGGAAACCTAAATGGTTGAGTTGTACTTAGTCGTGTAAGAATATATTCCTGCAATGCGCCGAAAAGCCCTATTAAGGCGTGAATGCACAAAAAATCAGTAAATTAACACATGATTATATTTTCGTAAAAACAGTACAGACCTACTTTCTAAGTAATAAGCGGTAAGCATAACCGCTTATTACCAAAACTGTGACGATTTCTTTATCATTGCTCTAGTACAAAAAACATGTCCTAAATGAAACATTTTTTTCGGGGATGTCCGTTAATAATTGAGCCATTAATTAACTAATAAATACCGTAAATGATCAACTTAAACATGAAAATCCCTCTTCTCTGCTCCTCTAAAGCTTATCAAAATATTTAAGCTTAGAACTTATGTCTCCTCAGTCTGTACCACTGTCGCCATAACTTTCATTTGGTTCCACAAAATAAATTAGATTTGGTTTGTGTTTTACTTTAAGGCACTATGTTTGGTTGGATAACTATTTATATAGTTTATAATTTGTTAGTGAATAAAGAAAGCGATTAAATAACTGCACAGATATTACATAAGAAAAAAACACAGTTTCTACAAGAACGAAACACGAAAATTAAATATATCAAGATAATCCCTATATAAGAGGGGTTGGCAGAGGTACTGATACTTCTGAACTTAACCTGATGTGGTCACCTGGTGTTCAGAGTACCCACGTTTTGCATGGACAGTGTACAGTACAAACGTGATAAGGGGCAGGCCTATCGCCGTTACTTTACTTACTTGTTTTATAATGTAATAACATCCCCAAAATCAGTAATTCACTTATAATTATGTGAGAATCACAAACTTGACTGATAACAAGAAATTATTCTTAAGACCTATTAATCAAAGTTCGTGGTTTCGATAACTGGCACATACATTCGGAAAGCCATATTCAGTAAAGTTCACTTTTGCAAAATACAGAACTTTGTAGACGTATGGATAATTTATAATGTGCTTCAAACGCTGAATTTCCCATTAATATTAGAGATAACCCGTTTACGCTAAGTTTGTCAAAGCGGGAATGCTCACCGATACTGACATCAGGCTGATAATGTGACGTCATTCAAACTGAAGTGAGTCGTTTATTAGGGAAGATTAGTCTGCTGTTCCGGGAAGGCGGTTTGCCAACAAATTCAGGTGACTTAGGGTTTTCGACCTTTCACAGTGTCAGTTGGGCAATGTGGCTGGCTATTCATCACCAACTTATCCCTTATTTTGTAATAGTTAAATCTTTCTTTTCTAAAATTGTATAAATATCTTTTTTTAGGGATCCGTACTAAGAACTCATTTATTGACCTGCCCCTTTTGAGCTGTTACCAGATCACCTATCTAAGAACTTGTATCAATTGATGGTTAAACCACCAAAACCGAAGTTTTTGAGAACAAATTATACGGCAATATTGAATTATTCCTAAACAAAACTGTAGCGCCCCCTGGGAAGTGGTTATCTTGAAACATTTCTGAGCCGTGTAGTGTCGGCTTAGAATAACACTACCCCATTTCTACCCGTGGGTAGTCGTAAAAGGCGACTAAGGGTATAGGGGCTTTTGGAGTAATTTTTGGGCGATGTGGTTGGAGACTCGTCACCAACAATTATTTATTATTACGATCTTTTCCCCACTCAACTTCCAAAAGTGGCTTAGGAGTTTCTCATTCCATAGCTCTGGCTACCCCGTTAAGGGATTTATAGCCGTGAGTATATGTATGTATGTATGTTTTCTTAGAATATGCTGCGGTAAAATCAAACGCATCACTAAAACTGCATAAAAATTTGATCAATTATTTTGGATCTAAATAATTAATGGTGAAAAGAATGAATTTTACAATTACAACCTCTAAACTCAAACGTTCACACCGTAAATCTCCGAAGGGGCTGGCAGAGGTACTAATGCATCTAAACATCATGTAACATTGTCACCTGGTGTTCAGAGTACCCACGTTTTGCTAGTACAACCTCTCACAACAAATGCGAATTCTATCTCTGTTCGAATTACCAAAAATGTACAAACACTTGAATGTATCTAAATATTCGTGTGGTTTTATAGGTTACAAGCAGGTCGCACAAGTTTTATATTATTTTTAAATTACATGCAGATATAAAATTTATCTTTATCAAATACCTCCTATCTAAATAACATTTGATTATTAATGAAACATTTATTTTAAAAAAGTACTTCAACGTAGCACTATTTTTTCGACTGTAGTATTTACTATCATGGTTTATTTGAACAGATGCGGTGATACAAAGAAGTTGACTGAGGGCGGCATTCGTCAACATAATATGAAGCACTTATTTTTGCTACTACCGGTTGTGGCAGTCACGGCTCTTTATAAGGAGGTTAGTTGATATTTATTATTTGAAGTGTTAGTGCTGTATTATGTCGGTTCCAATGGCAGAAACCAATTTCTTTCCAAAAATGCCGTATGGGGTGACGGAAATGAGGCCTGAAATGATTTTTGCCCTTATTTGCTATCGGTTTTGATACAAAAATTCCTAGTGACTGATGTTTTATTTATTCATTTATTTTAGAATTATTGATTATAATTTATCAATGGCTAAAACATTTACGCCTAATATTCGGTGCATCAAGACGTTTAAACTGTTACTTCTTTAAACTTTGATTATTCCATTAGGTTACTTATTTTGGTAAAAAAGTGAAGTGACTTGGATTTTTTGAAACCACAGCCATGAGTTTAATGTTTTTTGACATGAATTCCTCATGTGGGGATTATTACTCATAAATAAAAGATGTTATTAAAGGAAAGAAAAATTTCGACACTGGCGGGGTTCGAACCCGCAACTTTTTCTTTCCTTTAATAACATCTTTTATTTATGAGTAATAATCCCCACATGAGGAATTCATGTCAAAAAACATTAAATTATGTGATAGTTAGGCGTTTCCAACATTTGCATTCTATCTGAAAAGGTAGACAAGTGGCCGTCCGAATTAGTTAAAAATTCGGAGGTAGGAAACGCAAACACTACTTGAACGTGTAAAAAAGAAACAAAGGATAGAGAAATTTCGCGCTGGATGCCAACTGACACTGTAGCTCAGTTGGCAGAGCGACGGGGGCGTATACCCGAAGGTCGCGGGTTCGAACCCCGCCAGTGTCGAAATTTTTCTTTCCTTTAATAACATCTTTTATTCACAGCCATGAGTTTAGTATGTTGATAAAAGATATCAAAAAAAAAACAAGTGAAGTATTTATAATGATTTTTTTGTAGTGTATTGAGTTTGTTTTCACTCTAATATTCAAATTAAAATGATTGATAAAACTGTGTAATGTCTGCTTAGAATAGCACTACCCCATTTATTCCGGTGGGTGTACGTAAGAGGCGACTAACGGTATTGGGGCATTTAATGGATTTTTGGGCGATGCGGTTGGAGACTCATCACCGACAACTTTTATTTTACCATCTTTTGCCCATACAACTTTCCAAAAGTGAGGAGTTTCTAATTCCTTAGCTCTCGCTACCCCATCTAGGGATTTATTGCCGTGAGTATATTTATGTATGTATGTATGTATATTGAGTTATCCCTTTCACCAAAGTTGTCTTGGGTTTTTCTAAGCTCTGCCTTCACTATTTTTGGATAACACTGTGAGTATGGCTTGGTACGTAGTTAAATGATTCACGTTGTTAGCAACTACGTTATTTAATGATTTTATGGGAGCTTTTCATAAAACTGACATGGAACTGCTATTAATTTGATTGAAAGACGAAAAACCACAGTAAAATTAGTGGGCGTTATTTGTGACTCTTTATAATGGTTTCTATTGGTACTGCGTTATTGTTTCAAAGAATTACTATACGTATTATCATTATACGTTTCGTAAATGTATTTGCTTTAAGAATTATTTAACATATACGTACACGCACAGTTATATGCACGGCTTCAACCCAATAAGGGTCAAAAAATGACTCATTTGACAACAACGTGTGTTGTATTAATATATCACTACGGTCTACCACATTTTGTATGAATTATCAGACCGCTTATAATTTCTCTCATGTGATACTTGCTCTCACATGCCTCACGGATTTACACTTATGTTTCTTTGCATGAAAGGTGGTTTGTACTTTGTCTTGTCTAGGCATGTGAAAGCAAGTATGATATGTGAGAAATAATGTACGAACTGATTATTCAAACAAATGTATTACTCAGTTCTAAAAGAAAAAAATACTATTATACGTTCTCTATTAGTAGATGTAGTTACGGAGTACGGTAAGTAATATGGTAGGTAAGAGATATTTTAAGGTATAAATATTGATTTTATACAGTTAATTTGATTTTAAATGAATCTTTGTATTCGTTATGTCTTGTTAGAGAAAAAGTTAAATAAAGCCACAATAGAAAGATTTTTTTAACTAAACAGATAAGTAAAACCATTCATACTATGATACCATGTACATAAACTATTACAACATTCTAAAAGAAAATAGTTTCATTAAATAAAGACAGGGTCAAACTACAAAAAATAACAGAACGAAAAAAGATAAATTGCATTTTCCCAACGTGAAAAGCATTCCTATAAAACGGCAGCATCAACTGCATGCAGTAACCGACAGACTACGATCGTTTATATGAAAAACCATCTACTCCTGTGATTGCAACGTCACACAATAGATTTGAAAAATGATTTGGAGCGAAGCCAAATTGAAGTATGGCTGACGGATGAATAGGTGCTGCCTATTGTACTTGATGGTAGAGCCCCGTCGACACAAAGTCCACAGAAACGCTTAATCTCTATGTCATTGCAATAAGAGTGAAATTTTGAAGATAATTTCTAGATTTCAAGGACATTGTACGCTTAGTTGACCCAGTTACCCAATCTCGGAAAAGTGAACGCGTGCTGTATTTATGACACTGTAAAGCCCAACCCGCTTACTATTTACTCTTTCATTTAAAACGTCCTTAATCGACTGTCTATTGTTTCAGATTATAATCGAACCGACAATTCGGGACACGAAGTTGGGCAATATGAATACATTAGAAGAAAGCTATTTGAAATTCCATAACCACAAAGGTAAATTGCTGTATAGTTTCTGCATAGAATAGCTCTACGCCATTACTTCCAGCGGGTGCCGTATGAGGGGAGTAAGTTATTAAAGTGTTTATTGGAAAGCGTATGAGTGTACGGGAATTTTGAAGTAGTTGTTGAGCGATGCGACTAGAGACCAATCTCCAATTAAACTATATTTTTTATTTACTTCTCCCCAAAATACTTCAAGAGTGGCTGAGGAATAACCAATTTCTTAAATTTCGGCTACATCATTTTGGAATTTAAAGCCGTGAGTAAAGTATGTAAACAGGTAAATCAATGTATAAAGATAGAAAAACACATTTTCCACAATCGCTTACAGCCCCGAAAAAACCTCACAAATGACATCTCTTAGAAGGACAAGGAATAATGTAGGAAAGATGATTGATTATAGGAGGATCTCGAGTGTTCTTCGTTTACAAAATCTGGTTTACTGTTATACACAATTTTCATGGAACATTTAGAGTGTTTTGAAGTTATTGTAGTATGAAATATGAAGAAGGGCTATTTAAGAGATGATAAAAGCATATCTTTCTATTCGTGACTGACTATAGAATTGCTTGTTTTACTTATGTTTACGCCTTATTGAATTGGATTATTAAAAAATTGGTCTGTTGGTTCTTCTCTCAAAAATACACCTTCTGAATCCGAATTAGGAGTATTTTTCAAATAAATAAAATTTACTATTTGACTTTCAAAAAAGAAATAATACTTGTATATGTTGTTATGACATTAAATTTCAATGATTTGAATATGTATTTAAAAAATACGTGGATTAATAGAAATACCGTAATATTCTATGAAGTTACGAATACGTTTGATCGTTTTAGAAAAGGCTATAGAATTAATTCAATTGCCATATTACGGCTATGTTGAGCAAGCACTGAATAAAATGGCATCTTCAAGTTACAAGGTCACCATTAGACGTTAACACCCTCTTTTTTTTGTCAAGTGTCTAAATTTCAATAGGAATAAGCTATGTAGTGCCTGTTTTGAATAGCATAACCATTTTTATTTCCGTGGGTGTCCGTGAGAAGCGTCTAGGGGTATTCGGGATTTATAGTGATTTTTGGGCGATGTGGTTGGAGACTCAATAACAACATTCTTTATTTTACATGTTTTCCCACTCAATTTTTAGAAGTGACTGAAAAAATAAATCTATTTCTGAAGCTCTGGCTACCCCGACTAGGGATTATAGCCCTGAGTATTTACATGTATGTCTCTTACATACAAGCTTTGCATAGGATATGTAGGTACCAAGTCAGTGTAATAAGAATTACATTAGTCTTCTATTAGAACTTTCTAACAGACATTCAACTGTCTCCATACTCAACACCCAAAAAAACAAATATATTTACCGACAGCCTACTATATTTACTATATCATACTATTTACTATATTTTATTTTCTAATTGGCGTTAACCTGTTTTACTGGTACCCTATACCAGTCTTGATTTCTTAGTTAGTCTGATCTGAGATTTATATGTTATTTCAACGTAAGGGCAGTGAACAGTAGCCTTGATTAATAGAACTCATTTTCAATATTCTTGTTCCCGCCAGTTTCAAATTAATCGATGCCATTACATACATTAACAGTTCACACACACACGCTCCATGATTAATGACGTCACTCCTGACGTTTGCTAAAATATTTGAGTTTTAGCGCCAATGTAGATAAGAGTATGGTTGCTGTCTACGATATTGTTTTCATACGATATTTTCTTGTTTATGTCGCCTATAGTTATGGCATTTTTTATATTTTTTCTTAGTTCATAATGTCATGTTGACTAATATTACTCTTTGAGTCGACTACAGTCATCCGAAACCTGATACATTCGTCTGCATTTGCTTTTGAATGAACTCTTTCAGATATCAAACATGTTTTTTTGTATTTATCTTGTAGTTCTGGATTTAAAAGTGTACATTGAAAGGGGTAACTAGACCCAAGGAATAAGATATAACTTAGCCTTTTTTTGGGTAAAATTCAGGTTGTTGGTCATAGGCCCAACCGCATCGCCCAAAAATCACTTAAAAGCCCTTATAGCCTTAGTCGTCTCTTGCAATCACCTACAGGTAGAAATAGGGCAGAGCTATTCTAAATGTGTAGAGATAGCAGTTCCAGTTGGTAATAACACTCAAAAGTACTGATTTATTCAATAGTTTATTTTATGTCTCATTAATATGTGCTCAATATGTATTGTGTGATATAATTTTTTACAGTAAATCGTGTGTTATACTCAGCTTGGAGCAAATGGAGCAGGTGTCATGGCGGCCAAACTACGCGACGAAAACATTGTCTGGTATCCGAGATTTGTGGAGATGGGCTTCGTGTGGAGACAAAGAGGTAAATAATACATATATATCCATATATATAAACATATGCATATACTATTGATCGCCACTTGGTACAATCACGCTTCGTTACCATCCAGCTCTAGCTCTAGCTCTCTAGTTTCGTTAACATACATAAATTTTTCATACATGCTATTTTATCATTAATTCTTCAAGAACCTGCCTTTCTGAGCACATGTAGTATTTGGTTCAATTGTTTCTTCTGAGGTCGTCCTCTGCTAACATTACCTTCCAATTTTGCTCTATTGATCTCTTTCACCAATTTACTATCATCCATCCTCTCTATGTGCCTAAACCACCTCAACATCCCTTTTTCTATCTTTTTTACAATATCATCTTTCACTAACGTCATTCCTCACACGATCGAATAATCTTACATAACAAACTTTTCAGATTTTACACAAACTTTCAACAAATCTTTAAATATTCAATACCGAGCGTCAAATATTGTGAATGTAATTTTAAACTAACTATAGAGACGAGCCGTATGACTGGCATTACATATTCTATGCACGATTTCAATATGGATTATTCCTTGTAGTTCCTACGAGATCTGCTTTACATATTACATTTTTTAAATTTCTAGTCAAATATGGTTTTTGAACACAAAAAATATAGTATAGTATTTGCAGCTGCTTGTAACATCTGTTCGAATCTTTTTCACTCTACTGATGTGTGATGTGATTGATTGCCTAAGGTTGTGTAATATTTTCTTGAAACTCAGTATTACTAGGGTTAAATAAATATGATTGCATTCTCTAGTAAGCACCGTCTAATTATTTTTGTGAGGCTGAATAAGATTAAAATACATTTTCACGCTTCGTTGTTTAAATAAACAATATAGAAAATGTAGAATTTACTAAAACTTAATAAAAAAAGAAACACTGAAAACATAGAACAAAGCTACAAACTTATGTTTTTTAATAATATTCATTTTTATTGTTTGGTGAATGAAAACCGGCGGTGCTGCCATTCAATGATATATCTAAATGAATTCATAAATTTTAAATATTTTTCTAATCCAAGATAAATCATTCTAATAAATAAAGAAAAGAAAAAAATCGACACCAGCGGAACACCACATGAGGTTTTCATTAATAAAAAACATTCTAATTAAATTATTCTATTTATTAATGTAATTCCATTATGTCTTGTACTGTACATCTACCTATTGTTTTTATTAACGTACTGATCTCAACATTCAACGTTTGTCTGGAAAAGATCGTTTTAGCAATAAGACCGCCAATCGTACTTCTATTTAATAAATAATATGTATAAAATGTCTTTATCTGTGATACTAATATTAATAAATTTCTTCGCTTAATTCCGCTAAATACTGTTGCATAAAGACTGCAGGTATTTAGCGGAATTAAGCGAAGAAATTTATTAATACTAATATTGCTATGGGTTTCCGCAAAATAACGCCTGATTCAATCCAATATCTTTATCTGTGATGTTCAATAAAGAGTTTTCTATTCTATTCTATACCAATAGTAGGTCTTAAGTTTGGTAAAGGTACACTAAATGAAAATGTACACTTATATTGTGTCAATGAGATAAAAACGAAAAAATATTAGTTTTTCTAAGTTGAAATTATATTTCTTTCACTGTTATTAGCTTTTACTCTTTGCAAAAAAATATAACTTAACTTAATGAAAATAAGCATTTTAATAACTTGCCACATTAAGCAAATAAATCATGGTTTATTTCAACAGCTTGCTCTAACTGGTACCTTAAATGTGTCACTTGAACCACGAACAATGCCGAATATAGTTTGTAAATGGGTAGAGTAAATGGTGTTTACAAAGTTATAATGTTTCTCTCGTCATATGCGGAATTCATAATTGTTGGTAAATATTTGTTAACAAGAACGTTCAGTGTTTACTTGGCCGTACATTGAGTCAATTTATACCATAATTGTTGTCAATAATAATAAACTTTGTTCACAGTTGCCGGAATAAGCAAGGAGATGGAATCCCAGCGTTAGTGCAAAATTCAGGGTATGAGGTAAAGTATTTCTAAATTATTTGTTTGCATAAAACTTTGATCTGATGTAGATTATTATAACACAAGGCAGCCTCCGTGGTCCACCGGTAAAGAGCTTGACTTTAAATCTGTTAGTCTCTGGTTTAATATGTGGGGTTAAACTCAAATATAATTTATGCAAATTAACCCAGTAAGAAGGATTTTCGAGGATTAAATCCCCTGATTATCCAAAATGAAGGTGACAACGTGCTTCGTAGGACATAAAGCAGTCGTCCGTCCCGGCTACCGCTTTATGTGCCCTACGAAACCGGAAGGTGTTCTTAGTCTGCCGACCTGCACTTGGTCAGCGTGAAGGAATATGATCAAGTCATCCTGTATAATGTTAGGCGGTACAAGTGGCGGAGGCGTATTTTTTGTGAGGTTTTCCACAAGTCAATAAATGAACTTATCAACTTATCTACACGCTGACTTGATCTATGGCCCATGTCCATATACTCAACTCAATGTTTACATCGTGTATCCTCGAGGGACTGGCAGAGCTACAAATACTTTTGAACATCATGTGATATTTTTATTATCAGGTGTTTTGCTTGGACATTGTTTTCACGAGGGGCAGACCATTCGCTGCTTTCTAATAGTTGAATTTATAGCCGTGAGTATTCTAAGGTTTCAAGTCAAGGTTTAAATTCACGTGTCCTGCTTGATAAAAGTGGTGCTCCCATTAAGCCATCACTTTGTAGTCAAGTAATCTAGCCTGAAGTATCCTAAACAAAACACAAAGTTAAACTAGCAAGAAAGAACACTACTAGCCTTTAGATATTTAATGTGAAAGTATAATGTCTTCCTTAAAGCGACATAATGGATTATTTTGTGTGTTGTAGTTGGTAGTTAAGTGAATTTATTACAGCCTCCCTCACCCTAAGGAACAATAAATAAAGTTTTAAAGGTATAATTATTTTCAAAATGGTCTGTGGTAGGTAGGTTGAGATTATATCACCTTACCATCTTTAAGGTGTATACTTACGATTAGAAATTTTACTTATTGCTGTTATGACTAGTGTATTTTTTCAAATCGGTATTTAAACGTATCCTGTGTCGGTGTAACTACTTATATTTTTACATGTATCAATTCGCTTAAATGCCTTTAGTTTTACCTTTTGAATATATTTTTTTCAATCACATCTTTTCACTAAAAACTGATAGTTCAATCACATTGTCTCACAATTAGTATATTAATTTATTACATAATACTTACTCACTATATTTTTCTGACTCACCGAGAGCCTCAGATGGAGGGTTATGTTTTTTTGTGATAATATTTCTCATTCTAATTTGGGTGATTGTCAAATAAGCAAAAATAAAACGAGATATATTTTTTTTACATTTTATAGATTTATTTTTGTGCTTTCGACTCATATTAATCAATAATATATTAATCTTACATCAAACGAGATCATGCATTTCAACATAATGAAAAAAACGTCATTTTCTATTTTATGTGACCACCGAAAATACGAAACAGACCACCAAATAGAACATAAACATTAATTTCACATCAAAAAGCAAATAACAAAATAAGATTAGACTTGAAATAGATAATATTTATAAGTCTTTTAAATATGATTGTGATATCAAAACGTTTTAAAACATTAAAGAGACATAAAAAAAAAATTGACCACATAATGGAATGTCCGTTTGGTGGTCACATTTTTAATTTTTCAGAGTACTGAAAATATCCTTCTTTATTCTAAAAAGTCGGGATCTGCGACGATTACTCTTCTTTGTTGGTTTTTTGACTGTGTCTTCCTCTGTTTCTTTCTTCTGCCTGTTCATTGTAATTCGATATTTTGCCTGTCTTGCTTCAACAATCTTCAATCTTAACCTTAAATGACTATTTTCTATTTTGAGCATTCGACGATTACGAGCAGCCACACTTTTTCCAGAGTTGACTCTAGAACTTCCTACGGAAGGAGCAGGTGTAGAAGGCGGTGTTTCATTTTCAATAAAATTCTGAGCACGAATTTGAAGATTCTCTTTTTTACGGCGTTTTTTAGCATCTTCTCGCCATTTTTTTCTCAATTTTCTTTGGCCTCGCGGAGTCAGGTCAGCTACAGTCTTAATAAGACCCTTCTTTTTTTGTGATGGTATTAACGATCTTTTTTCCTTTTTTCTTCGAGAGCTATTGGATTGCTTTTCAGTTTTTCTCTTAAACGTCGCATAGCTGGTTTTTTTGTTCCTTGCGCCTTTTTTTCTTTTCTTCATTGATATCAAAGCTATAAAGCAAAACAAAAAAATGCTATAGAAACTACATAAAAAACCAAGCCCCACATCAAACCCCATAAAATTAGTGAGACCCAAGAACAAGAGAGCATTCAATCAATCAAAGCAAAAGTACAAAAACAGAATTCAGTGTTCAAAATATTAAGGAAGCAGGTTAAATAAACACACAAATATTGTTTTCAGATTTAAAACTACTGAATTCTAAGTAGAAGAACTTTTTGGTGGTCATCCTTCTTTTCGGTAGTCACGTTAGACCACCAGTAAGATGACCACCGAGTGGAAAAAAAATACGTTAGCTGGCACAACATGAAGTATTTTAGGTTATGAATAAAATCTCTAGAAGATATAATAAAACAATCATCTTTTGCAGTGAGCTAAAGCATCCCCGATAATTAAAATTGTTTACTTACCAATTCACACTAGTAACCGTAAAGGACCACTGAACTTTTACATAAAATGATTTTTGTGTCTTTCGATAGCAAAACACGATCGCATCAACAAATGATTTTAATCATGGCTGCCGGAAATGATCGGAAACTTTTGAAATTGCATTCCGTTTTATGAAGTTCATTGTAAAACTAATAATGTGAAAATATATCTTGTAAAAAATTGGGTACCAAAAAGACATCGACCGTCTGTAACATACGACAATCGTTAATAATTCAATTAAATTATTTTATAATTTTTTGGCTATTTCACATGTTAAAGTTGAAAATATTATCTATTAATTTGACTCTGCAAAAAGTGTGATTCTTTCTAATTACTATTTATCCTGAGCGCGCAAAGTAAGCCAGCAAGTTTCTGAACAGACCACCGAAACGTAATTTTGCTGGCAAAGTGATCTTTTCAGGAAATGGTTTTAATTGTAATGAAAAATGGTCATTACAGGATTATAAAATATACCTGAGTGGTCGCATTAAGCTATTTATTTTTGATTTTATTACCTTAGTTATGGCGTAAGAACATCTGAACAGTTTTTTATTCGTTTTTGACAATGACCCATTTAGGCAACTATATATCAGGCTCCAGTAGCTTAGTTGAAACCCACAATAGTGTTATTTTAGCGAAGAAGGTAATTCATCAGGATATTCTCAGTCACAGACTGACATGACATTAAGATGTTCATTGCTTCGTCTTTTTTTCTGGCTTAGGTTTCCAACCAAAAATGTATGTGTCCGTCTGATACTAAGCTCTATTTTGTGAATAGTAATGGTAATAAATATCATGTTTTTTATGATGATGTATATCTGGTACAACTGTTTAAAATATATGCAAAATATCAATTCGTTATGTTTTTGGTGCATATTTTATATTATAAATGCTGTAAAATTTATGCTGTGCGCTTGTATTTCGAATAATTTACTGTAGCGAAGCTCCATTTACCCCCGAATTTTGTATTAGACTTGTCACAGAACTCCTCCTAAACGGTTGATCCGATCACAGCTAAATTTTGCAGGATGGTTCAGAAGATCAAGTACAAGGTTTTTACGAAGAGAAAGTTTTGATTGTTTTTTTTTTTTATTGATCTACAAAACCAAGTACAAAATTAGGAAAGTAACAATACAACAATATTGACGACATGTGTTTCTATTGCACTCTACTTGATGTAGATACTGCATGCTCGTTAATACATAAATAAATATTTTATTTATTCAATTTTGCTTCTGAAGTTTTCATGTTGAAAGTTTTGACCGCTGCAAAAAACCCGTCCCGTATGATACCACTTGAGCATTTCACTACTATATTTCGCGGTCTTTTGGAGTCACTATTCTGTTTTGCAGTTCGATGATCGTTGAGGAGGTTCCCGTCAGCAATTTTATACGAAACCGTACCAGTGATCTGCTTAATTATAGTAAGCAGATTCTCGGACTTATTTTCTAGGACGCATTGTATTTCTAAGTTCGAGTCTCTAGTTTGTTGTTCCAAATCATCGCCAGAAACCTATAAAATCAACTCAAACTCAACTGCGGATTCTGTTGATCAGAGCAAATTACGCATTCGCTCTAGTAGTCGTATTTCATATTCAGTGGTTTCGCAAATGATAGGTTAGTTGCTCTAACAAATATGTGATTACCATAAAGTATGATTGGATTACTTGTCGTCAGAAAATCTTAATAAAGAGGGATAATATTTGATAGAAGTCTCCGGTAAAGCTCAAATGTTGTATTGAGGATATTTTATCAACATTTATTGTCATAATTTATTTAATAACATACATACATAAGCTCATGGCTTATTACTATTATTATTATCAGGCAATAGACGTCCACTGCTGGACATATGCCTCCCCCAAAGATCCTGCGCTGCCGTTATCCATCGGCTTCCCACGACCTTGACCAAGTCGTAGATGTACCTCGTGGGAGGCCTACCTAAACTACGAAGAATTAGTACCATTCCTCCTTATTTGAAAAATGTAGTGAATCATAGAGGTATAATAGTGTAGTGTATAGTATCATACCGAATATGAAAGTAAAAAATATAGATTGTAAAGAAACACAATCATAAAGTTTTTATTAATATTTTCTGGACAAGTTTTGTAATACAAATGCATATTTTATCAGTTCAATACTTTCCAGGAAACTAATAAAAAAGTTATGCCAAGAAAATTCTCTTTGGGGTCTTCATTTTTTTATAGACTATATAGCGCTAACGGGGACTGTAAAAGGGCGTCACAGTGTTAAATTGTTCTTTTTATTACTCTCCTTTCACTCGCCCTTTTAGCGTTTCCTGAAATAAACATCGGTTTTATCTATTTGTGAGCTGTTTTCTTCCCAATTCGCTAACTCATTCATCGGATAGTAAAACTTTAGTGAGGAATTGTTTGTGATACTAAACACATGTTAAACTATTCACAGAGGCCGCAAAAGAAGCAGATGATAGAAATAGAAAATTTACAGACTCGGCTGCGGGGATTCGCACCTTGGACTAGCTGGAGTAACTGCTCAAGAAAATGTTTAACAGTGCGGAAAAGGTACTATCAAACATAATTTCCAGACAATTAAATATAACCGTCTAGTATTAC
This sequence comes from Bedellia somnulentella, assembly GCA_963576735.1. Lineage (NCBI taxonomy): Eukaryota > Metazoa > Arthropoda > Insecta > Lepidoptera > Bedelliidae > Bedellia > Bedellia somnulentella. The sequence goes on from OY755176.1 coordinate 7,655,799, forward strand.
ATAGTAAAAATGCCTTCTTCGGATTTATCGGCTTGGAATATGAGTACCATTTATTATCTTTAATTTATTATATTATTTGGACGACGTCCGTGGCCGAGCGGATAGGTGACTAGCTTCTCGGTTCGGAGGTTGCGGGTTCGATCCCTGCTGAAAGCAACATTTATGTGATGAGCATAAATTATTGTTTCTTAGTGTTGGTTATTTATATATGTATTATATAATATTAAATATATCGTTGAGTTAGAATCCCATAATACACAAGTCTTACTTAGTTTGGGGCTAACTCGATTTGTGTAAAATATGTCCATAAATTATTAATTTGTACCTCTGTTGTTGATCGGAATGTTTTAGAATCAACACATTTAAAGTTATTGTTTGTCGATGTGCTTGGTATTCTATCACTAACGGATTTTTAATAGATTATCATTAGCGGTCTCAATTTACAAACGTGCCTCGTTGTTTCTAGAGTTTCGGCTATAGGGATCGAGCTTTTGCCGTGAGATTATGTAGAAGAATAGGTTATAGTGGGTTTTTCCCTTTTATATTTAAACACTTTTGGCTTATAATAGCACTACCCCATTCCTTCCCGTGGGTGTGCGTAAGAGGCGAATAAGGGTGTTGGGGAATGTTAAGTGAAGTGGTTGGAGACCCATCGCTAAAAGCTGTTACCTTACAATCTTTTCCCCATTTAACTTCCAAAAGTAGCTGAGGAATTTCTTATTCCAAAGTTCTGGTTACCCCTTCTATGGATTTATAGCCATGAGTGTATGTGAGTATGAGTGTATGAAGGAATATTGTGGTGTGTTTGAGAAGTTTGATTTTAAGTTAGGCGCAGGCAGCATAGTGTAAGCTTCAAATGGTAGGTAAGTTTATTTATGAAGGCAATTTTTCTTGAAGATATTTGAGGGAGGACTCCATGAGGATGAAATATTATGATGGGTGGGACGTTTTAGTTTATCGTACCAATAAGGTAAAGGTAAAAATATGAGTCAATGTTAACACTGTTGATTTGAATATCATGTATGTCTATTCTATGTTCGTGATACAAACATACATAACATATACCCACGGTTGAAATCCCTTAACGGGGTAGCCAGAGCTTTGGAATGATAAATTCCTCAGCCACTTTTGGAAGTTGATTGGGGAAAAGATGATAATTATAAATGTTTTTGGTGACGGGTCTCCTACCACATCACCCAAAAATCACTTAGAAAGCCCCTATACCCTTAGTCGCCTCTTACGATCACCCACGGGTAGAAATGGGGTAGTGTTATTCTAAGCCGACACTACACGGCAAAGTTATGGCACGTGATACAAACTTTTGTAAAAATCCAGTATTTTCTGTATCTTACAGTTGATGTTAACTGTAACATATAGAGATGTAGGCAGAATAGTTCCATTGTGGCATGAACTATGTTAGCCAAGATATATTCGATGTCTAAAAATAATGCTACCTCAATAACTTTCTTATATCCCATGTGTATCGTAAATGACAACTAAAGTTAAACTTAGGGCCATCGAAAGGTAATTAGACCAATGGAATCGGAAATCTATGGCTATTATTCTAGCATTAATTTAGCAGCTAAAAGAGCCAGGTGAATTAGTTATTCTAACATACAGATTAATCGTAGGAAAAGTAGTAAGTAATTATATGTTTGAATTAGCAGTGTATGTCTTGTTTTATCAAAACGAGAAATGATTATTGGCTTGATACTATTATTCGATAATAAGAAATGGTAAAAGGCTCATAAAATCTAGGTGATAATCTTATACCTTTTTAATAATGTTTCAAATGAAACTTAAGACTGGATGGGAGCATGCTCCCAAAATGATTGTTCAAATCTTTCAAAGATTAATACAACAATGAGCAAAAAGCCATCATTGTTTAATACTTTAATAATTAACTATAAGTACTAGTTTTTTTTATTAAACATAAACATAACATAAACGTTCACGCCGAATATCGTCGAAGGGGTTGGCAGAGGTACTAATACTTCTGAACATCACGCAACTTTGTCACCTGGTGTTCAGAGTACTCACGTTTTGCATAGACAGTGTACTCACGTGATAGGGGGCAGGCCTATCACCGTTTTGTATGAATACTCTGTCACATGACTAAGTACAACTCAGACATGTGGGTTTCCTCACGATTTTTTCCCTCACCGTTAACAACCGTGATAAATTAACCACACATATGTCTTTGAAAAAGACAAATTGGTGTAGGCCCGACCCGGGATTTGAACACTAGTCGCTTGCACGTTAACCGGTGTTCTACCCATTGAGCTATCACCTCGTTTTTTTTATAGAAGCGAAGAATAGTCTTAACTCCAATTTCTCTGTATCTTGATTGTACGCCTACGTTATCAAAGCAAATGATTTTCTGATCTTACAATGCAAAGGTTGTCTGAAAGAGATCGTTTCAAGTGATAAGGCCACCAGTTGTACTTCTAATTAAACATATGTTTGTATAGTTTTGACAGTATTATTTCATTAAGTTGTAGAAACCTACAGTCGATTTTAGTTTTGGAGAATTAAAGAGCATGTATGAGAAGAATAATGAATGTAGGGGAGCAAGAGAGATTTGTCTAGATCGTCCCAACTAGCACATAAGCTTTAAAACAAACTGTATATCGTTTGTATATCGGTTCCGTTTGAGAATCTACGTGTTAAGAATACCTGTAGTAATAGAGTTATAGAGTGCTCTAACTCACTTATAACCACGAAAGAGGCCCACGATTTTAGAGGCTAAGGTTTTAGAGAGGTTACAGAGCGGTGGTATATAGGTGCTAAAGTACCTACACAAGAGTGTTTATTCATTCTCAGTTATAGCTTCAACCGGTATAACTGCGGTTGTGATGAATTAGTTAACACTATGTGTTATAGAAAAACGTCAGCTAAGAATTATTTACCATTAAAAACTTTATTAGACCTATTAAACAGTTGTATATATGTCACTTTAAAGCGTATTAGTTATGTAAAATATTCTCAAGTAAGTATCATGCCGCTACTTGAGTATATTTACTAACCAATTGTATTTAGTTCTATAATAAAATTGTGTACCAGATCTAGTGTAACATCATGGCGAGATAATAATTGGCAGAAGGATAGTAAACATATAAGTATTCAAGTTATTGTGAAGTGAAAACGATCTGCCGTTGTGATTTTACGGTAAGTGTATACCATGTTTTCCATCTCAATTTTAACGCGCTTGGAATTTATTAAAGATTTCCATAAAATTTCAAATTAAACATATAATGAATAACATAGACACTTCAATTTTTTACCATTTTTTGTAATTTTTTTTGTAGTTAGTAGCATTTTAAATAAAGTGGCATCAATGGAATGAAAAAATAACATGAGTAATGAAGTATTTTGTTTTCAAATATTGAATAATTCAGTCAATTTATAGGTTAGTTCAACAAAACAATGGCGAACTTACATTGAAGGTTTTTGTCATCACTTAAGACATCTATTACACTTTTTGTGATACAACATCTTTAGTCAAGAATATTGTGCAGGCTTTAGTACACTTAGCAGTGCAATAATAAACTTAAATAATTACACTTATTATAGCCAAGACACTACAACCGGCTAAGCATTTTACAAACTGACTGGATTAGGGTTCTTCAATGAAGGAATCATTTATACCTGTTGTTTTTTTCTTTTCAGACTATTGGCGGTCTCCTCACAAATATTAGCCTCTTCACTCAGTTTCCAGTCGTATTCAAAGAGCTTACTTAAGAAATACGTCTATACGTACTTGGTCATAATAAATCAATCTAGCCTAATGCGGCTTATTTTATGCATATTTAAGTATCTAAAGGTTATCTGAATATTTTTTGTAACGATGTGTGATACATAATTTATTTGACACAACAATGTTTTTCTTTATTATTTTATATTTGCAAGTCCCATGATTAAATCCCCAAAAGTGGCAGTCAAAACTTAAAATTCGACAATCCAGCAGGAACTGAAACATGAAGACTGATTATAAGACATATATATACATGTCCGTGAGCGTTATAGTTCAGTAGATATAACACCGCTTCGTAATATCTCTTATGTTTACGCTGTGTATCCCCGAAGGGGTTGGCAGAGGTATATATACTTCTAAATATCACGTAACATTGACGTCACGTGAATAAAAATTGGTCAGTGCTATTCAAAGCCAACACCACACAATTAAGATACTTAATGACCTTTTATTTCACTCTTAGCTAGTAGCTGTGTAGTGTGGGAGATTCCTTTTTTTCTTGTTCTACGGAACCATGTTGTTATGCCTCCACTCGAACTTGACCAAAATTGCTCGTATTAGGGCTATTTAAATTTCTTCTTTGTAGCGAATCTTCTTTATTTTTCGTAACTACTGGAACAACATAATCTAATAGGATATTATCAAAACTATTTGATGGTTTTGGGTCATTCGTACCAATATTACAGAATCCAAAAAGTACGACTTTCCTGTTGAATATATTAAGGCCTGCCTCGGAGTGTTAATAAAAATCCATAGTTTTGTCTAACACTATTACTTTTATAATATCTTTAAAGTGTACCTGCCTAGCGCAATTTGCTTTAATAAAGTGAACATTACAGCTTAAATCTATATAAATGATTTGTTCAACACTTTTAGTATTTTGAGTTACTATACTCTTGACCAAGTCTCTTTTACAACCAATAACTGCACCTTATATTCAATATAATACCTAAAGACTTATAAGACACTCCGCGGCAACAACTACACAACAATAAGTGTTAACGTGAGTCAGCGAGCACTGTTGTGTAGATTTAGGTGCTACAAACAGGTTTGGGCTATAACATCTTAACGGTACTTGCTGCGATCAGCACTATTCTAACTCTAAAAACTGTTTAACGCCGTTCATTAAAGTTTTAGAACCACTGTTGGAGCTAAATTTATTTTCTAACCCCTCTATAACATTTTAAGTTAGAACTGAGATAATTATTACTCATTTAAACAGAGTAAAGCTATATTAAAACCTGCAATTGACACCAAAATGTTAGTTGGGGTGCTACGTGACGATCGATAGTCTCTGCCTCCAATGATAAAAATGAGCGGGAGTATAAGTAAGTAAGTATTAGATTTTACGTATTTTGTACCATCCGGTCTTTCCTATACAACTACAAAGTAAACAGATGTATAAAAGCAAGCAACCCGTGGGTACTTTTATCTCATACATTTGTTTGGAGATATTATTACAACTTACATTTGTCTCCACTGAATAGAGTGATTTGGCCGTAGTCTTTTCTAGATTTGTTCTGCCAATAATGTAAATATGAGTGGTGATTGGAATGTAAATTTAATTTGTATTGGTTCATGTATCGTATCTTACATTTAGAATAAGTTTGTTGTGATGTATGCTAAATTATTTGTTTGTCATAAGTTTCTACATCTATTCAGGTACATGAAATTATAATTATTGGTAGTAACATCCAAAGGTTACCTGAAAGAAATTTTTAAACTTTCATTTTATGTATAAGACCACCAATCTTGTATTAAATTAAGGTAGTCAGAGACTATCGATTGCCACTTTATACGATCCTGGCAACCTCTATAGCTTCGTTCACATCCATCAATCTTTTCATGCTCTTCCATTCTTCATACTTCACACACTCTATTTAGACGAGGTGTGTTTTCAGTGGTCGTCTTCTACTAGCGTCTTTAGTATCTAGTTTTTAGTATGGTCGCTCTTTTCAGATATTGTCGCCAGCCGAAACTGTGTGGACGTAAGGTGATAAAGCAATCCGCTTACTGTTATATCGAAGGTGGTTATTGTCACCGCTGGATCAAAGGCAAAATGCAGAGGAGGAAGGACCCAGGTGAAATAGCTAATAGGTACACATCTTAAACTAACCCTATTTATAATCTTTCAATCATTAAAATTAATAATTAAGATTTCTCCACGAGGAATAATACAATGTTTCACCAACTCTTACCTTTTAGATTTAAAAGTAGCTAAGGTCACTTTTCCTTAACTACTTGTATTCGACGACGTGACAGCTCAATGGGTAGAACACCGGTTATCGTGCAAACGACTAGTGTTCCTATCCCGGGTCGGGCCTACACCAATTTGTCTTTTCTAAAGACATATATGTGGGTAATATATCATGGTTGTTAACGGTGAGGGAAAACCTCGTGAGGAAACCCACATGACTGAGTTGTACTTAGTCATGTGACAGTGTATTCGTACAAAACGGCGATAGGCCTGCCCCCTATCACGTGAGTACACTGTCCATGCAAAACGTATATGTGTTTAATTTATCATGGTTGTTAACGGTGAGGGAAAACATCGTGAGGAAACCCACATAGCTGAGTTGTACTTAGTCATCTGAACACCAGGTGACAAAGTCACGTGATGTTAAGAAGTATTAGTACCTCTGCCTACCTCTTCGGGGATATTCGGCGTGAACGTTTATATTATGTTATATTGTATTTAAAGTTTTCACTACCCCTATATAATATGCCATGAGTGTATAGTAAATATCTTGACCTAAACTGAAAATATAATATCCTATAAAAGCTTTATAAATACCTGCTTTTAGGTCAAACAGATGTCGTAGAAACCCTACCAAAGCCGATACCAGCGTTTCACCCCGAGGACTCCAAGCCAGCACCTATAGAACCCCGCTGCGGCAAGTTAGGGCGGTGGCGCAGTACGGGCTCGTATGGCGAGAGGATGGGCCAGATGAAGAGAATTATAGGGGGCCGGCCTGCACCAGCTGGGAAGTGGCCTTGGCAGGTTGCCGTGCTTAATAAGTATAAGGTACATGCATTTATATACCCTCGCCATTAAACCCATTGGTATTGGTATTATTTAGTTGGAGACCCATCACCAACAAACTTTATATTATCATCTTTTCCCCAAAACTTTCCAAAAGTGGCTAAATAATTTTTAATTCCTTAGTTCTGGTAACCCATTCTAGGGATTTATAGCCGTGAGTATATGGAAGTTAGTTTTTTTTTAATTTTAGTAAAGTATAAATTTAATGAAAGATTTAGATTAGTTTTATAATTTTAAAGTATGAACTATATATCGCAGTATTTTTTCCTTAATTATATTTTCGTCCATTCAACGTATTGGCTATATAATATTGTAAAATAACGTTATTTATGTCCACTATATAATAACTATTTCTGTATCAGGAAGCGTTTTGTGGAGGAACGTTAATATCCATACGCTGGGTGTTAACAGCAGCCCACTGCGTGAGGAAACGTTTGTACGTGCGACTTGGGGAGCATGACGTGAGAAAACCTGACTGGGGGGAAGTGGAGATGAGGATTACAGAGGCCGTCGTCCATCCTCACTACGATCCTGACACTGTTGTCAATGATGTGGCTATGTTAAGGTAATAAAGGAAATATTAGTAGCAACCGTGATAGCTCAATGGGTAGAACACCGGTTATCGTGCAAACGACTATTGTTCAAATCCCGGGTCGTGCCTACACCAATTTGTCTTTTCTTATGACATATATGTGGTTAATTTATCATGGTTGTTAACGGTGAGGGAAAACATCGTGAGGAAACCTACATGGCTGAGTTATACTAAGTCATGTGACAGTGTATTCGTACAAAACGGCGATAGCCCTGCCCTATCACGTGAGTACACTGTCCATGCAAAACGTGGGTACTCTGAACACCAGATGGCAAAGTCACGTGATATTCAGAAGTATTAGTACCTCTGCCAACCCCTTCGGGGATATTCGGCATGAACGTTTATGTTATGTTATTAGTAGTAATAAGTAAACGTAATTCGACTTAGTTGTTTGATACTCGTTATTTAAGGCCCCAAATGTTTGAAAAACATTTTGGATTTGCACTTGTTTATATCTTTACGTACATAATATTTCGACCATTAATCATTCCCATGAAGGTTGTGTTTCATAATCGATATATTATTTTATTGAGGTAAAAGAAAGTAAGGATGACTACAGAAAGTCCTTTTGTAATAACATGACAAAGGCAGAAACAGTATATGAGCTACTATCGTGGAAATAATGCAGCTGTATTTCATGTAATATTATTGTCATACGCAGACGTCATACTTGTCAAGAAATAATACGTAATTTAAAGTTTCAGGGGATTATTCTCCAGGACAAATTGTTAACTAGTTTGTTAACTAGCAGCACAAATCTTTGTTATTCTAGTTGTGTGCTGCTGGCCTTTTTCTCGAGTAGGAGATTGTTAACGAGCTTGTTAACGGGTTTAAATATTTTAGTTAGGGTTCCTCTCAAAGATGGTTAACAATTCACAAGTTGAATTCTTTTGCTGAAAGAATATTTTTTTCCAACCATGTCCTCTTGTATTTAAATTATTTAAAAAGTTGTTACCGTCATTGTATGAATTGTCTTCCTTCAACCGTAGTTGCTGCTCATCAACCTCTTTTTTGGGCATATTATGAAGTTCAGACCAGCTGGTAGCCAAGCCACTGCACTGGTTACCAGCTAGACCCAACAGATTGGAAACAGTTGAAAGTTGTTCGATAATGTCGAATAAAGTCGAAGCAATCCAGACTTTACTCCCACCTGCGCCGGAAAAACAACTAAACTATTTTTTTGTAACTGTAATAAAATGCAGTTCTAAATGTGGTTGCAAAAAAGTTGGACTGTTTTGTTCTCTTGTATGCACGCTTTGTCAAGGCCGGTCACACGACCGAACAGAACACTCTAACGTTGAATAACCAACAGCAGAGGATTCGTTTGATTGATGAACCAACATGGGATAAATAGCTTCTGATGCAATTTACTTGCACTCAAGAAAAAAAAGAAAAAAGGAAGAACATTGCGACGACGACCAATAAGAAGAAGAAAACAATGATGACGACGACGGCCACGACGAAGATCAACAAGAAATAATTGAAGAATACAAGTAGGAGCAATGCATTTTTCCACTATTATTTTAATTTCTGGTTTATAGGTTTAAATCAATTCCAACTTCCAGGTCCATCACTGTTTTTAATTTCAAATTGTGGAATGGGTCTAAAGAGAAAACTAAGTTAAAAAACGCGCTGAGTATATTACCTCAGAGGTTGTGTGCACAAAATGACGCTGACAACTTTTTGAATCGTTTTATCTCAGATGCGGTATCATTTTGGAAAAAAATATTGATACTTTTTTATAGATATTTTTATGATCTACAACTCTTTCTGAGGTAATTTCACGATAAAACTTACCGTTTTGAAAAAAAGCGTAAAAAACCCATTTTTTTACCTCTGACCTTGAATAAAATAAAAACCACATAAGGGAATGATGGGAAGTTTAAGGCTTGTATTTGTATTTGAACGGGTAATTTCCGCAAGTCGACGTCTTCTGTGCGCCTGTTTTGCGTGATGAAGGGATGGCACTACTCTAGCCATCCTAGCTCACTAAGGAAGTTCAGGATCAGGCGTCACCTAGGTGTGTTACCCTGTAATCCGCTACACCTGTACACTCGAGGAGCACGTGCGCAGCTGTTTCCTCCTTTTCCATGCATGCTCTGCACAGAGGGCTTTCTGTAACACCCAAAGTAAACAAGTGTTTGTTAAAAGGGCCATGCCCCGTGAGGGTGGTTGTGTTCCAACTAATTTGCTTTTTGTTAAGTTTAAATAGATTGTTAGAAAGTTGTTTTTTGAACCTAGGTAAAGCTATTTTCGCTTGATTACAGCCGCTCTCCGAGGACCAGCATGCGTCCCACTTACCTCGTATAGCCTTACGGACTATAGTTTTTAACTGATCGTTTGGTAGAGGCAGACATGGTCTTGGGCCTGCGAACGGGGTATCTGATCCTCTTCTGGCCAATTCGTCTGCTGCATCATTGCCACGTAATCCGCTGTGTCCTTTGAGCCCTGATTTGCACTCGTAGCTCATTAGCTTTCAGGTGCCCATTGATCTAGCTATTTTTATCTGCAAGCCCTCGGAAAATACCTCTGCTCCTGTGCCAGATTTAGTTTTAGAGCCATCTATAAATATCCTCACTTCCCTTTCATTGAGGCCTTCGTTCGGATGTTCTGTCAGTTGTATTTTGTATTTCTTGTCAAAGAGGATTATTTGGGAATCCTGTCGTTTACCGCTGATATTCTAGGTGCCTCTTTTACCATCCTAGTAAGGATTTCGGCGTGAGGGACTTTCTTGGATTTCCATAAGTTGTTTGAATTTAGTCTCACAGCTGATGCAGTAGCTTCTTGCTTGATGAACAGATGCAGTGGTGTTAAGTTTAGCATTATTTCAAGGGCGGTGGAAGGGCGGTTCTCATACATCCCGTAGCCGCTCGGCACACCAGTCTTTGAAAGCTTTGTAGTTTGCTTTGCACTGTACTTAGCTCTGTACGTTGCCACCAGGCAACAGCGCCATAGCAGAGTATTGGTCGCATCACAGCTGTATACAACCATATGATTATTTTGGGGTTTAGACTCCATCGTTTTCCTATCATGCTTCTGCATTGCCAGAATGCTATGCTGTCCTTCTTGAGTTTGCTCTCAATGTGGCAGCTCCAGTTTAATTTGCTGTCAAGGATTACTCCCAGGTATTTTACAGTCGGTGAGAGCGTCAGTTTCTTGTTGAAAAGCTTAGGTAAATTGTAATTATCTAGTTTTCGCTTATTGGTAAACATTACAAGCTCGGTTTTGTCCGGATTCACTGTCAGCCCGTGCTTTATGCACCACCTCTCTACTATTCGTAAGGCTGATTGCGTTACGTCACTTTTTAATGCTTTATTTATAATTATATTTTGAACAATTGTACCAACTTTCAGCTTGATGGGAACTAATGTAGCCTTACCCTTGTTTTTTGGTCTAAATTGACCGGAATATACGAGTATGTGCAGAGTTCAGAAAGAAAAATATCATTATTTAACGCAAAGGTTGAGATTATGTAAAATTTACAAAATTATTTAGAATAGTTTTTTTACAAAGACCCAATACATTGGAAGCTAGTTCTATTAAATAGTCTTATTCAAATGTACGATAAAAAAAACCTCTATATTGAAGTACAGGCAATGTTATCGTTAATATCAAGGTAATATCTATTACACAGAATGCTTTTAGTTGATAATATTAGTAAAAATAAGATTGAAATACATATAGGTACTCACGGCTATAAATCCCTAGAAAGGAGTTGCCAGAGCTTCGGAATGAGAAATTCCTCAGAAACTTTTGGAAGTTGAAGATTGTAAAGTATATATTTTTGGTGATGGGCCGCATCCCCCAAAAATCACTTAAACTCCAATACCCTTAGTCGCCTCTTACAAATACCCACGGAAAGACATGATGGTTTGGTGCTATTCTAAGCCAATACTACACAGCAGCCATATAATTAGTTTTAGATTTTTGTATACTGAGTTTTGTCCTTTTTTTTAAATATTTTATTATTCAGAGATGAATATTATCGGAATAAAAAAATGATATATAAATATTTTCGTAGATATTTTACCCCGTTCGAACCCATTTCGTGTTTTTTTTCTCGTTCGTACACATATATTTTGAATTATTAGTCAGTGAGTGATATATCGGATTAACTCACTGAAAAACTGAGCTTTATTCACTCCTTTTATTACGCACAACAATAATAAAACATGAACAATAGGGACTAACAACAAAAAAATTGTAAAACGTTTGTCACCGTTCTACGAAGCCTTCACGGGCTATAATTGGTCCTTACTGTATATACCTTTTTTCTAGAATAGCATGCAGCCATTTTTAAACAAAAAAAGGAGAGTTGTATGAGTAACAACTCCTATATTTTTTACATCTTAGTAAACTTAGGTTTGAATCAAGCATGATTTGAATCTATAGGTGATAAGCCTGCCCCCTATCACGTGAGTACACTGTCTAACCAAAGCCAGGGTACTCTGAACAGCAGGTGACGATGTCACGTAATGTTTAGAAGTATAAGTACCTTTGCCTACCCCTTCAGGGATATACAGCGTGAATGCTTGAATCTTGAGTCATAATCTATAATTTAAAACGAAACTTTGTTATATGATTTAATGCAGCATATGTTCTCGGCATAAGGATAGGTGATACTATATACACTTTTACTATTAATAAGACACATAAAAGTTTTAGCCGTGTAGTGTCGGCTTAGAATAACACTACCCCATTTCTACCCGTGGGTGATCGTAAGAGGCGACTAAGGGTAAAGGGGCTTATTAAGTGATTTTTGGGCGATGTGGTTGGAGACCCGTCACCAAAAACATTTATTATTACCATCTTTTCCCCAATCAACTTCCAAAAGTGGCTGAGGAATTTTTCATTCCAAAGCTCTGGCTACCCCGTTAAGGGATTTATAGCCGTGAGTATATGTATGTATGTATAATAGTATAGAGGCAATATAAAATTTTATTGATGTGAATTTACTTTAAGAAATATGTTTTTATGTTGCGCGGTGCCACCCGAAAGTTGCGAATATAATTATTTATAGGAGTCGTACCTAGCATTTATTCCACTTTTGGATTTGCTGGCGAAATCTATGCGAAAGCAGTTTTTCACATAGTAATTATGGTTAAATATATTTTTTCTACACAAAGTTATTCCTAATAAAATTATGACAATCGTTTTTGTACTAGTACCTGTCCCAAAATAGACAATAAATCAGTCAAACTTGTCAGTCATTCTCAGATAACGTTTTTGTGGCAAAGGGAAATTAAGATTTATTTGTGTCTCTACCTAAAATTTCTTATCTCCAAGTTGCAGTTTTGTAAATGTTTTTTCTTTATACTGTGGTATTTATTTATTTTTGCTCGCAACTTATTCTTATTCTGCGATACAGAGATGTATACATATTTACGTATTAGCGAATATAAGTTGCACCAATTGAATAATAATAATATAGCGATATATTGACAAGTCTTTATCAACAATAACTTAATTTTCTCGTACATGTTAGGCAGCGGTTAAAGTGCATGATTTTTTCAGGCAGTAATTATCCCGTGCATTTTTTTAAATGTTCATTATCTGTCAATAGATAGCCAATGCTGCACATATATGCCTCCTCCAAAAACCTCCACAAATACCGTTCTTCTACTCCTTAATCCATTATCTTCACGAAATTTTCACCGACTCATAGGTGCACCTTGTTGAAGGCGTTCCGACGCTACGTCGTCGTCCGGACGTGACCGCCAGTTTAAAACCTTGTAAACCTTTTTTTATATTCAGTTAACTATATATTTTTGTTGAGGTATGATATTAAAAAAAATTGTGCAACTCTTGTAGCTAGTGGAACAGATCACTGGCAAACATCTTCATTCAATTTTAGTCTTTTCAATCAAGCCAACACAATGCCAAGTTTTGTGAATATGGGTAGTTTATTTAAGAAGGACTGAAAACATCAGTTTCGAAGTCCGACATGGCTGAATTGTACTTAGAAAAATGTTAAAATGTGTTGCACAAAGCGCCAACAGACCAACCAACAAAACTTGACTACTGTACAGGTGACAAAATGTCACGTGACCATCAGAAGAGTTACTTACATTTTGTCTTCAGTTTTACTTGTATTTAAATGAACCAATTTTGAAAAATGAGACTTCTGATGGAATAATTTGTTTTATAGTGTCAATGGCTAGTGTAGTGAAGCTTGAAATTAAAGTGTCCAATTCAAGTCTAATGTACGCCGTTTACACTTGACTTGTTTTTAAGGTTCAAGCAATTCAATTTGTGTACATGTTAGGGTACTCTGGATTAAGATTTGTATTTGTTCCCATATTGTAGTGTAGCAAGAAATACTTTTCTGCCTGAATTGAAATTTTAATAAACATTAATATCTTATAAAGTTTCGGTTGTGTTATAATTTTGTAAGTTAAAATAGAAACATACCTAAATTTATTAAATCTAAAAGTAAGAAGTCGCTAGTTTTGCATATTTATCATTGAAACATTAGAATCATAATTATGCTTGACGCAAAATCCTCCAACTATGGAGATTCAGTTAAGCGTTGCACGACAATCTTTGATATTATAAAATTGACTAGTTAACAAAAGTTAATATGAGTTATCGTTTATTTCATCGCTTGAATACAGGGTCAGATAATTTGTTTTTATATCTGAACAACACTTATTATAGAAAAAAACTCTTTTGTTATTAAATCTACGATATTGACTTGGATGTTGACATATACAGTTCTAGTGCTCATTCAATACTTCGAAAGGTAATTTGTTTTACGCAATTTAATTTAAGATATATGTATTTTTTGTTGCGTTGTCCTTTTTTATTTTTGTTTACCACAGTGATGTTAATTTTGTTTTACATTTACTGTGCGCAAAATGGAGCTATACTAAGCCATCACTACACAGCAAATTTGATTATATATTTGCAATCTTTCGATATATATGTGACTACAAATTGATAATAGTCCGACGATTAACTGAAATCAGTATAGCTCAATATACTGTTACAAGACAATGTATCAGGCCACAGTATCTGTCCTACAGAACAGTGCATAATCGCGCATGTATCTGACCGCAGGGTTGACGTCGTCTCTATTCACACAAAGGACGCCTTAATTACATTACCATATCTGTAGGATGTTGAATCTTCAAAGTCATTAGATATAGAAAACAGAGAGGAGATAGCCAAAAATAGTGTAGCGCTCACGTAACAATTAAAAGAATCACTTATGTGACGTAGTATACATCCTATTTGCAAAGACAATTTTTTGATGACATATGATGTTGGCTATTTTATTTCGTATAAAAAAAATGAAATAAAGCTTAGAATTATTTTCTAATTTATTTCCGTGGCAGTCGTAAACGGCGCCTAAGGGTTTTTGGGGGTTTTTAAATTATTTTGGGTGATCTGGCTGGAACCTTACATACATACATAAACATATACAAAAGTATAAATTTATATTTGTTTCAGACTTCCGGAGGCAGCTCAACCTATGTTAGGTCATGGAATCGCATGTCTCCCAAACAAAAACCACATTCTTGCACCACACACCTCCTGCTATATTCTTGGATGGGGCAAGAGAAGAGTTTCGGATGTCCATGGCACAAGATTACTTCATGAGGCACAGGTTGGTACATGTGAGTTTTTCATATTGTTCTTGGAGAAGCTGTGTAGTGTTGGTTTAGAATAGCACTTCTCTTTTTCTTTCCGTTGTGGTCGTAAGATAAGACTTAGGGTATTGGGGATTTCTTTTATTCTTTGCAGATGCGGTTTGAGACCGATTGAAGGGGATTGGTGATGACCAAAAACCTTTATTTTGCCACCTTTTCCCCACTCAACTTCTAAAAGTTGCTGAGGAATTTCTTATTTTGAAGATCTGGGTACATCTTTTAGAGATTTATAGCCGTGTGTATATGTTTGTAATAAAATCTGTCAGTTTCAGTCAAAAATGAACAATATCATTTACATTAAAGCAATTTCTTTAAATATACCGCTATTTCTCTTAAAGACTATTTCACGTTCCAATACACAAGTGCGATATTGGATTGAATCAGGCGTTACTTTGCGGGAATCCATAGCAATACTTATATTAATAAATTTCTTCGCTTAATTCCGCTAAATACCTGCAGTCTTCATGCAACATGCACTGTGCACCGCCCGCCCTCCCGTTTACAAGAAATCGAAAAGCAGACAATGCACCACACACACACCCGCAAGCGAAAACCACAGGCAACCACAAACGTGCGACGCGTTTCGACTCAACACGAGTCATTGTCGAGCAGTAGACAGTTCGGCAGCTGACCACCAAGTCAACTCGATTAAGAAATTTATTAATATTAGTACACAAGTGGGATGTAAATAAAATTGTGACGTGTTTAACTTTATTTGAATTATGTGATAGTTAGGCGTTTTCAACATTTGCATTCTATCTGAAAAGGTAGACAAGTGGCCTTCCGAATTAGTAAAAAATTCGGAGGTAGGAAACGCAAAACACTACTTAAACGTGTAAACGAAATAAAGGATAGAAGAATTTCGCACTGGCAGCCAACTGACACGGTAGCTCAGTTGGCAGAGCGTCCGGGGCGTTTACCCGAGGTCGCGGGTTCGATCCCCGCCTGTGTCGAAATTTTTCTTTCCTTTATTTATTCTTTATTTATTAGTAATAATCCCCACATGAGGTTTTCATGAATAAAAAGATTTGAATTATGTGATAGTTAGGCGTTTTCAACATTTGCATTCTATCTGAAAAGGTAGACAAGTGGCCTTCCGAATTAGTAAAAAATTCGGAGGTAGGAAACGCAAAACACTACTTAAACGTGTAAACGAAATAAAGGATAGAAGAATTTCGCACTGGCAGCCAACTGACACGGTAGCTCAGTTGGCAGAAGCGTCCGGGGCGTTTACCCGAGGTCGCGGGTTCGATCCCCGCCTGTGTCGAAATTTTTCTTTCCTTTATTTATTCTTTATTTATTAGTAATAATCCCCACATGAGGTTTTCATGAATAAAAAGATTTGAATTATGTGATAGTTAGGCGTTTTCAACATTTGCATTCTATCTGAAAAGGTAGACAAGTGGCCTTCCGAATTAGTAAAAAATTCGGAGGTAGGAAACGCAAAACACTACTTAAACGTGTAAACGAAATAAAGGATAGAAGAATTTCGCACTGGCAGCCAACTGACACGGTAGCTCAGTTGGCAGAGCGTCCGGGGCGTTTACCCGAGGTCGCGGGTTCGATCCCCGCCTGTGTCGAAATTTTTCTTTCCTTTATTTATTCTTTATTTATTTATTTGAAGCTTCCATGTGTAGTAGCCATTCCCAATATGTTTTATTGTAAACCAGTATAAATCAAAACATACGGTCATATTGAGAAACTCGTTTTTAAATGGCAACTTAGAATAATCGTACTAAGTGGCGATCGATAGTATCTGCCTACCCCAATGGGAATAATGGGCGTGAGTATAAGTAAGTAAGCTTAGAATAGCACTAAATTATTTCTTTAAATGGGTGTCGTATGAGGTGGCTTAGGGTATTGGGATTTTTTAAGCGATCGGTTGGCGATCTGGCAGGCGTGTCTTTATCATCGTTATTTTAAAATTTATTCCCGACTTAACTAGTGGCTTAGGAATTTATGATTCTGTATGTCTGTCAACCTCCTTTAGGATTTATAGCCTTTAGTATGGCAAATTTAGGCTAGTGTTAATTTGCTAAACCAAACATACAAGTATAATGAGGACAATAACTGACGTTAAATCAGATAATAGTTTTAATATTTTGTTGTTAGATTTCAACAGTTAGACAAGGAGCATGTCGAAGATCATACTGGCGGTACGCTATCACCGATAACATGGTGTGTGCTGGTCGAGGGTTGAGAGATTCCTGTGCTGGGGACTCAGGTGGACCATTGCTGTGCAGAGACAGAAGGAATTCGAGATATGTATTGCAAGTATGTTTATTTTAATTTTTAAATAAGGTTATGGGTTAAACGTTTCAGCTGATGCTATACATATTAGAGTTTATATAATTTTTTGAACTATTTATGTTGATAAAAAATACTTATGTCCAATAGCAGGACTAACTATTCTCAGTATTTTTGCTAACATACATACATACATACATATACTCACGGCTATAATTCCCTAGAAGGGGTAGCCAGAGCTAAGGAATTCGCTTTTGGAAGTTGAGTGGGGAAAAGATCGTAAAATAAAGGTTTTTGGTGATGGGTCTCCAACCGCATCCCCCAAAAATCCAATAAAAAGCCCCATTACCCTTAGGGCCAGTTTTTTGATCCGTGGTTAACTCAACAATTTGTTAAATATCGTAACTATTAGTTAGATATCAGCAAAATGCATTTTTTGACCCGTGGTTAGAGTAACTAATGGTCAAATATCGAACCAAAATGGATTTACGATTTAACTACTGGTTAGTCATTTAACTATAGTCAATGTAACAAATGGTTATATTTTTAACTCCGGATCAAAAAACTGGCCCTTAGTCACCTCTTACGATACC